>JBAMNC010001251.1:0-350000 GCA_037902135.1 Cetoscarus ocellatus | reverse complement strand
AATGTCAGTGTAATCGAGGAGAGCCTGGATATTCTGTCAAAGCAGACGGACTCGATGATTGTACATAAATATGAGACGTAGGCGTCCTTAATTATCATAGCTTCTTTAGGCTGAATACGGAGAATTCAGGGTTCGTTTGTGGAGGAAATGTGATGCTGTTAAAGTCTTCTTTGCCTCTGGGAGCTTTTCTTACAGGGTCTTAAACATCTTTTATGTTCTATCTTTCCTCTGTTTAAAATGTCTTTATACACTCAGATCTATTAATATATTTTAGTAAAGATTATGGTGGTTTCTCCTTGTAAGAAGTGTAAATGTCCAATAAAAATGAACAATAAATGTTTGATTTTAATGCCTCCTCGTGTCACTTCTTTGTCTTCATGGTAATAAAGCTTTTTCAATCAGTTCAGAGAAACCGTATTTTAAAAGTAAAGGGCTTATGTGTCCAAATGTCTGAGATTTATAGACTGGAGAAAGCTGATGACTTTTTGGTTCCCACTTTAGTTCCAATCAGAGTCTTAAATCTTCTGGATTAATCCACAGGAAGAATTTTTCAGTCTGTAAAAGATGTTCTATCCCACTGCTCCAACATGATACCAACCTTTTTAAAAAAGCATTTCACTAAACATCTTTTAAAGGGTTCTCTTTTTAAATATCTATTTATTGTGACTTTTTAAAATTGTTTGTAATTGTATTAATTTTTCTTGTTTTTATCTCATCCTGTAGCACTTTGAGATTGCGAAAATGTAAAGTGCAATACAAATAAAAAATATAACAGTACCCCATTTGTGATGCCTTATATAAATATATTTATAAATTAATAAGCATATTTATTCATATTTTCATTCTTTACAATGAAAAAAATCAAATTTGGATTAAAAAAAATCATAAAAACCACCGTAAATACTATGAATTAGGATCTTAATCCATCTTTGTTAATCCTACAAAAAATGGATTTAAGCAGTATTTGATGGATGGATGGATATTCAGACCTCATTAGAGTTGAAAGATTTTCTTCTGCCATGTGGGCTTTGTTGTACATGTCTATATAATGTTAATACAGTATTATTATTTCTTTATTATTCCATGTTTTTGTCTTGTAATCGCCATTTTACGAATTTATTATTATTTCAATAAAGGTTTATCTTGTCTTGACTCATCTTAATTTTTTTTTAAATAATAAACCAACATTGATGCCGATCATTAATATAATAATATTTTAATACTTTTGTCCAATATCAAACAGTTTTTTTAAACTATTATTATTATTTATCATTTATAAAACCATAAGCTTCAGAATGTGTTTTATTCAAATGTTTATCTTTTCCCTGTAAACGGGCTTAAAGTGTACATACTTAGATTTCAATATTGTATTTCATTTAAAATTATTTTTATTTGTTGTATTGTAATTACTATCTTTCAGCCTAATTATTTATTAATTATTTATTTTAATTTCAATAAAGGTTTATCTAGTCTTACCTCATCTTAAAATGGCCTAGTTTTTCTTATGATAATTTATGGTTCACTGATTTAGGTTAATAATCCAAGGATATTCTGGTAAATACTTTGTCCAATATCAAAATGTTTTTTGTCGTCAATATTTTGGCATTTGTTGACATAAAAGGTAAACCTGCAGTTATGCACACGCGCAGTACATACCTCGAAGAGAGCTGCTGCCTTCAGACTCAGTTGTAAATGTGCATTTCAAAACCCTTACTGACTTCCAACCCTTGATGATGTACTCAACACGAAACGGACCAGTGTCACAATAACAAACTACTATCAAGTTAATGAAATGTAAATATTTTTGTTTTGTGTTTACCTCGTTAAACAAAGAACCATAAATAACATTATTAACCTGGTTTATACTTTAAATTTGCCTTTCAGTATGCGTTATTCGCGTACGTCTTTGTATAGCACGTTACATCCTGCCTTTTAGTGTTTTTAAACATGAAAAGCTATCTCATTTTTTTCTAGTAGTTCAGTAGTTTAAAAATTCGTCGATGGTCGAGTACGTGAATTTCTGTCGAGCCTGACATGAACGAGTCTCCGTGAGGACAGTGAACGCAGCACCAGGAGCACTCGGTGCCCCGGACGTTGGTGAAAGTTGTAACTGTCAACAAACTTCTGTCCATGTCTTCACTCAGCAGATAGCTCGGTTTAACTTGGTTTTCCTCTCATAATGTGAGACTTCTGGGCCTGTCAGAGGACTGGAGATGTGTTCACGGTCTCGGTTTTAGATAAATCAGAGTACAGTCATGGAAACGAGTGCCGTGACGGCGCTGGACCGTCCCGCGGCGGAGCTCACCGTCACGGACGTCTACGATATTGCGGCGGTGCTCGGGCAGGAGTTCGAGCGAATCATCGACAGGTTCGGCTGCGAGTCTCTGATCGGCGTGGTGCCCAAAGTGGTGCGGGTCCTGGAGCTGCTGGAGGCGCTGGTGAGCCACGGAGCCGCCGGGCAGGAGGCCGAGGAGCTGCGGAGGGAGCTGGAGAGGCTGCGGCAGGAGAGGAGCGACAGATTCAGCCAGGAGAGGAAACACCAGGAGGTACAGAGGGTGTCTGCACCTGAGTGTTTACATGCTGATCAGCCACGTCCCTCCCCCACAGAGCACGTGTGTAGTTACCTATAGGCAGGTGGGGAAGTCAAAATCTTCCAGGTTCCCCCTTCTGTGCAGCTTTATTGTGCTCCTACTCTCCAATTATGTTTTAGATTCATAACTTTTACTTTCAGGCCTTCTTGAGTTTACCTTACAGAGCAGCTGGATTACCCAGATTCAATGTTTGTCATCACTCATTTCCATCTTGCAAGGCTTCAAACTGGAACCTTCGAGCTCGGTCAGAAAATGACCGGGCTTTTCAGAGTCCATTTAAGGACAAAGAGGCAGCAGCATGAGTCTGGTTTAGTCGCAGTAAGAGTGAGCGGCGACCTTGAGTCTCTACAGAGTTAAAAATTAATATGACAGACTAAACGTTCATGCAGTAGCCTCCAGTTTTCTTCAAAGTCCTGCCTTTTCTCATCACTTTCTATGCAGTGGTTCCAGACTGTTTCAGCCTCTTGCTGTGATTCATCTGCACTACCTGCTGCGCCACCGTGCCGCCCAACGAATTAGACAAAAAGTCCGTATTTATGGTGCCTGCAGCTGCCTGAAATTCCACTCACTGGATATTTTCTCTTTTTAGGACCTTCTCTGTAAAACTTTAAGATTGTTGTGTGTGAAAATCCCAGAATGAGGTTCTTCTTCACTCTGATGTGCAGTTTGAGCTTCAGCGGGTCGTCTTGACCATGTTAATATGCTTAAATGCACTGAGTTGCTGCCATATGATTGGCTGTACAAGCATTTGAACGTGAGTGCCAGATTTCAGTCAGTAAACATTTATCACAGTGCAAAGGTCCAACCCACCTGCTGTTCCTGACATGTCCCCTGATGTGAAGTGTTTCTGACTCCTCAAGGTCACACTGATGACCTTGTAAATGTCCTTCATGAACTTCTCTGTATGTTGTTGAGACTTCCTGTTCTCTGTCCTGTTGTCTCGTCTCAGGAGTTGGAGCTGGTGGAGGATGTTTGGAGAGGAGAAGTCCAGGACCTGGTCTCTCAGATCACTCAGCTGCAGGCCGAGAACAAGAGGCTGTTAGTGAGTCTCTCCTTCAAGGAGACTCCAATCACCGAGGAGGAGCTGCAGAGACATGAGGGTGAGTGGGAGAGAACTTAAAGGGATACGACAACATTTTCTTTCTTTTCTTGTCTTGCCTCAGTCCAGAGTCCATGACAAGCAGACAGACACCATCCTTTAGACTGTACGTTCAGTAACAAGGAAGAGACGGGCAAATCTAGCTCACTGCTAATTAGCTTAGCTCAAACAGTAGGAGTCAATGGGTAGCACTAGCCTGCCTCTGCCTACAGTCATCAGATAAACTCTTCAGCAGCTTTTTACTGTGTTATGTTATGTTATTCTCTACTATCATCATATTATCTTCTTCTACCCGTAAACAGAGGCTTTGTTTTGTTGACCTACTTCCATGGTAGTTTACTAGTGATGTGACGTTCATTAGCGAGTCGAGCCGTTTGAACAGCTCTTTTAAGTGATCGATGAGAATTGATTCGCAGTTGTGAATGAGCCGTTCGTTTGTGAGACATTATTAAATGCAAACTGCCTATAAATTTAACCCTTTAAAGCCCAAAAACACGAATTATAGCCTGAAAATTCAATACTTTTGGAGCTAAAATGTTTATTTTACTTTCTACTGAAATCCAAAAATATCAAAATTTCCATAAAATGTAACATATCTATTTTTTGTATCTCATTTGATACGTTATGTGTTTTTGGCAACTGAGGACATTTTTACCATTTATCTGACTGTATTCAGATGTTTTTTTTAGTAATCTGTTGATCATATTGATTAGATAGAGGTATCATAAAAGCATGTATCGAATATGATACAACAGGCTATAAAGGGTTAAGAATGGTGCATCCCTTTAATGTGGACTTCTGCACCACTGCTGAGATGATTGATGGGACCAGAAAACTCATTCATGCAGACAAACACTAAGCGATGATCTTCTCGAGCTTCTTTTCATTTCTGGTAGAATCAGTAAAGGATTTGTTTTCAGCCTCAAGGTCCTCTGTGAGATTTAGTTTTCAGATTATATAGTTATAGTGGCTCACAAATGCATTTGTTCCAATATTGACCTCATTACGAAGCAGTTCAGGTATCAGACAGTGACTTATACAGATTCACCTGTAGACGTGGGAAAAACACAGTTATATATTGTTGCTTTGACTCCTGCGATGAATTTATTAAATTGTTGATATCAAGTTTAAGCTGACGGAAAGGGTTGTTAAAGGTAAGATATGTTTGTTGCACATATACCCTGAGGATTTCCCATCGACTGTAAAGGAACGTAAACTAATTAAATTCTGTCTGTTACAAGCTAATCGTGTAATTGCCTGAAAATGGAATGAGATTCAGGGACCTTCCTCTGGCCAGGGATTACAGAGCTGTCATCTAATTTGGCACTGGAAAAACTGACGTATATGGCAAGAGGAAAGGTTGAGGACTTTTACAAGATGTGGTCTTCTTTCCTAACCTTCATGAATAACCTAAATGTGCAAGCGCATAAAACTGGACAAGGTTTGTTGCAACCACCTTTATGACCTCAAAATGACTTATTACTAATTCTAGAGTGTTAGTATTGTGAAGTAGAAATAGAGATGAAGAAGATGACTGAATTATGGAATTTTGACACACCGGATAGATGTGTTTGTGTGCATATTAATGTTCACTGAAATGTATGTATGCTCAGTATGTTATGCACATACTGATATTACCGATATTTTATTTCAGTAAATCTTATTGAGGGTGGGTCGGAAGGATTTCTGTTTCTGTTTTTAGTGTTATATTGTTGTGTTTAAGAATGTATGTTCATTAAAATGGAAAATTATTACCAATAAACAAATTGTGAAGAAAAAAATGTTGATATCAAGTCCACTAAAAAAAGTCCAGAAAACTCTTTTTAAACTATGTTTACAATAAAGATAATCTGAGGCCGGATTTGATCCAAGACGAAGTCCGCCCTGATTTAATTACCTGCTGGCAAAAAACCTGCACTATTTTGGAAACTTTTACTCCCACTTTAAGATTAATATGCAAATAAACTCACGATCCTGTTCAAGTATATACGGCTAAAAAACTGGTGGGATATATCCTCAGATATTTTCATATCTGCCAATACGGTATCATACAGATAATATCGTGCATCCCTATGTAAAGGTCTTTTATGAGATATTATTAAAAGATCTGGGGCAAAAGTTTGTCAAATGGACTTAAATAACCATCAGTAACTAAGATTTTAATGTTTGCAATTGGACTTATTGGTCAAATAAATGTAAAATAAATAAACTAAATTTAGAAAAAACAGTATCGTTGAGTTTATTACATTGAAAAGAGTCATAAATTAAGCTTTACTTTTATTTCTAGCTCTTTAAATCAAGCTTTACTGTTTGGTTTTGAGCTTTAAGATAAAAATACAAATTTACACCAAAACAAGGTCACCTATATTTTTCGTACCTTGTGATAAACGTGGAACCTTCATAGTTTTAGTCACAGCTCAGAGTTCCCATGTTGATCTCGTGAGGTGTGTTCATGCTCACGGTAGATGTGTGTTGACCTGATAACCATCTGCTGGACGTCACACGCATGTACAGTGTGTCGTCACGTGAGTCTGAGCTCCGTGATTTCATGTTGGCGTGTAAAGACAGAGACGAGGTGATGAGAGGCACGCCGCGGCCTGTGGAGACCATTTTAGACGCAGTTTGAAATGTCGCTCTTGTGAGACTCAGACTGTGGTTGGAGCTAAACTTAGTGTCAGGGTCTCAGGACGCACACGCACACCCCCCACACACACCTACACACCCACACACACACACAGGAATACTTGTTTTTGTTACCCATTGGGGACATATAAAAGCTGTCTGTAGGAAGGTGAAAAGTGGGAGCGTCACTTTGTAAATGGAAAACAGCCTTGGTTTTTGCCCACAAAATTTTTAATCCAAAAATGCACCTAAGTTTCAGAAATTCACAACTTTTGAAACCTGACACACACACCCACACACACATTAACATAAACAGACTTTGCATTGTCGTATTTATGAGCTTGAAGACAGAAAAATAAACTATGGAAGAAGCCTCTCTGTAAGACTATTTAGAGGCTTTGACTTTATTTACCTGAAAGACAAATCACAGAAATGTCTCCTGCAGGAATGTCAGAGAAGGAGCGACAGATGATGAAAAAGCTGAAGGACCTGGTGGAGAAGCAGAGGGATGAAATCAGAGCCAAAGACCACGAGCTGACGCTAAAGAACGAGGACGTCGAGGCGGTGAGGGTTCAAACATAATTTTATTTATGAAAAGCAGGTCTGAGATTTCATTGTACAAAAATCCAAGTTCTTTTCCCTTTACATTTGGACATGGTTGAACAAAGAGCACCTTTCCTGCCAAACCCACAATCCTCTTGTACAGTCAAATGATATTTAAGTCAAGATTTTTTTAGATTTTCATGTCTCACTTCAGAGTCCATGACAAGCAGTTAGACGCCATTCTTTTGACTGTGTGTGCAGTAACAAGGAAGAGACGGGCAGAGCACATTCACAGCTAATTAGCTTAGCTCAAACACTGGGAGTCATTGGGTAGTGTTAGCCTGCCTCTGCCTACAGTCATCAGATAAGGTCTTTAGCAACTCTAAGCAGTCCTGTGTGCTTGCTGTGACTCGTTTTTTTAACGTGTTATGTTACTTTATCTATTTTTAGACTTATATTAGTACTATATGTAATTTAAAAAAAAAATACATACAAAACTAAACCGCAGGGAGGATGGACAAACCACCGCATGCTTGTAAGTAGGTCAACAAATCAAAGCATTGTAAAAATACATAACGTAACATAATGTGGTAAAAAAACGAGTCACAACAAGCACACAAGACCTTTTAGAGTTGCTGAAGAGTTTATCTGATGACTGTAGGCAGAGGCAGGCTAACACTACCCATTGACTCCCAGTGTTTGAGCTAAGCTAATTAGCAGTGGGTGAGCTCTGCCCGTCTCTTCCTTGTTACTGCACGCGCAAAAAGTGTCAAAAGAATTGTGTCTATCTGCTTGTCATGGACTCTGGAGTGACGTTAGACATGAAAACAAAAAAAACGTTGGCATAAATAGAGAGACATTGCACTTAAAACAAAGGATGTTTATGTATATATAAATAATATATAAATAAATAATTACAAAAATAGAATAAAATAAGTAAAAGTAAATAACAAATAAATACATAGAATTACAAACTAAGATAAATAAAAGAGCAGTATGAGAAAACAGAGGTAGTTGTTAGCTATATGAAGGAAAATTTGCTGCTTCTTGCCTTTTGGACCTTGCAATAAGCGAACTGTCAGGTCAAGTATAGTTCAGCATAGTTACCTGCTGGTGGACGGGTACACCATGATAGACCTCTCTCTGATCATAAAAAGTCTTAATGTCTTTATTCCTTCATAATCAGGACATTTACAGGTATAATAACAGTATTACAGCAGCTGAATGACAGAGTTTATGTGACAATGAAAAACATTCACTCTGCAGCTCCAGATGCAGCAGCATCGTCTGATCCGGATCAACCAGGACCTCCGTCACAGGACGGGAGTGATGGAGGCTCAGGGGAAAGCCCTGATCCAGCAGCGGGTGGAGCTGGAGGCTGCAGCTCAGGCCAGGCAGCAGGAGCTCATGGCTCTGCAGGCGGAGGTGACCAGGCTGAGGAAGGAGCTCAGGACGATGGAGCTGGAGAGAGAAGTTACAGATATTGAAGAAACCGCGTTTGGCAGATCTGTGGTGTCGTTGTCATCACCACAGAGGACGGTGAGATAAATCACTTTAATTCATGAGTAGAGCTACGTCTCTGTGTTAGCTGGAAAAGAAGAGCAGGTGCTCTGGTATCTAAAGGGGTTACTTTTGGTGTACCATCCAGTCGCCGGCAGCAGCAGCACCAAACTCCACCAAGCCGAGCTCAGTGTGGGCGGAGTGCGGAGGAGACCCTGACTTCATGGCGAACTGTTTCGAGCATGAAAGGAGTCCGTCCCCGCTGACAAAGTCACCACAAAGGGACAATCATGAGGAGGAGGAAGACAAAGAAGAGGACAAGACAGCGTTACTGGTAACAAACACTCCTGCACTCTTTCACACAAACACAAAACGTGTCTGTTTGTTTGTCTGTGAGCAGGATAACTCAAAAGATTCTCAACAGAGTTTGATTAAATTGTCACTGAATGTTGGTCTTGGCAGAAGGAAGAAGCGATCTGATTTTGGTGGTGGTTCATCAGAATGTTCTTCTCCACTCTTTTGTTGATATATTGTGATTGTGGTGAGCTACCTGTAGCTTTTATCTTGTAGTATCTTTACATCGAGGATCCTACTGCCTCATTCTTTTTACATCAGCACTGCATCTTTGGACTTCCTTCCCCCCTTGTTGTACAACAAAAGTAGTCTCCACTGTGAAGTGCTCAAGTTAAAAATCAACTCACAAGTGTTTCTGGGGAAGTCCTTTTTTGCCTTTTAGGGAGGTTTTAGCAGCATTTGTTGTGAATTTTTCTAACTATCATAAGTGCATGTGTGAAAAAGACTTCACCATGCTCATAGCAGAGGCAGACTGCTAAGACTATTTATATCAAAACACAACATGATCACTTTGTCATGCTGGTGTGTCCCCACAACAGAACTCATCTTTACGTATTACACTAGTTTTTTCACATTAGAGCACAGAATGATTCTAACCCTGTTTTAGACTGATGCAGAAGGAAGTACACACGAATGCATTTCTTAAAATAAATATGAATGTATTCCTGAACTGCAGAGAGAATCAACAGATCCAGAGCCGGAGGAGGAGACGGACAGCTCAGAGGAGTCAGACAAACCTCGCTTCACCCTGCAGGAGCTTCGGGACGTCCTGCAGGAGAGAAATGAGCTCAAAGCTGAAGTGTTTGTGCTGCAGGAGGAGCTGGCTTATTACAAAAGGTAGTTCACCCCTCCTTAGACGTAAAGATTTGAATTATTTTACGCATATTTCAAAATGATGAGAAGTTGTCTGTATAAAAAGATCTACATTAAAGCATTTACTGTAATCTTTGTTGGTCCTAATTTGAGTTTTCAGGTCGTGTAGAATCATCAGTATTGCCTCTGTATGTTTTATAACCAGATAACTCCTCACATGAGCTCTAATTTTACTCTCCTTTTTGTGTTTAGTGTTGAGGGATTTGTAATTCTTTGACTTGAATTTTTGTTTAAAATGAATTTACTCTACATTATCGGTCTGTCTAAAGCTTCCGAGTGAAGTTTTGCTTTATGCCACTTTCAGCACAGAGAAAGACCTCGAATCTCTCTCCAGATTTTATTTAGTTTGTGAAGGCAGAGACGATGTCAAAGTCCTGAACATCCTGAGTGCTCATGCATGTCAAAAACTTCTGAAAACATCCAACAAATTGAAAACAATGTTTGAAATGACAGATGACTCCGTATAAGAATCAGAGCAGAAATGGTCTCCATTGATAAAGAGACAGTTTGGCAAATATGCATGGAAACTTGAACTGTACCTTCTTCTGTGTCCTTAAGTGAGGAGATCGAGGACGACACCAGCTCCTGGGTTTGTGCTCCATCACCTCCACCTCCCTCCAGGTCCCCTGATCAACCTGAATCAGGAATTAAACGCCTGTGAGTAACACCTTTGACATGAACCTCCAACATTAGCTTTGTTAACATGTGCAGTAAAACTTTAAAGTCTCAGCCTAACAGGAGACTAAATTTCAGTATTAAACAATCTCTAGACGTAAAGTTAGGCCTAAAAATTATGCCAACTAAAGCAGCAGTCAAAAAGTTACCATGCTATCTGACGTCCTTTGTGACAGTGTTAGAACTTTGAACCCCTGATGAAAACTAGACACTAACTAATAAAAACAAGTGCACATGGACAAAAACTAAAACTAAACTAACTGACATTTTTGTCAACAAACAAAAACTAGAGGAAAATATCTGACAGAGACTTAATCCAATCAGACCTAATTTGGTCATGTAGAAAGTAGGGACAAGTTAGGAATACATCCAATCACAGCTGATTGGTTGGATGAGTTAAGAGGGACATCCAATCACAACTGCCTTAGCTTCATGGTGGCGGGATAAGTTGGGGAGCGATCCAATCAGAGCTCCTCTCTTTATGAATTGATATATTCATGTAGAGCAGGTTCACTGTTTGTTGTAAATTCTGGTATTGTAACTGAGATGCTCTGCCAGGTAGCCTAAATAAAGGTGACTGCATTTCACACAAAAGTTCAATTTGTTTCTGTTCATTAATACATTCAGACTTTACTAGCATTCAGTAAAGGGTTATTAGATGTTTCATTTTATCCAAGTGTGAAACATGACTTCAGAAATTCAAGGAAACATAAAAAAATCATATTTTAGTCGACTAAATTTACAGTAGATTTCATCGACTAAAATGTTGTGAAATTTTATCAACTAAAACTAGACTAAAATTAAAACAATTTAGATGACTAAATTATGACTAAAACTAGAAGAAATTTAAGGCAAAAGACTAAAACTAAATTACAAATTGCTGTCAAAATGAACACTGCTCTGTGGTCTGTTGTCTCCACAGGCTTAAGTTAAAAGCTCCTTTTCTTTGTGCACTGCGTGTCTTGTATAACGTTGATAAAATGCTTATCCATGTGACCTCCTCTCTGCTCCGAGTTAATCAAAGACCCATTTTGTTGTTAGCTTTGTTTGTTAGCTAACTTCACATAACATAGATCATGGTCAGTAGGCTAAAAAGGTCAAAATCACATGATCTGTCAAAGTGTCTGGTGTTTTTCTGTATTTAATCGTTTCATTATTTCCACCCTCCTCTCCTTTCAGGATCTTCACAGCCATCATGCCGATGGTGGCAGCAGGTTTGCTTGCAGACGATCCAACGTTGTTACCAATCAGGAGGCTGGTTTCTTCAGTTTAATCTCTGTGTTTGAAATAATTGTACTCCTGTACAGCTGCTTTTTTAACCAAACCATCAACCTCCGTTAGTTTCTCTCAGCAGATTTGGCTCAATAACTGGATTTCTTCTTCATTTTAAAGCAGATTTGCCGGTGTAGCTTCATTTTAACTGTTCTGAATGAACCACTTCTATCAGTGCTGGTGTCAGCTTTTTTATCAGTGGGAGCATTTTATCTTCTCTGATGAGGACTTTACATGAATTAAAGAGTAATATTACAAGATTTAATTATATTTGAAGCTTTGCTGCTCCACTCTAAGTCTTCATCTGTTTGTTTATTACTTAATACCAATGAACAATCTGCCTTTTACTGGGCTGCAATGGTGCTTATCTGTTGAACTTAACTTTCTCCCCTCAATGCATGGAATCAAAAAATACTTTTATTTTGCTAAATATTGTACAGCATTCTCTTGCTATTTTTGCACGTAGCATCTGTTACTTTGAGTCGGCCGAAGAGCACAAGTAATTATTCACAAGTGACAACAAAATCATTTGCAACGTCTGACATTGTTAGTTTGGGTTTAGCTGGAACAAATCATCATCTGTCATGTGAAAGGTTTGATTTTATTTTTTATTATTTATTTTAAGTTCCTTGTTTTTGTTTTAAGCAGCTGTGAATACTGGAAATACCAAAGAGAATCTATCTTAGCAGTACTGAACACTAAAGATCCTGAAAGATTGATCACTTCAAATTTATATTTTTGATGCATAAAGACATTTTATTTATTGATTGATTGATATAGACCCTTAGAAATGAAATGCTCAGCTAATTTATTACAGCAGGATAATTCCTGCTTTAATTGATAAGTAAAGGGCTAAAGGGTCTTGAGCTGATAAAGCACTTTTCGAGTCTTTCCGATGTTTTTACACCACAGGTCACATCCACCCATTCACTCTCACATCGACTCACTGATGGTTCAGAGCTGCTGTGTTGTCTGTCCACCAGCATTCAGCAGGGTACACACTACATGATATTCGGCCCGATTTTTGGCTCAGATCCCCACTTCTGACCAAACTCAGCAAAGGCTGGATTATCTGGTGGTACTAAAGTTGATTCTAACTGATTACTCTGCAGTGTTGCCTATGTAAAGAGTCATTTTGTCCACTCCAAAGAGGATCTGGGTTGCCCTGACTTGAGGTTTTAAATATTAAACAAGTTCAAAATTTACTTACATGTGTGGAGTGTAAAGAGAACAGCTGAGCACGTCCTCTGTGTTTTGTCACATAGCACAGATAAAAGCCAATCAGGGAGCAGGCTGGCTGGAGCAGGAAGCAAACGTAGCCATGGCAACAAGAGGAAAGCTTAAGCCAGACCGATGTTGGAAATTGAACACCAACCTGTTGATAAGGGCCAAAACACAGTGTAAACTGTAAATTATATTTAACAATCTAATACAGTGGTGCAGGAATGAGTTAAAAAATGCAGAAGTGAGTTAGCATTTCGCACTTTCTTTTTTCAAAGCCCCAAAGTAAAATAGGATTTAGAATACCAGTTTCAGACTGATGCCTGAAATATGGTTCAAGGTGAACTCACAAACATGAGATGTTAATGTTTAATAGACAATAACAAAATGCATCTGATGTTGCCTGCTTTTGAATCTTAAACCATTACGTGTTTAAAAAGACGGTCGCTAACTAACTGCTAACAAGGACAGCAAGCATCTATTATTTTTAATAATCAATTACTCAAACACTATTGGCACAACCATGAGGACCTGATTGATCAGGTCACTCTATTATGAGGAAACTCTCAAACTAGATGTCACAGTAACGTTAAACACTGGAAATGTTGTTGTTTCTTCTAAGTGGAACGGCCATGTTGTAGTGCCATGGTAGCAATAGTTTTTCTGCTATCTATGGTTAAGCTTCAAACATCCTGAAAAATAGGTTCATTTGTTAAGATTATCACAAAGAGCAGAGCATGTAAGTTTCATATTTTTTGTTTGCTACAGAGCTCATCATCAGCAATGATCCAAAACACAGAGAAAAGTCCTGTAGGCTTTTAGCTGAGGGATCCAGCGCAATGCTAACTTTCGTGCTGACCTACAAAAATACGTCATCCCTGCACCACTCTAAAAGGAGAGGAGCTAGATGGGAATCACAACCACCAAAGATGTCATGGGAAGTGAACGTTTGATCACACAAGATTACAGGCTGTGAGAGTATACCCTGGTTGTTGATGAAAGAATGGGTCGGTGTGTGGTGTGATATCTCTCTCTCTTTGTTGCAAAGCACACACTACAAGAACAAAAATGTTAAATCTGTCATTATGTGTCTTCATGTGTGGCTCTCTCACTGGTTAAAAACCGGTTAAAGGCCCTGGTAAACCATACAGGTGGTAGTTAAAAAAAAAACCTACCTCCTTTTGTAGAACCTGTGCTTGTAGGAAGACTTGTAGACCTGTTTTTATTTTAATTGGTCCTTAAAAATTGTGACATCAAAATTTCTCACCACAGCTCCTTTCGTTTTCAGCAGAGGGATTATAATGACGTGTATGGGAGACCAGGGCCTTTAAGATATTCTTGGAGTTTGAGGTTACCAGCAGGAAACTATTTCAATAAACTACTGCAATGCCTGGGTGATTCTGTACACTAATGCTTCTTTCAATGAAATAATAAAGTTTATTTTTCAATTTTTCAAGTGTTTTTTGTTTTACTGTCGAATACAAACAAGGCCAAGACAAAAATACAAGATTTGATGAGGTCATGTTGAAAGCAGTGTTAATTTTGTTGACTAATTATTTTCGTCATAGTTTTTGTCAACAACCTTTTTTCCCCTGATGAAAACAAGACAGTAACTAAAAAAACAAGTGCACATGGACAAAAACTTAAGCTAAATTAACTGACATTTTCATCAACAGATAAAAACTAGACTAAAATGTTTGACAGAGACCTAATCCAATCAGACCTAATTTGGTAATGTGGAAAGTAGGGACAAGTTTGGAATATATCCAATCACAGGTACTTTGATTGGTGGTGGTGGGATAAGTTGTGGAGCGATCCAGTCAGAGCTCCTCTCTTTATGAATTGATATATTCATGTAGAGCAGGTTCACTGTTTGTTGTAAATTCTGGTATTGTAACTGAGATGCTCTGCCAGGTCGCCTAAATAAAGGTGATTACATTTCACACAAAAGTTCAATTTGTTTCTGTTCATTTATAATAAAAGTTTTATAATAATATAAATATAATAAAATAAAAACGCCTTACACTTTACACTTCATATTTTAGTCAACTGAATTTGCAGTAGATTTAGTTGATTAAAACGTGAAATTTCATCAACTTAAACTAGACTTAAAAACAATTTGGATGACTAAATTATGACTAAAAATAAATGATATTTTAGGCAAAAGACTAAAACTGAAACTGAATTGAAAAATGCTGTCAAAATTAACACTGGTTGAATGTACATATTTGTGCTTTTCAGTTTTTGGGGATATCTTCAACAGTCCTCATTCTTTTCATTTTTAATAATATATCTTTTTGTTTTTTACTCTATTCCCCCGTGTATCAAGCTCCATTTCTGTGAAATTTTAACATCAGATTAACGTAATTTTTCTGTTTAATGTTAATATCCAGACTTTGTGCTGACAGTGAGTCTCTGTAAGTGATTGTGTTTGAAAGGGTGGTCATGACAGAGGACAACAGCTCTGAAAACAAGAATACAAGATTTTAAAAATGTGCTTTACTAGCTTACAGGTCTGACCGACAAGTCTTATAAGAAGCATTTCATAGGTGATATCAAGTATAACTTCACTGAGGTGTTCCCCTCCTCCTAAACCAGGAGCTTCGAATGTTATAGATTACCATGGCAGCAGCCTTTTGTCTTGTTAATCCAGATGGTCTCTCTGACTTACAGCACTGACTCTGATTTAACTTTATAAACGATAAATTAAACACAAATGTGCACAGAAATATCAGTCATCCTTTATGGCGGCAGTTCATCCGAATCAGAAATACTTAACGCACCCCTGAGGGGAGATTGGCTAAAACAAACACTTTCTTAAGACACTAAACAAAAGAGCAGAGTAATCTGTGTGGTGTTCCCTCAGTGTGTTTATGGTAACCATGGAGACGGCAGTGCTGGACACTGGCTGCTTAACAACACCTCAGTTTCAGTTTAGATGTGGAACAAACCAGGTTAGTAAAAGATCGAAAATATCTGTGGCTGTTTTCCTGTAGATGAACAGTTGGATAAACTGATATTGAACTTCAGGATAAGATTTTACTCTGAATAACAGCACTGATGGTCTGTCGCTTTACATCTGTAACTAAATCACAGCAGATGATTCTCAAAATAACATCTCCAGCATCCTTTTATTTGATAATAGCTCAATTTTACTTTTTTTTTTTTAGAATTATGAAGGTTCTGATTTGGTTATTACTTGAACATTACTTATAGATTTAAAAAAGCAGTTTATAGACTTTCATAGTGTTTGCAAATCCAGTGCTATTGTGATTTTTTTTTGTATTCCAGGCATTTACAAATGACACTGCAAAAGCTGGAATTAGTCATAAATTATACAAAAGAGAGTCATGTTAACATACATCATACAGCATGAGTACATCTTAGCTACTAGAACGTTTTTGTATAATGTATTTAAGATTGAAATTATGAGAAGGAAAAAAAAACAGAATCCTGACTTTAATTTCAGATTTCAGTTTTGTTTTCTTTGAAACAGATGAAGAAATTAATAAATAAATAGAATAATATGTGGCCTAAATCATCTTCTTTAAATGATGCTGTCAGATTAAGCTTAATCATTACAGTCACCCTTAAGTTATGAATAACACATTTCCTCATTTTTATTTTACTTTTCAACTTTTTTATGATTTTATTTTTATTTTTTCATATAATGAAATATATTTATGTATCAATAATACCCTTGTATTTCACAAAAGGTTTTGCATTTCATTGAATATTTATTTATTGAACAGATTATTTAAAGTATCATTCTTTTTTCTTTTTCTGCTGTTGAGCCTTTGTAACAAAAAAACATTTAGTAAAAAAAATACCCTTCATGTAAGAAAAAAAACAAAAACAAAGTAAAAGACAAAAATCAAAAGACAAAAAATTTTATAAGACAAAACCATTTTGTAAAACTTTAAAAATAATGGAACAGAAAAGATTTCATGAAACAATATTTCATAAAACTCTGAAATATTTTTCAAACTGTAACTTTCGTGAAAATAAAAACACTGAAACAAATTTTGGCTACCTATCAACTATTGCATTTAAAAATATTTTTGGCCTTGCTGCTTACATGCAGAGATTTCTCTTAATTCTCTGAATGTTTTGATGATATTAAGGACTGTACATGATGAAATCCCTTAATTTCTTGTAACTGTTAGACTTTTTTTTACTCCCAGTTGTTTACAAAGTGGTGACCTTTGCCCCATCCTTGCTTGTTAACAGCTCAGCCATTTGGGGAAGCTCCTTTTCCACCCAATCATGACACTCACCTGTTTCCAATTTACCTGCTCACCTGTGGAGTTTTGTCTTTTATTGCCCTGTCCCAGATTTTCTGGAATGCTTTGCAAACATCAGATTAAAAAAAAAAAACTAACTAAAAACAAGGCAAAAACAATAAAAGTTTGAAGGTTGAATATCTTTGTAGGTTATTAGAAGGAATATATGTCTAGAAAGATTTCCAAATCATTGTATTCTGTTTCTGTTTAAGTTTAATACAATGTCCCAACTTAATTGGAGTTGGGGTTTGTATGCTGATGTATTTTACGAGAAACAAGTTACAAATATTTTGAAAAACGTTAAAAACCGAACACAAACGTTTAAGTTTGGATTTAATGCCTGTTACACTCTTTAATGTGTCCATTATTCTCTGTATATCACTTTATAATTGTTTTGGCGAATTGCATTGTTTTAAGGACTTTTAACAGACGTGTCACACGGACTATTATTTGACAAACCCTGAATTACCTTTAAAGTGGTAATTGGACAGGAAGTGAGATGGAAAACAAAGTCAGGTGATCTCACCTGATCGTGAAAAGTTAAACAGGCCGTTCTTCACTTTTACACACCTCCCACTGTACGCTCTGTTTGAAAATAAAAAGAATTACGGCGCAGGCCTGGAGTGAGCCATCTTCCCCTAAAGACGATCTTCGTGCTCACCTGTCGCTAGGATACTTTGCCCTCCTCTGCTGCTCGCGCGGTCACGTTATTGGTGGCTGAGTGATGGGGGAAGTGCTGCTCCGCAGAAGTTTCTGTCTGTAGCTTTGAAGCCGAAGACGGACAGGAGCTCGGCGCTGTTTCAAGGGAGCTCCAGGTCGACCACAGCGGAGGAGAAACCAGCTTTAATCCGACCTCGTGTCCTCCGTCATGGAGTTCGGTGAGGAAACGTCTCCCGCTCTGGCTTTCGAGAAGGACGCGTTCGAGCTGACGGTGGAGGATGTGTACGACATTTCCTACGTGATCGGCCGGGATCTGCTAAAGATCAGCAGCACCGGGGAGGAGGTCTCGGATCTGCAGTTCAGGATAGTCCGGGTCCTGGAGATGTTTGAGACTCTGGTCAACAAGTACAACTTATCCCTGGAGGCGCTGAAAATGGAGCGGGACAACCTGAAGGGGGAACTGAACAGGATTCTCCAGGACAGCTCCGCGGGACAGGCCATGGTGAGTTTACACATATCAGTCTGAGAAACAGTAGGGCTGGGCAACATGGACCAGTCATTACGATTTATGTTGGCTGAACCTCAGTGCAGGAAATGTTAGGATGGACTAGACCAGGGGTGTCCAAACTGTGGCCCGGGGGCCAAATGCGGCCGTTGGGCCACTTTCAGCAGACTCCAAAAGTTGTCCCACATTATATAATGAAGGTTTTGCTTGTTTGAAGCAGTGTTAATTTTGTTGACTAATTATTTTCGTCATTGTTTTCTTCATTAATTCTTTTCCCCTGACGAAAACTAGACAGTAACAAATAAAAACAAGTGCACATGGACAAAAACTGAAACTAAATTAAATGACAGTAGACTGTGATTAAATGTTTCATTTTATCCTAGTGTAAAACATGTCTTCAGAAATTTAAGGAAATTTAAAAATGCCTCACACTTTACACTTCATATTTTAGTCGACTAAATTTACAGTAGATTTCGTCGACTAAAATGTTGTGAAATTTCATCAACTCGAACTAGACTAGAATTAAAAAAATTAGATGACTAAATTATGACCAAAACTAAAAGATGTTTTAGGCAAAAGACTATAACTAAAAGGTGCTGTTAAAATTAACACTGCTTTGAAGGATCAATAGTAATGGACCATGACAGCAAATCTCTCAATCCATACTTTTTTTCTATGGTCTGCTGCATATCAAGGTTTAAAAGCATATGGTAATTTCTATTTTTAACCATCTTTAAGCACCAACACATGTTAAAAATTGGTAGCTTTCTGTTGTTTGCTTTGTTTTTGTCTTGATGTTAAGATGAGCTGTCAAAGGGTTCTTATACTGCACAGGACGTCTTTCTTGTCACTTTACTTTGGCCCACTTACTGTCTTACTGACAGTAATTAACTTGTTTATATAGTAGCAGTAATACTGAGCTAACTTACATTTACAGAATTACTCACTTCCCCCGCTTACTTACTTATGAACTAACTTACGTACTGAATTTATGTACTTATTGTAGTACTGTAGCTTTTTAGATACTTATAAACTTATTTTTACACCAACTTGTATTTACTGTCTTACTGTTTACATATGCACTTACTTATATACCTATTTTGTTGTTGCTGAGTTTACATATTTTCTTACCCACACACTAACTCACTCAACTAGCATCTTTGTTTACATACATACTTACTTAAATACTGCTCACCAAATTCCTTACTATCACACTAAATGTACTTAACTTACTCTCTCACTGACTGAAATACCTTTGTACTCATTTACTTATTCACATACTTTCTTAACCATTTTAATATGCTCAGTTTCATGGTTCCTCTACTTATTTATTCACATAGTTACTTTAATACCTATTTACTCACTAAGGTAATTCCTAAAATGGTGGACATTTTTGTAAAGTATGTCATAGTGGGAGAAAAACATCGATGTTTTCTTTTTTTCTAGATTTTTCATATTGATTGCTCATTTACTCTAATAATTTTTTTTTTTTCAAAGAAACAGAGAGAAGCGTCATACAAACAACACAACACAAAAAATCTTTCTTATTCAAAATGGTCATTTAATATACATATATTTTTCAAATCAACATTAACAATGTCAACAAAGATAATAAATCAAAACTATACTACAGACTCATGGTCCAGATAAACTGAAACAGCACACATACAAATTAACAAACAAAAACAAGCAAACAATTAAAAAAACAGCAAGGTAATACTCTTAAAAATCTGAGAGTAAAATAATAGTTTGTGATGCACTTACAGTAAAGATTTAAAAATATAGATATGTATAAAACCTTCAGACATTCAGTAGACGTCTGTACCATAACTGTGACTGATGTCTAACAGGACTGTATCTGATGTAAGGCAGAGACATGATCAGGTCATTCTCAGAGGCACCGAGTCAGCAAATAATCTATAACCCAGATTTGTTTGAGCAGCTTGAGGAGAATTAATGCTTCAGTTACAAACATGTACCCGCTCTGCACCATCTCAGCCTCTGTAGTAATCTTTACAGTTTCTGCATGCAGATTTGTGATTTTCTCACCTTTATCTGGACTGAAACTATACCCTCATGTCTCTTAAAGCAAACAGCGGGACCAAACCAGCTGGTGGTGGACCTGACAGACCCAAACAGACCGCGGTTCACCATGCAGGAGCTGAAGGAGGTTCTGCAGGAGAGGAACCAGCTGAAGGCTCAGCTCATGGTGGCCCAGGAGGAGCTGCAGCTCTACAAGACGTAAGTGAGGACTCAAAGGTTCAG
This sequence comes from Cetoscarus ocellatus, assembly GCA_037902135.1. NCBI lineage: Eukaryota > Metazoa > Chordata > Actinopteri > Labriformes > Labridae > Cetoscarus > Cetoscarus ocellatus. The sequence continues at coordinate 329,537 of JBAMNC010001251.1, read as the reverse complement.
CCGTCATGATCGGACCAGTTTGAAGACATTAAGTGACAAAACAAATCTCCTTTATGTTTGTCTGATGTGTTAAAGCAAAATTACTGTTTTAAACATCTCTAGGTATGATAGAAACTACTAATCATTCAGCAGAGTCAGCAGTTAACACGGTTACTTTTCAAACCGTCACACTGGGTGTTATGTTGGTCTTTAATAAACAAAAATATCTGATAAATCTCAGTATTTAGTGTCCTGGACATGAACTGAGTATAAATCTGTATGTACCCCAGTGACCTCTTCCTGACCCGTCTGCAGTTCTCTGACTTGTCCTAATGAGGGGAGTTGTTGGCAGAAGGATACGCAGCACTTCACTGCATCACACAATAGTTCTAAACACAGGGTCTTTGCAGAGGAAAAGTTAAACACTGTAAAGACTATTACTGTGTCGTATTGTCAAGCCAACGTAGATTTTTGAGTAGTTTTAACCTAGAAGTGGGTTAATTATACGGATTTCAGTGGCACCATGTACTGATATGTACAAGGATCAATATACAAATAAAGATTGATTGATTGATTCATTGATATCAGACACAGAAGTATTGATATAAGTACATATCAAACTCCATAAACTCTTTAATTTAGTCTCGTAAATCTATATCTTTTATGTAAAGATGATTGTTTTGACACCTGAATCCGTCTTTAAAGCTTAAAAGAGCCCTGACTTAACTCTACTGTGATAAAAAAAAAAAATCATTTTATTCTCATTCTGCTGCAGGCCGTCACCATTCACTTTTTATTACAACAAAAAAACAATAATTATCATTTATGCACATCACCGTCCTCTTACATTGTCTCTGTTTTGTTGACACTCAGAGAATAGAATAGCCTTTGTTGTCATTGCACTTTAGTACAACAATATATTGCTTGCCCTGCTTACAAATAACAGTGTACAGGTAAAATTCAGTATAAAATTATAAATATATTAAAGTAAATAGCATATATAGTATATATATGAAGTATATGGAGAGAGTTAAAGTGGAACAAATAAGAATAGTAGATAATTTGAAACATATACAGACAAACCCACAAGGTGACATTCAAGCTTTGATGTGCACTTTTCTTATTCTTAACATTTTTAAAGACTTAAATTAAAATTACATCCCTCAGTAGAGCCTCATCGTTCCTGTTTACTGTATTAATCAGTTTTTCTCGACACTCTGATAAACAAAAGTGTTGTAATCATCTGTGCTGTAATCGACGTTGTGGCAGAGCAACTTCCTGCTCTGTTTCTAGATGAGGCCCTCATAAAAGAGTTTATGACTGATTATGAAACAGACTAAAATAAAAGGTGGTGCCTTAACATGACCTACAAACACAAAGTAGAGAAGTGACTGTTGCCGTCAGACAGGGTGATAAAAGCACGCTGCTAAAATGAAGCTTTTTTTCACTTTTATTGAAGAGATTAACTATGAAAGATGAATTTTATTTCCACAGGAGCTAAAAAAGGTTGTTGAATGCTGATGTGTCAATACATATATTTATCATTTCTGCTCTGTCTTTGTGTCTTAAACAGAGATCACACAATAATAAACTGAAATAAACTGCAGTATGTTTGATGGCATCGACCCCAGTATTAGAAGGAAAGATCAGATTCACAGTGACTTTTTGGTTTGTAGATTCTGTATTACAGATTTGTTCAAAGCTCTGTTGTCTTTCTTCTGCAGGGGGCTTCTTCCCCCAGGTGAGCCCCCCATGGTGGAGGTGGATCTGGAGACAGAAGAAGCTACAGAGACGAGTCCGGCCACGTTAAACAACACAAAAGAGGAGAAGACGACCATAGGAAAACTGTGAGTAACAGAGTGAGGTTATGATTGTTTTATTAGTTTAACACTTTTATTACTTTTTTTTCTGTTTGGTTTTGACTGTGGGTCATTAATTATCAAAACTTGAATGTTTTTTCATAACGCTTGTTTTAGGTCGAGACAATCACTGATCTTTTCAACAAAAAAACAGCTTAAAACAGCAGAAGCTTAAATTGTAGTTGTGTGTTGAACAAAATGCGACGTGCGTGACCGCCAACTAAAAAATCCGACTAATTACATCGACTCATATATGAGTCTGTACTGACCGTGAGCGACGCAGCACGACGTGGAGCGACATTTCTCCTTCAACGCCCCGTCTCTACTTTTTTTGTCTCTATTTTTACGTGCCGACACAGGCGAGCCGCAGGGAGAAAGCAGTTTTGATGAGGCACAGGAGGGATTCCCGTGGTTTTCTGTGGCTTTTCTCTCTCAGCAGAGCTTGTTATTCTGTCTAATGTGGCGCAGATAGAGGAGTACTCAAGTATTTAGGTGGGAAATAATTTACTTTCACTTTCAACACAGAGGGAGAAACTTTCAATCAATCAGTCTTTATTTGTGTAGCACCAATTCATAACAAGTGTTATCTCAGGACACTTTACAAGAGAGCAGGCTGAAGACAAACTCTTCATTTTATGGATACACATATATGCATAGATACATATATACATATAAAATACACATATACATATGTATACAAATACATACATATTAGATGATGAATAATGTGTTATGGGCTTTTGATCATTGATTTCCTTACTGTTGTCTATACAGTAAACCTAGTGAATATTGCACTGAAGCTTGATTTGAAGAAAATTGTGAATCAAATTGAAATCGCAATATCTGCCAGAAAAAACCCAATTAAATCTTTTCCTAAAATCGTTCAGCCCTACTACAAATCTCTCTGCGTTAAGAATGTTTTCACTTGACTTCAGACATGTTTTGGAGAGTTTGTTTTATTATGTGTCTCACTTTCTATAGCACAGTAGCTCCTGCTTCTACATTATCCCATTATAAATGTTAATTGACAGAACAATGATCCAATCACCTGTCAGATATGCTTCTTTGTATGGGCTCTTTTTCAGATGGACTAGTGAAATATATTGAAAAGTCCATCTGGTGTGTCAGGTTAGTAGTTCTCTGTCTCCTGGAGGTGATTACAAACACTTAAAATCACGGTGAATAAATAATCAGTCCTAAAGTCAAACAGAAACATCAGTGTAAACCTCAGTCGAGTTAAAATCTCCTCCTCTCAGTAAAATAAACCCTGACGCTGTGATCTGAATGTTTATTTCTGGCTCCAGACTTTTATACCTCTGGTGGCATCATTTCAAGTCAAAGTTCAGCAGAGAGCACATGATGTCGAGGCGAACAGGCAGGAAAACGTTCACACAGTCCGTCCGCTGTCTCCTAATGATATACTTGTGACCAAATGAATTCATGCTGATGCTGAGGATGTTTGTGTGAGCGCTGACCCACTGAGGGAGCAGGAAACTGTCTGCCAAACTGCTGTCACTAATTGCAGCCCTCCATGACTCAGTGCTGCTGTCTCCCAACGTCAAGTTTGACTTCTATTTTCCAGCGTGTCCCCACAGTCCTTTAACCCTTTACCTTTTCTCTGTTTAGGTTTTCATTCAGGAAAAAATAAGGAGAAAACCTCCAGAGAAGAACGAACAAGTGGAGACCAAACTGGATCTACAGAAAGATTTTTTCTCTCATGTAACCACTTTTATATAGACTATTTTTTACGACATGTTTCTGTCAATCTAACAAGCACTGTGTTTGTTTTGTACTGGAAATTTCTTCAGTAGGTGAATTATAGGAATATAGAGTTCTTTTTTTTAAAGGAAGTATGATGAAGATATGAAATGAAACTGGAAAGTATTATTTAAGTCATGAATAAGCAATAGTGTTGAATTCTTTTACCTGAATCAAGTTATTTATATGTGCTCAGCTGGTTTTTAATAATCAGTGAAGTCTCAAAGGGGCTTTGTGTTGGTCAGGTTAAAACATTCCTGTTATTCTGAACCGTCACTTCTTATATAAAGAAGAAAAGGTGCCTTTGCTCCAGAATTTAAAATAACAATAAAATGTTATTACCTCCTAATGGCTCACTCTTTTTAGGTTATGTTTCTGTCTGTCTGTCTGTTTGTGAGCAAGACTACTCAAAAACTACTGGACAGATTTTGCTGAATTTTTCAGGAGATGGCCCAACTTAAAAATAATTAGATTTTGGTGGTGATCCAGATAACCACCGTTAGTGAACGATCATTTTTGCTCAATAACTCTCTAACTAATAATGATATGGACATGATTCTGAGTGCTAGGTGTGGGTTTTCAGGGTCATGAATCATATTATGATGGTAACTTTATCATGGAACTATTGCTTATAGATGTAACAGCAATATGTGAGCTACCATGGCGCTCTCTGGGTGCTTTCTATTATTCAAATGTGTAGCTTCAGATCAGTGAAAAGTTCCCATACACTTTGATTTTTATATTTCAAGCATTTCAAAACTTCTTCAGACCAAAGCCGACAAATTAAGACCTTTGTTTGCACTGGAAACAAACAGCAGTCAGCACGGGTGTGCTATATATAACTTTTTCTGTTACTTGCCAAAAAAGCTGATTTGTCAAGGAGAAATGAGAGACACACTCAGGCATGTAAACATTATCTAAGGCTCACTGTTCAAGTTTGATGCTGCTTCAACACTTTATTGAGTTCTCTGAAGCAGAATAAAAAAAAAGCCCCAAGTAGTTTGATAAAGACTGTCTTAGAGTGACATCTAAAATTTAAGACCTCTCTCAAGTTAAAATAGGACCTTTTAAGACTTTAACACGCAGTAGTAAAAAGTTTGATGTGCCACGTTTGTTGATTTATGTTTGTTCTAAAATGCAAAAAATATGGGTTTTTTTCAGTTTGGGTCCTAAACGGTTTATAATATGTAAAGAGGACTTAAAAAAGTGTGTAGAAACCCCATGTGATGGTAGTTTACGGGGGCCACAGCTACCACAGACCAGAGTTTGGACGCCCCAGGTCCAAATTTAAAAGTCAACAGTGTCTTTTATTAGAGACAGAATTTATTCCTCATGTTTCACATCTGTTTCCAGCACACAAATAAGAGTTCAAAATATCAAAACAGGTCATTTTAATTTGAGTGAAGGCTGCACACTTGACCGAAATCAACTGTATCAGCATTAGGGCTGAACGATATGGAAAAAAATTTCATATCTTGGTATTCATGCCAGATATCTCGATAACGATACGATACGATATGACTACGGGTTCGGTGAAAACCAAGCATTTTTCAGAAAAATAAAAACATCATAATATAAAAGAATGTGGAAAATGCAGTTTTAGCGCGGGGGAAATCTATATCGTTTATATTGTTTGCTTTTCGATATTAATATCTTGAATGTTCATATCTCAATATCGATACGATAACAATATATATTGTTCAGCCCTAATCAGTATCTCCATATCAGATTATGGTCAAAATCCAATGTCATGCATATCTATAAAAAAAAAAGGAACTGAGTTTCTGCTGATCTCTAAAAAAGTCTTAAAAGATTTTAAATTTAGTGTTTGAGCTTGGGCTTAGGTATGAATATTTGTCTTAATGGTCTGTTTCTACATCCAGTCCAGGGTGTACCCTATCTGTCGCCCTATGTCAGCCCCTGTGACCCCAAAAGGCACTAGCAGTGACTATACCGGACGGATGGATAAACAAGTCCATATTTGTCTGTTAACAGGACAGTAAACAGCTTAGCTCTCCAAAAATGGAGATGAAAGGATCTACATTAACTGATAAAAACTCATATTACATACTGCTCGGGTGTTTTGTTGCTGCCTCTCGTTTATCCTGGTGCCTAAATAGTCTTTGTGTTTATTATATTTAGCCTTGTGTCAACTTGCTTTAATTCAAGACCTTTTACAAGTGACTTTTTATGGCCTTAAATTCCACAACCAAATCTCAGAGCTTTTTTGAAAGAATGTTTTATAAAACAAGATTTTCCAGGACTTCATGTTTTTATTTGCGTTTTCCATGACAGGAAAACTGGTCAGCTGTTTTTTCAGGTTTCCCAGGATGCATGGAAACCCCCGTTTCTTGATAGGAAAATTCAAGAGGAGGTAGAGCAGAACTCTCACGGTGCATGTGAATATGGGCCCCTGTGTGTCTCTTTTCTTGAACACATCTAAAATCATATCGCTTTCCAGTAATGCAAATCTTTTGTCTTACCCAAGACGTTGCATTATCTTCAGGGACAGCGCTGTATGATGAAGTAAATATGACGTTACAATTCAAAGAGCTTATTTATCACTAACACTGAATACTCGGTTACAACAAAGGACTCTTGTCTCAGGGTACTCAGCCCTGGCTCCACACTTCCTGTTCGTCTCCACATGGTCGAAAAAGGAAAATGTCAAGAAAACTGAAAAATATTTCCCTGTAGATTTTTTTGTAAAGACAATAAGCTCCATGTGGAAAGAAAAGTCAGTGTTTATTCTACAATTTACAGCCATCAAATAATTTACAATAGTGAAAAAGACTGCTCAATCATATTCTTTACAAAATGAAACTCCAAGGATACAAGACAATCACATATCCAGGAGAAATACTCTTCAAGCTTACATCAGTGAGATCATAAAAAAATAATATAAAAGCCTAATAAAAACATGTCACAAAAATATACTTGTCATGGAGTTGATGTTTTAGCTTCACTATAAAACAAAACATTTATTTAAAAAATGAAAGTTATGGCATTTCATCTGTAGCATTTTTTACACAAAGCATCAATTCATGAGTTATGAGCAGTTGAGGTAGAAGTTTCAGTATTTTAACCACGGGTGAGCTAAGATGGAGGCTTTACTCCGGTCTCCGTAGTCGTACAGCAGCTCCTCGTCTGCTCTGATATCTCTGGAGGCCACCAGGATCAGATGAGGAGTCCCATCGATCGGGTGGAGCTTCGTCTGACAGTTCCCGCTTTTGCTGTGGTTGATCAGCCGGCCGAGACGGTTTGTTTCTTTAGTAGCATCCACACTGGAGAAGGTGAACAAAACACATTCAACTGTTACATCACTGAAACAGCAGCGTGAATGGAGCTGTGCTTAGATTACAGAGACATTTGTGCTTACCAGTAAGTTTTAGCCTGAAACTGGAAGTAATACATGTAACAGCCCGTCTGTGGATCAAGAGCGTACTCCGCCTCTCTTCTTTTAGCTTCCTCTAGCTCCAGCAGATCTCCGTGATACTCTACCACATACTCTCCTTTCTTAAAATCCTTCAGAGCAAAAATCCCTCGACCTTTTCCCTCGATGACTTTGACCTTCAAACGTGAGAAAGAAAGCGATCAAATTAGACTGACAGTGTTAATTTTGACAGCCCTTTTTAATTTAGTTTTAGTCTTTTGTCTAAAATATATTTTAGTTTTAGTCATAATTTAGTCATCAAAATTGTTTTAATTTTAGTCTAGTTTTAGTCGATGAAATCTACTGTAAATTTAGTTGACTAAATATGAAGTATAAAGTGTAAGGCATTTTTTATGTTACCTTGAATTTCTGAAGTCATGTTTTACACTTGGATAAAACGAAACATCTAATAACCCTTTACTGAATGCTAGTAAAGTCTGAATGTATTAATGAACAGAAACAAATTGAACTTTTGTGTGAAATGCAGTCACCTTTATTTAGGCTACCTGGCAGAGCATCTCAGTTACAATACCAGAACTGACAATAAACAGTGAACCTGCTCTACATGAATATATCAATTCATAAAGAGAGGAGCTCTGATTGGATCGCTCCACAACTTATCCCACCACCACCAAGCTAAGGCAGCTGTGATTGGATGTCCCTCTTAACTCATCCAACATTTCCACACAACCAAAGTAGCTGTGATTGGATATATTCGTAACTTGTCCCTACTTTCTACATGACCAAATTAGGTCTGATTGGATTAAGTCTCTGCCAAACATTTTTTTATTTGTTGATGAAAATGTCAGTTAATTTAGTTTTAGTTTTAGTCCATATGCACTTGCTTTTATCAGTTACTGTCTAGTTTTCATCAGGGGAAAAAATGGTTGTTCACAAAAACTATGACGAAAATAATGAGTCAACAACATTAACACTGCAGCATTCTTGACCCTGACATGGTTTATGCCATGTCAGAAATGGGCAACATATGTATGAGGGCACAATAAACCCTGTGTTAGCGTCAATTCACCGTAGAATTAAAACCATGACGTTACCTGCAGTCCCTCCTCAATGTGGTTCTTTATCAGGTCATCAATGTGTCTGTGTTCTTCACTCTGTTGACAGAGAAAGTGGGTCAGACTCGGGCCAAAGCAGAGCTGCATGACACTTAAGAGATCTTTTCACTTATAGAAAATACAAACAAATGAGTAAGAAACAAACAGTGACGAGCAGAAACTTTAACAAAATATCCCAACTGTTGATTAAAAAAAACTTCATTGAGTCTGGGGAATAACGACTTTAAAGCTGTTTCTGTGCAGAATATTGAAAATAAAAATATGAGTCGGATAAGAAATAAAATACAAAATAGAGCTGTTAACACAAATGGAGCAGAGAATCGAAGAAATAAGCCTTGTACAAAAAGTAAAGTATTGACAAACAAACTGAAGAATACTGTACTTTTTAATTCATATTGCCATTATTTGACTCAGTACTTTCTGTTCACGGCTTATTTCTTCTATTTTCTGCACCATTTATGTTAACTGCTCTATTTTCTGTCTTAAAGCAATATGTGGAAAAGTTCAGTATTTGGAGAAAAATAAAAATAAGAGAGCACCCACGTACTCACATGTTTCTTTAGTCTCAAATCTGTTATTTTATGAAAAAATAAAAAACATTATGTGCAGGATATTTGATGCTTTTTTGGGTTTCTGTGACCGTTTTCTTTTCTGTTTACATGTGGATTGTGTTTGTTTCTGTTATTTTCATTTATTCTATATTTAAGGCCATAAGAGATGTGTAGCACTTACGAGTCCAAGACTAATTCCCCATGAAGATAATAAAGTGTAAATTATTGTAAAGACAGTTTTATACAGACCTTTAACTCTGCCTTTGTTTTTCTGTTACTTCGTCTGATGGGAAAATAATCTGTGACCTTCCTGTTCTGTGGAGCTTTATTCTCTGTCCTGAAAAAAAAGTACTGTAAAGTTAAGAGAGCTTCATGTAAGACAAAAAAATCACAATAATACAATGATAATTTCACTTAATAAGCGCATTTAAAAACAGATTTTACAAAGTGTTTTATGACAAAGTAAAAACATAGGTTCAGGATATAACAAATTAAACATCAAGGTCGAGAAAATTCAAACAAAACAGAAAAACAGGCTCAAACCAGAATAAGTTAAAATTGGCAGAAACTTTGTAACAACTGGGAATTTTTAATTTTGTTTTTCACTTCATTTTATAACTATTAAACAGTAAACTTAAAGAAATTAAACAGTGAAAATTTAAGTAAATAAGGATTCGTGCAAAACTGTTTTTCAGTCTAGGGCCAGTTAAGGAAATGTTTTTTTTTTTTTTTAGTTAAGCAGATTAATTTCAACTCAGGGAATTATTTTCAGTTAAGGTAAATCAAATTCAGTTTACACTTTTAGGTTAGGTCAATTTATTTCAGTTCAAGTGAAATATGAATCAAATAATAATTTAGATTAATTCAAGAAAAATGAATAAATTCAACCAAGTAAGTAACTAGGCTTTCTTGAACAAAATTGAATATGATTAAAAGGGAAAAACAACATAATTAAATAAAATAATCAGAAATAAACTCAGGTTTGTCTCTTGCTCAAAAAAATGGGTGTAATCATCAAACAAGACAGAAATAAGTTCAAAATAAATATCATTTATACAGTTAAAACAGATAATCAAGTACTATAAAAAAATAAAGAGGAGTGCGGCTAACACGATGCGTCTTGTTCTTACTTCTTGGCTCCTGCTTTGCGTCCGGCTCTGCTCCGTGGTTTGGACACTGAAACTTTCCCGTCTGCTGATCTGGAGGACGGTTTTGGTCCGAGCTGATTGGAGGCTGATTCTGTGATCCCTGAGGCAGTCAATGCTGGTTCAGGTTTTTGCTCTTTTAACTCACAGCAGTCCGATCTTATTCCATGAGGGACGTCTACAATGAAGAACAAAGACATTATTTAAAGGATGGCTAAATGTAGGGATATATTATCTGCACCATATCAGTGTTTATAGATATGGAAATTACTGACAGTATATCAGCTGTACATAAAACCCTGGTACATCCCAGATACTGTGATACTGACTGAATGTCTCTTAATAAATTAACAGTATTATTTATTAGAGAATTAAATGTTTTTCTCCTTTCACATCTGTTTCTATCACAAACAGATGGTCACAATGTGAGGAACAGGTCCATTTCAATGGAGACTTTCTACTCTTGAACAAAAATACGGTGATAGAGTTTCCTTTAGCACGGCAGTAATGTGCTCAGGAATAAAGGCAAATACTTAACATCTGCAAAAATGAATGAATGAAACCTTTATTGCCCCTGAAGGAATTTGTCTTACACAGAGAGCATAAAAAACACAAACTACATAGGACATCAACAACCACACAGGACAGCACATAATAACAGTCAAGAATAAAAATCTTTAAATGACAGTAATAATAAATTAGTGAGTAAAGAAAGATCATTAAGGGGTCTTTAAAGTGCAGAGTCCAATATCCATATCATGCATCCCTATAGTTAACCTGAACCATTAACAAAGGAGGGGACCAGTAAGATTTTATTGATACCAAATCCATGAATGAATCTACTCATTGAACTGATTCTTGAACAATTCCTTTAATTCTAGCCGTGGAAAAAGTTGGTCAACAAAAATAAGTATTTTGATTTTGGGATCCTGTTTATGCTCAAAATGTTCAAAAAAAAGAAAAATATGTTGTTAATTTAAGAGACCTGGCGTATTTTCTGTTTTGTATGTTACTGATGATTTTCAATAAAGCCGAAGTGATTCAATGTCAAAAAATTGCAGTGTACGCAATGTACCCGTTATCCGAGTACTCGATTAATCGCCAAAATACTCGATAGAGTACTCGACTGCAAAAAGAATCAATAGTTGCAGCCCTCATAACATTTACAACATTATCGATTCTCAAGTGGAATTGGTTTTCGATTCCCATCCTTTAGCTGTGGTGCATCAAGGTTTTCTGAGCACAAATATTAACAGCAAGAAACTGAGGACCATGTGGCACAGAAATATAAAAACAATTCAAATACGGTATAATTAACTCACCCTTTTTCAGTTTAGACACATCAGGGTTAATGACATCCGATTCATTTCCCTCCTGGATCAGCATGCTGGAATTATCACCCAGTGGAGACCTCGATTTGCCCGGACTCCTGAAACTCTGGGACACTGACTGCAATGTACCGACACAATCCTGCAAAAGGAAACATAAGTTATCTTTCTGACAAAAACATCATTACACTGTTAAGGTGGGCTTTACTGGCATGAGAGCTAACCTAAAAGTGTTAAAGCAGGCTGGAAATGAAACGACAAATGAAAGGAGAAAAAAGGGAGAGTAGAAGGTAAGAGACAGAGCTGTGGTGACTGCTCTCTGGTTTGGAGTAAATCAGACTTTAAGCTATTTTATGAGGCGCTGCGTACTGATTCGGGTGAAACTGTGAGTTCAGATGTGATTTATACGTTTGACATTTGTAAGCAAAAACATTTGGTTTCACTAAAAAGAAACACGATGAACAGAGCTGTAACTAATGATAGACTTCACTGCTTTCTCTGCCAATCCCTGTCTGAAAAGGAAACCATCTCCATGGCAACAGAAAAGTGTATATTTGGAAGATAAAGGAGGAAACTGTGTGCTGAAAAAAATATTTTAATCCATCAGATTTTTATTCAACATCTGAGGGGTTCTGTCTCTCAGTATCTGTATTTTCTTGAAGGTCTTAGAGTCTTTAACCGTTTACATCATCTCTAGAGTGTCGATTAAGTGAGGATTTTGATTTAAGTTGAGAAAATATTGAAAAACTTCTTTCTAGAAGATCAGCTGTAGCTCTTTTTCTCTCCCCTTTGCAAATGCTCAAATCTGAGGGGTGGGAAAGCTACGAGAGGCTATGAAGATGAGCATTGTGCTGATTGTCCTATCGTTGACATTTTGCAGAAATTTTGCATTAAAAACAAAACAAATTCACTGTAAAATGTAAACAATTTATGCTGTCTTTTTTATTCAAGATACATTTTCATTTTATTTGACAAACTGGTGATCCATCTTTTTTTAATGCGAATGTCGACATTGTTAAGAAGCATGTTACATTTGGTTGGCTCCATCTAGTGTTAATCTAAATTTTCAGTATATTTTACATATAATTTTCAAAAAGTCTAACAGTTTAATTTATTGATGTACAATTTTGGTTACTACCACATTAATGTTATTCAAAGATTCAGAGGCTTGTCAGTAAGAATCACAATACCAGTAGTTTAAGAAAACAATAACTTTGTAGCTTTTATCAGAAAGTTGATTTAGACTTTCAAAATCAAAACCAAACAGAAAAGCTCATTTTGACAAGCTCTGAACATAAGTTAGGCCCAGATAGGAAAATGTGGTTTATTTATTTTACATTTATTTTACCAATAAGTCCTATTGATGACAAAAGTTGCTATACATATGTAACCTGGTCATGGTAGCAGTCATAAAAATTAGGAGTGCACAATATTATCAGTATATATTGGTATCAGCAAATATTGGAAATATAATATTATATACTGGCCAAATGTCCCCAATAATTTTGGCAAAGTACACAAATATGCTTCGCCTTATCACTGCATGGGTGCATTTAAAAATCAGGAGTCTCATTCTTTCAAGAGTTTAATGTTGTTTATCTTGTTTTACATCTTTTCCTCACACATATAGACTCACATTGAAAGCAACAAGTCAGTTTTCATAAAATAAAATCTTTGTGCCCTTGACAAAAAATAACAGGATCTGTGATAATCAGTTTAGAAATATCAGCAGATCAACTAGTGGAAAAAATCCAATATGCACCCCTAATAAAAACATTGGTTATTGTGGTCTATTTAAGATCATATGACATACTGTTGTCCTAAAAGCATTAGTAGTACTTTATCAGAGACCTATACAGAAACCAGTACAGAAAATTAAATCTGCTCCTTTCATGTAAATAATACATTTTTTAAGGACTTATTTCTTTTTTCCATTTTACATGTTGCAAATCATTCAATCTGTGCAAATGGCATCATGGAGGGATGTCAATGTTGCACTGAGTGAGGTGAAGTCTGTCTGGCTGTTTGTTTTAAGCACTTTAGTCCGAGTGAGAGAGGAGACCAAAACCTGAGACATGGAGCAGTTCACTGAAGGAGGACTGCAGTGAAGCCATATGAGTTACACAGTCTGTGTCCTGTTTTATCTCACACCGTGGAAAAATAAAACTTTAATGATTGTATTTATGAGGTTTGGTGTTAACTTACTTTGTCCGTCGCTGGTTTGTTTTCCTTGGTCTCTTTCCGTGAAATGACCTTTTCTTCACTTTCTTCGGGCTTTTTTGCGTTTATCAGCACATTTTTCTTTCCTAATAAACAACGCAATAAAATACACAAACACGGTTTTGAAACTGAACAAACACCGTACAAACAAAGACGATAATATGTGAGTTTATTTGCAAACTTACGCCATGTTATTAAAATCGTATTTGCTACTTAGTTAAACCGTGTTATGGTCTTAGAGGTGACCGTGCTAACTGCTGACTCTCTGCCGGATGTGACTGTTGTCGTAATTACAAAAGATATAGAAGACTGAAAAGCCTCATTAAATTACTTTTAAATCCATCTTTTACTTGAGAAATACTTAAACGACTTAGTTTTCGACATTTTTTAAAACAAAAACCATCCTTTCGAACACTTTTTTCTTTGACATTAAACGAGAATGGCGAGTTAGCACGGTCGCTCTTTCCAACAGAACACCAGGAGTAGCACTAGTTGACTAATACAGAAATTAGCTTGAAGAACTCAAATTTTGCCGTCTAATATCCTTCAGACAAGCTTGTAGGTTTACCTTTGGCCATGTCAGTTCCAAGAATCATGTGCAAAGGGACGAGGAGTTTGTTTTATCCCTCCCGGAGTTTAATTCACAGTTTCAAGGACGGAAATCATCAGACCGCTTCACCACAGCGGACCAGGGAGAGCGTGATGGATTTAAAAACCCTACCGCGGCTCTGATTGGTTGTTTCGTCTCGGTGGGCGGAGTCTGAGTGTGGAATCATGCCGCTGATTGGCTGAATCCTTGCCTGTTGTAGCGTTGGTCTGCAGGGGCTGCCCTCACAACAAACGCACGATATAGCATTGTTTCCAATTTTTCTACACTACACTGTTATTGACCTGCTCTTATTTTAGCGTTTTTATAAAGGTCAGTCCAAATCTAGATCCCTCATTTATACTGATAGAGACTGCATTATGATTATATTTGAATGCTTTTTATGTTTTACCAATACAAATTTACATCAATGACTTGAATTTAATTTCAGTATTTGAAAAGAGTCCACCAGTTGAACTCTTCTCTTTATTTATTTCAAGATTACTTTTCTAATGCCTCACAAACTTATGCATCTGTTTTCATATTGTAATGATAAATAAATAAAAAAAGAAACATGAATACAAAGCCCCCACCCCAATTCTACAAACAACTCTAAATTCAGAGGATTAACTGAATAAAATAATTATGTTGAACACATTAGGTTAAAATGTGTTGTAGGGAACAGCAGTGGACTGAGTACACAACTTCAGTGATTCAGTATGATTCTTAAGTTAAAGTTGCTCAGTCAAACTCTAGTAAAAGTTCTGGACTACCTGCTTTTATAATTGTAGGGGTTTATAGAGGTCAAAACATTTCTGAGAAAGATTTCCAAATATATGTTTACCATGCATGAGTGCAGACATAACACTGTAGGCAAAAGCATAAAATGTGATATGTCTTACTGAGCATTGAATAAAAATATCAACTGTGTTGCCACCAGTACATACAAGTTAATTTAAGATGTGCATCTAGAAAAAACATGTTCAGCTTCTTATATCTACATGCTTTCTTGAGGTGTGATTAAGTTTGTGTGTGGTAAACAAATCCTCCACTATGGAGGTTATGTTTTTGC
This sequence comes from Cetoscarus ocellatus, assembly GCA_037902135.1. Lineage (NCBI taxonomy): Eukaryota > Metazoa > Chordata > Actinopteri > Labriformes > Labridae > Cetoscarus > Cetoscarus ocellatus. The sequence continues at coordinate 314,530 of JBAMNC010001251.1, read as the reverse complement.
TGACATTTGTCTGTCCTTCTGTCTATTAGCAAGATAACTCAAAAAGTTATGAATGACTTCATCTGCCGACAGAAAAAGATTAGAAATCTCTGCCTTACTTTTAGAGGTACCTGCTCAACTGGACTGGACTCTACTCAGTTTGGGCACCAGGCGCTTCATTTTTTTATTAAGTCTCTGCAAGCATAAATATCAACTTCACATCCTCATTTGATTTTTTAAACAATCATGTCAAACAGTGTCCTTCTCAGTTTTGGATTCAGCAGCCAGTGTCTCTTTGTATTGTCTTTTTCTTTCCAGGTTTTCGTTTACCTTCCGCCTCTTCTCTTGTTTCCTCAGTTCAGACTCTTTCTTCTTCACAAGAACTTCACTGAGCTCTCCTCTAAAATGAACATCAAGTCTCTCCCTCATAATGTCCCGTGCACGCTTCCTGTTTATGTCCACAGATCTGGTTTGATGGCACTGCAGGTAGAAGATACAAAAAAGAATTAACATTGTTCAAATATTTGGTTGTCAAAAATTATCAGTCAGCTGTTAGTTTCTGGTATTTGTCATTTACATTAGACGGCTGGCAAACAGTCAGTGGTTAATTATAAGACTCAACTGATGTTTTAATGTTGCTATAGATTGGGAAAGTAAAAAAATATGTTGCCCCCACACCAATTTTGCTCAAGCATCTCAAATCAGAGGTATTAACAGAATCAAATTAAGGTCGTAATGTTTGAAGGAAGGAGTGGTGGACTGTGGACATAAATGCTTCCTGTTTATGCAAACAGATGTGGTTTCATGGCACTGCAGGGAAAAGTCACAAAACAGGACTTAACATAGTGTATTTGGTTGCCAATCAGTGGTTAATTGCAAAAGTCAATTTTGAACATATCTTAGACTAGAAGTCCAGAAGTCCAGACATCAATATTTTCATGTCAACCAGGCATCTCTGAATAAAAATAAGGTGATGATCAAATGCAAAAGCAATGCAGCTGACTGGACCTGAAGGTAACAACTAGTTGTCAGTTGAGGTTTCTAAGTCAATAGTGAATTTAGTTATTATAAGAAAGCGCTGATTATGAAGTGAAAAAGATATTTTCTTGTCTTTCTGTTAAACAAAACAGAGGCCAAAATTCTCAAACAACATAATGGGTAGTTAGCATTTTTCAGACCTAGGACTAGAGACGGGAATTGATAAGATTTATTAGTATCACTTTGACCCTTTCTGTCCCTCGTCAGCAAAGATTTTTTTTTCTGCTGACTGCCTCTGATGAGAGCATGACCTCTGTGATTTACAATGCATGTAGAAGAAAGTGGCAAGAATTGATAAGCAAAGAGACTAATGATAAATTGAGAGAGATGTTACTGATTCTCAACTGGAATTGATTTTCTATTTACGTCCCTATCCAGGACATATGCTCACTTGCAGACTTAATGCCTATGATGATATTATTGGACTGTAGATGGTGAAAACTCTGAATTCTTTGAAAGTGGAAGTTGATAAGTGTTTCTTTAACTGTGGGACTACTTGCTCACGCAATCATTACCTCCGCCAATGAGATTATGTTTTTCGCCAGCGTATTTTTGTTTGTTAGTCAGAAAGATTACGCAAAAACTACTAGACAGATTTTGTGGAAATTTTCAGAAGATGTTGGTAATAGCCCAACTTAAAAATGATTAGATTTTGGTGGTGATCCAGATGACTGCCATAGGCGAATGATTGTTTTTGCTCAATAGCTGTCTAACTAATAATGATATCATGATTCTGAGTGCTAGGTGTGGGTTTTCAGGGTCAAGGAATCATATTATGATTGGTAACAGCTGAGCCTTTGTCAATGCTTTTTTTTATACTCAATCATGAAACTCACTTTTTTCCAATTTACCTGTTCACCTGTGGTAAGTTCCAAACAGGTGTTATCTGAGCATTCCTCAACTCTGCCAGTCTTTTGTTGCAGGCATCAGATTCAAAATGAGTGAATATTTGCATAAAACTATGAAGTTTATCAGCTTGGACGTGAAACATCTTGTCTTTGTAGGGCTTTCAGTTGAATTTAGGTTGAAAAGGATTTGCACATCATTGTCCTCTGTGTTTACGTTTTACAGGACGACCCAACTTCAGTTGAATTGAGGTATGTAATAAACAGCCTATCAAATATCAACAGCATAAGCATCTATCTGACATGTTTGTCGTCTGAAAATATAAAAGAAATACCTTCACCACGATCCCAGAGGGGATGTGCTTGAGGACCACGCAGTTGCTGGTCTTGTTCGTCGCCTGTCCTCCAGGTCCGGACCCCCTCACAAATTGTTCCTCCAGCTCGTCTTCATCCAGGACGGGGAGGTTTGATTGGTCCTTTTTACCGGCGGCAAAGACTCGGATCAGCCCGGGATATGAGGGGCTAGAGGGGGGATTCCTCCACATGAGGCGACTGGACAGACTGTACAGGCAGCCGAGGAGGGGAGGGAGGCGGGACATGTCCCTAAAATAAGAACAAATAAACAGAGAGAAGTCCAAACGCTGATAAAACAAAGTCAAGACCTTCAGGGTAATACGTTAATACAACAGCATTGAGATCTGAATGTGATTTATGCTACTAAAACATTTATATTACTTCACTGTCCTGTCTGTCCACGGTCATAGATCTGCACTGTTGTTTACCTCCTTCTTCTTCTACGCCTCTGTCCTCATTCGTCCAATCAGAAGCCGTTAAGTTCTTCTTCGCGCCAAATTAACCTCTAAGTGCTGAGGCTATGCCGCCATCTTGTGTCACTGGGCCAAAACACTGGGTCGGAACTAAAAATGTTTTTTAACGCTCGTTAATTTCATAGATTCTTAAAAATGAAACTAACAACAACCATACAAAAAAGAATGAAGGGAGAATTAGCAATTAAATGATAATATACGCAGTACTGAGCACCACTAATGTCACAGCTGCCCCAAATTAACAGCAATTACCAAAATCATTTTTTTATGTTTCTGTAATGGTTAACAAATCAGTAGGATGTGTAGTTCTCTCTAACTAAACTGTTATTGATACTAAAATGTATTTTTTTTTATCGATGAATTTTCCAATTTATTGTTGTGCAAAAATACTGGGAAAATAGTAACGCACATTGTTGCTTCTTGATTAAGATGTCAAATTATAGTTATTTACTTTCATTCCTGAACAGAAAAAATCGTTTAGCAGTTAGTTGAATATTGTGATTCATTAATGTCTGACTTCTCAGGGAAGCCCAGTGAGCTGCTCAAATTTGGGTTAAAAAGGTGAATTCCGTTTGGAAGTCCTAATTCCTGTTTAAAATGTATGTCCAATATAACATTTTCAGGTTTATACCAGTTTTTAAAAGATTTCTTTATTGAACTCAAGTTTTTTATTAGGTGCATGACAGTCCTAGAAAGCCTCATAATAATAGCAGGCGGGTAAAAAAGTATCAATCATACAATACTACATGAAGGTGTGGAAATTTTTCCAGGGAGGAAAAAGTTAATAATTAAGTACACAAATCAATAAAATTAAAAATAATAATAATAACGATAAATAGATAAAATAAATAACCTAAATAGTGTTTGAAAGATTTCTAAAATACATAGTCTATGTTTTCTCATATTCATGACAAAATGATAAAGTTTATAAGTAAAGTGATATATAATAATACATTTGTTAAGCACTCTAAATTAAAAACATTAATTCTAACTTTATTTATACTCCAGAGATAATTTAGGGGAAAGCCTCATTCACAATGGCTTGAGTCTTTGTAAAGATCATCAAAAGTAAGACAGCAAAGTACTGCAGGACAAACTAATGTAAAAGGAAATTTTAGGAGAGTCCAGCCATCTATCCATCTGTACTGTTTATCCTTTTTGGGTCCTAGGGTGGCTGGAGTCTGCCCCAGATTTATCTTCTCATGTGTCAGCCTGTGGTGTTGGCTAGTGACCAGTCCAGGGTGTGCCCTGCCTCTCCTTGAATGACATAAATAAGTAAATGAATAATAAATAGATAAACACAAAGGGATAAAAATCTCTTCATTTACAGATTTTCAAACTATTTGGCAATGATAGACATAAATTGTGCCTACCTTTTCTGAAACAGCAGGAATACTTTGTGCCACTCAGTGTGGCCTGAATAAACATTATTATGACCTAGCTTTTTAGTCAACTAAATGAAGCATACGTTTGTTCATAAAATTTTCCACTGCAGCATGGAACATGGGAATGTTATTCATAATATATATTTTTCAGCACCTGCCTAACTTGGTAATTTATAAAATATCCTAAATCAAAACCAATGATATGGACTTTGATTTTTTTTTTCTGTTTTTTACAACAACATCATCAGCAAGAGTCCAGTTGAATGAAGCAGTTGCAGGTTTATTTTGTAATGAAGTTACCGGGCCTACTTTTTCTCCATTTCTAACCACTCCAAGCCTAAACAACAAAATCCTTTATCATCTATATAATTGATTTTACACTGCATAAGGAATAGCTGTTATAACTCTCAAAATGTTAAATTAATTATCAGTGTTATATGAACAATAAAGCAGTCCCTCAACAAGAAGATGTCGTCTATAAAATATTTATTCTCCATGTCATAGGAAAAAATACTGCTGTTATTCACTTCAAGAGAAAAAATTGGGTTTGACGTGGTGTTTCCTGCTCTCTCTCTCTCGCTCTGTCTGTCTGTCTTTCTCTTTGACAATGATTATAATTCGTGAATCAGGAAACCAAAGTATGTAGGTCAAAGGAAGAGGACAATTCTTCTGATGACCTGTGGTGACATTTCTCAGAACGTTGTGGCTTGGGTGGGGGTGTCTGGGGAGGCATTTCTTATTAAACTTCAGTGCTTAAATTAAAACTGGTGTCTATTTTGTCTATATATTAATATGAGTATCTTGAGTATCTGGAAATGTGTTGTGTCTATCCAAACTGTTGTGTTACTTCTGGCAAAATAATCTCAAGAAAAGTATGTTTATATTTAATCATCTTAGAGTACTGTCATGTCCAATGAACAGAGAAAATAATCAGTTCATAAGCTTCGTGAAAAACAGTGTAGCTGCATTTTCTGTTTTTTTTTTGTTTGTTTCAAGAAGCAGGTTAAGTAACAATCAGTCCTCTACATCAGAGGTTCCCAAACATTTCAGCCCATGACCCCTAAGACAGCAGAACAAGAGACCGGGACCCCTGATGGTTTAATAGGGACAAGAATCAAAAACTAACCCCGGTTCAGAATCAATACAACTCCCTCAGGGAATCAATATCATTATTAGTCTTTTTGCCCATCATGCTCTCATCAGAGGCAGGCAGCAGAAATGAAAACAAAAACAAGTCTTAAATTATGAAAGACAGATGTGGCCAAAATTGTGGCTTGATTTTAGGCTAAAAGAATGGAAACTCCAGCAACTTGTAGAAGCATGTACTGTGCAGCACAGAAATATCAGGAGTGTCATGTGTTTGACATTGTTGCCAGTAAGAATCTAAAGAGGCCAACTTTTATCCACACAAAATATTGAAAAGAAATTTATAAGAGAAGAGTTAAAGATCCAGATCGCTAAACAGAATTGTTAATGGCATTGGTATCAATAAAATCACACCAGTTTCCATCTCTAATGCTGGAGCAGACCCAAAGATAATTACTCTTAGGTGCAAACCTACATATTTTTTTTTTAACTAATTACATTCTTTTCGGCATGAATGTCACCCACTGATATATGTTTTATTTTGAATTGAACTAGTTATATGCATATATATTTTTACAATTATGGGTATAAAACACCATTTAAAGTAAGCAGACCCTCTTATTGGTGTCTTGTAACCCTGTTGAGTCTAGGAATGGGATCTGATAAGATTTCATTGATACCAATACAATTAAGGAGTCTGCTTATCCACCCTATTCTTAAACAATTCCCTTATCGATTCCTGCTGATTTTCTATGTGGGAAAAAATTGATCTTCATTGATTTTCAGTAGCAACAATCTAAAACACGCGACACTTCTGATATTCAACGCAGTGCTTCATAGATGAATTCTTCTGCAAGTTGCTGATGTTTTCACTTACTTAGTTGTGCAGTAAACACCTCCCCCCCCCCCCCAAAATTAGGCACAATTTTAAACACCTTTGCACCCTTTCTGCCATGATTTTTGACTTCTTTGTCTGCATTTGTGCGACTGCTTCTAGTATGCAGAACAAAAAGGAAGGAACTGATAATCAAAAACATCTGAACTCGATTCCTTGAAGGGGTTGTTGTCGATTCCCAACTTGAATAGGTTTTCAATTCCCATAGTGGGGTCCAATCCGGTTTGAGAACTACTGCCCTGGATTAGAGAAAAATCGCATAGTAATAACATATAAGTGATAATATTGTTTGTAAATAAAATAAATAAAACATTGTATGGATCTGGTATCTGTATTTGTGCTCACTTGTGATGGGAAAGTGTGTCACATAACTATTCTTGTTGTCATTATTTTGTGCAAAAATGCATTTGATACTTTAAATCTAGTTAAAATACTTCAGAAAGGTAGCATGTCATGTTTACCTCCTCAAGTATCGACGTTGACTTTAAACCTGACGTCCAGCAGAGGCCGCCATTTTCTACGCCCTGATCAGCTTCATGGCTGTTTGAGCACTGGCTTTGGTCAAGTCACCAATGAAGAGACACACACCGGAAATCACTCCTTCATCAACAAAATTTTAAAGAATTCATTTAAAACTGTCACTGTAATAATAATAATAATATTGAGTTGGATGACAAGAAGGATTAGGATACTAATGCACACCAATATAATGAATAGGTAAACTCACCTAAGAAACAAGGGAAAAAGGAATAAACAGAGATTTAACAGAATAGACTCAATAAAAAGCTAAAATACAAAAAAAGTTAAATAAAATGATTTAAAGAATGTGTAAAAGATTAAAAAACACTTTATGAGTATGTTTAAGAAATGCAGATTACTAAAAATATTATTTAACTTTCAAACAATAAAAAATACATTTAACATTAAACAAAGTAACATAAGGTAATGTATATTATGGATCTGTGCAAGTTTATTCAAACCTATATCTAATCAAATCTGATAGAAAATGGTTATTTTTAAATAAAAGTGTGCTAAAATTTCAGATATAAAACTTGATTTTATAAAACTGGTTAATAAAACTCACATTTTATAAAACCAGGAGTTCTTATAAAGAAATCTTACAAAGAAAAACTTTGTGATATCCTCTACCTTCTAATTCTGTTAACTGCAAAAGAAGGTGCTCCTTTAAAGACTCTAAGATTGTAAAAAGTTACAGAATTTGCAGCTTAATGCAAAAAATGTTGTTGTACAATGTGCTGTACATAAATAAAACAGACATAAATCAAGTCAATTGGAACAAACAAAATCATATTGAACACAAACAAGGAAAAAAAATTAAATTCCTAGGTTTTACAGAACTGTGGGAGTGTGGAACTAAGGAAAAACCTTAATGAGTTCATAATGAATTTATAATAACAGAAAACACTGGAGATGATGTTAAAAAGCTAAAACTAGAAATTAAATAAGAGTAGCAAGAAAATGAAAATAGTAATAATAAATACATAAATAAGAAATTAAAACAAAAGAATAGAGAACCAGCAAAAGGAATCTCCAAACATGACCAGGTTTAAAAAAGAGATATAAAGACATGATTTTTATGAGGTACATGAACAAACAAGGACTGTCACTTGGTGCTAATCATTGATTACTGTTTCTTTGTTTCGTTACTGTTTTCTTGTCACTATATCTTCTGTAAAGTCAGAGTAAATTTATTCATATCTAGGGATGTGTGAAAATGTATTAATTAGTACTCATGAAGGGAGCAGGGATGGGATTATGTAAGTTTTACTTCTTCTGGCCCCTTTTGAATGTGTAAATGAAATTTCTTTCTTTCTTTGTCACATATACAGTTCATATGTATATATGTATGTGTTTATATGTTTTCTTTTTGAATGCCTGACCACATTGTTTGAGGAAATTGTTCTTCCTTTACACATGCTAAAGGAAGTATTTAATCGATAAATTATAACCTTCATGTATAAATCATTAAATTATAAAAAGTAAGAAATTTGATGCTAAAAAATTAAAATTGTTAGAATAAAAAATAGATTGAGATAAATAGTAAAAGATTGCTAATAATGATAAAACAAACACAGCTTAAATATATATATAAAAAATAACTAACTAAAAGTAAAGCACAATCAAAAGCAAGATTAAAAAGGTAGGCCTTGAGTTTGCTCTTTATTTTTTATTTTTATTAACATGTAAGAAATAAACCAACCCCGGTCTCTCCTACACCTTTTTTTTTTTTAGGATAAAACTAAGAATGATTATCAAATCAATGAAATTGTAAACTTCATGTATAAATATAATAATAATAAATATAAATAATTTTGACAATAAAACTTATAAATGCTTGAAAAGTAAATAGATGAGATAAATAGTAAAAGATTGCAAAAAATATACAAGTAAAATAATCACAATAAAAATAACCAACTACAACCACCTAAAGCAAAGTGAAGCACTGTCAAAAGCAAGATTAAAAAGGTAGGTCTTGAGTTTGCTCTTATTTTTGTTCATTTTTATTGACATGTTAGGAATAAACCAACCCCGGTCTCTCCTTACACCTTTTTTAGGATTAAACTAAGAATGATTATCAAATAAATTAAATTTTAAACTTCATGTATAAATCATTAAATTATTAACAAAAAATTTAGAAATTTGACACTAACATTTCTAAATGTTTGAAAAATAAATAGATGAGAAAATAGTAAAAGATTGCAAAAAATAATAAAACAAACACAGATAAAATATACAATTAAATAAAACACAAAAAAAAAATAACCAACTAAAATCACCTAAACTCAAAAACAAGATTAAAAAGGTAGGGGTTGAGTTTGCTCTTATTTTTGTTACTTTTTTTTTCTTTATATTAGAAATAAGCCAACCCCAGTCTCCCCTACACCTTTATTTTAGGGTAAAACTAAGAATGATTAGAGCCCGGCTTTTATTTTGAAGGTCTTAGCGGAAGCTCTGACGCCCTCCCGTTGACTTCACGTTATTTGGTGTCGTGCCTGACAGGACTGTGAAGTCTTGCAGCGGTTCAGACTTGAGAAGTGACTCTTCCCCATGGCGAGGACTCTCCCTCCGGCCGGCCCCCGCTCTCCCCGGCTCTCCGTCCGGAGGTCACCGGCGCTGGGCTGACGCTCTCGGCCGTTACCGCTCCCCCCCCACCTTCCTCCACTGCTGCACGCGCCCCGGCCGTTAACTCAGCCCGGATATTCAAGGACGTTTAAACGGCGACTTCGGCCTTTTCCGTCGGTTGAGGAAATCCAGCGTGTGGTTCTCGGGCGCAACGATGTGGCCAGATTTTGTAAACACGGGCAGAAACGGCGGCTACGGTCACGTAACGCAGTCCTGAGGAGGAGGAGAAGGAGATGTTTCTCTGGGTGTCATCTCGACACGTCGTTCCCACACCCCTTCCTCCGCCGAGGGGACATATTAACGTAAAGGAAATACGCTGCTGACACTTCGGATGATCTCTGTTATGGCGCCTTATTAAGTTTGCTGCTCGGCGCTGGTAACCGTGTTACAGGTGAGAGCAGCGACTCCCCACCCCTAAGGCAGGACTGAAGGTGGATGAACTTTGTCTCCCTGGTGCCGGAGTGAGGTGGAACCAGAGGTGCATCACCGCTGTGCATCAGGTCCAGGTATGTGTTGAGCTCTGCCATCTATGTGTCATTACGGCGCTGCCATGTTGCTAGGTAACTAACTGACGGAGGGTTTACTCCAGTTCAGATGTGACCATCCTCTGATTATTCCCACTGAGTCTTATGGTGCAGGTGTGTTTTTACCTCCTTCTGCCGACAGTGCTCGTGTTTACCTGTGTTTATATCTGCTCCATCTTCCTCCTTCGGCCTGATGGAGCTCAGTGTTTTCGTGCTTTGGCCCTGTGGCTGTCACTCAGGCATGCTCGTTAAAGCTTATGAAATATTCCCTCCATGTTTTTATTATCAACTGTTCACACACGTGGAGGAGACTTTAGTTACCAAGAAGGCCATATTAGTTCATCTTCCCCTGACAGAGCTCCATGTTTACACCCTCAGATAGACAGGTGTAATAATTTATCATCTAACAAATAGAATTGATGTGAAAGTTTCATTTAGGGATGCATAATATAATAATCATGATAATTGCTTCAAAAGCCAAATATCAGTATTGTCAGATATTAAAATTTCTGCAGATATTTCCTGCCATTTTTTTTTTTTAACTTTTTATTTTCATTTTTAAACAATATTACGTTCCTTACATATGACTCTAAATGGCTCATAAATAATCAACAGAGGGAAGAAATAAATAAATAAAATTGGAGTACAATAATAAACGATTACAGGGAGGGCAGACACCCAACTAGGCCAACTTTTGGATATAAATTTTTGTAGTGCTCTATTATAACACAGTTCAGTCACAACCCATGCCGCTCGGATAAAGTGTAACAAAGTTCCATCTTCGAGCAAAGGCGTCCATCTTCATTTGTAGACTTGCAGACCATTTATTTATCCTGTGCAATACAATCATATGTGACATATAATAATCTGTAAATACCAACCACCATATGCACTATAAGTATTCAGTATATATTCAGCTGTCCTGTGCAATACATTTCCATATACAGCAGAAATATTGAGAACTAGAAATAGGACTATTTTTCATTCTTAATATTTATCTTCTACCTCATATTGTACATAGAGCTTCAGTTGCGTTTTCCGGTAGGATTGTATTTCATCTTGTATATATCTTGTACATTTAAAGCCTTCTTACAACCTTTTTTTTACTTATACTATTTTTGTATACCTTTTTTTTTAACTTAACTATCTATCTTTTGCACTGAAAAGGGGAAGCTCTCCAATGTCGTTGTACATTCTGTATAATGACAATAAAGGCCATTCTGATTCTGATTCAGTCATTCGTTCCATTGTGTGATCCTGTTTCAGCTTCTGTCTCCACTGAATTATAGTTGGCGATTTTGTTTCCTTCCAGATCATTGTTATCATTTTCTTAGCAATTAATAAGAGCGTCCACAGCATATATTTTGGTCCATGCTATATTCTTCTTTAAATACAGCTCCCAACACAAACAATAAAGGATCTAAGGGGACAGACACTTGTAAAATATGTTAAATTTCTTCCTTAACAGTTTTCCAGAACCCCTGAATTATTGGGCAATCCCAAAAGACGTGTGTGGTCACCTGTTTTTCCCACATATTCTCCAACAAAAATCAACATCAGGTTCTTTAACATAGAAAGAAATAATATATGGGGTATTAAAATATCAGGTTTTTACTTTCCAATCAAATTCTTTCCATAATTGACTATTAACTTCTTTATGACTAGGTGCACATAAGTCTTCCCATACATTATCCTTCCTGCCAATATTTTACGGAAATTATAATTGTCAATATTATCAAACAATACTTTTTACCAAGCTAATGACACGCATCAACTAACCATAAAAAATCTCAATGCACCAATGCAAACAAAATATCAATTTAATATTTAAGAAGTGTTTTGTTTTATTTGTTTAACAATACACTCTTTAGCAACAATCGGACATTTGTTTTCTCCATCTTTTTTGCATTTACGCTCCACACTTAGGAGGCTGCCTGCTTATTGGCTGCTGAGTTTTGGAGGGAAAGCTCAATGACCAGAGGTAGTCACAGGCTTGTTTTGTTTGCAACAGTCAGAAATTTGTTTGCTCCATCTTTTTTTGCATTTGCGCTCCAAACTTGTTCTTTGCGCTCCCTGGTTTTTGTTCGCAATTCTGACCATGGGCGGAGCTTTAGGAAGATCCCTCCTGATTGGCTGCTGAGTTTTGAAGGGAAAGCTCAATGGACCAGAAGTAGTCACAGGCTTGGAGTCGCTCTCTGTCAGAACTCGATCCCAGTAGCATATATGCTAACACTAGTTGGCTTTAGGTGAATGCTATCTTAGCATTATAGAGCAAAGCCCTTGACTTTTGCTGGTCCATGTGCAAATTACCATGGACGTGTTTTGTTTTGTTGACCTACTTACCTTCCATGCTGGTTTGCTTTTGTGGTTTAGTTTTGTATGTATATCTTTCTAAAATTACATGAAGTGCTAATCTTAGTCTAAAAATAGATTAGGTAACATAACGTGGTAAAAAGAACAAGTCACAACAAGCACACAGGACCGTTTAGAGTTGCTGAAGAGTTGATCTTATGACTGAAGGCAGATGCAGGCTAATGCTACCCATTGAATCCCAGTGTTTAAGCTAAGTTAAGTAGTGGTGGGCGAGCTTTGCCCATCTCTTCCTTGTCACTGCACGCACAGTCCAAAGAATGGTGTCTGTCTGCTTGTAATGGACATGGACATGGGCGTGAGGCAGTACACAAAAACAAAAAAATGTTGGCGTATCCCTTTACATCCCAAAGGCATATCCCACATTATTAAAGATACTCACCTGTATTATCCTTTATAAGACATTTAATCTCCACTACTGTTGTTTTTATATGATAGCTTTGTGGTAGTTCAACCTGATGGCTTTGTTCCCATAATCCACAGCAAGATTTGTACTCATCGGAATGCTTGCTGTTACGAAATGACACGTCCAGCTCTGGTCCTTCAGCGTAGACTCTGCGTGCTTCAAAACACTGCTGTGCGAACATGAATTGACCCGAAGGAAATATGCACTGAATTATATCAAAGCAGCCAAGCTGTAGGTGTGAAAAACCACCTCAGTCATGTATAACAGTGTTAATGGCTTACACATGCCATCACTTGCCTTCACTGGGTGATACCATTCGAGCACTATTTTTTTTTTTTTCAAACTTTATTTAGAATCATACATGATAGACAATGGTACAACGACTGGCAAACAGACTTCCAGAATGGTACCTCATTTAAGTATTTTTTATAAATAATATTTATAAAAAGCAGAGTAAGTAAAGATGAAACAATAAGTATAAACCATAAATTTATAATAGTAAGACACTACATAAAAGCCAGACTAAAAAGATAGCTAGCAGATGATGTTCATGCCCGAGAGTTAGAAATAAATATAGCTATAATTAAAAATAAATAAAGAAATAAATAAGCCAGAGATACTGGTCATCAACCTTTAATCTTGTTTTTTAGAAGGCTGGATTAACCTGAGAATTGCCCACACCAATATTGTAACTTAAATTGACTATGTGAGGCTGGAATCTGTGGGTGTCTTTGTGCTATTCTATGATAAATTTGTCATAATTTCTAAGAATGTCTGAGAATGTCTGATATTTCATAGATTTGTTACACCCATAGACTGCACATCTTGTAAATCAGACCTCTGGGTCGGAAGAAGCATAAACAGAGCAATCTGATTAAATGTACAAAATGTAAGGCACAACTGTAGAGAAGGACAGTGCAAAATGTGTGTGAGTGGGGGTGAAAACTTTCTGGAAAAGTCCTGGAAAATGATTTCTAGAAAAGAGTGTGAACCCTGCTGGTGCTTTGTGTGATCATCCTCTGCTCATGCCGTTGCAGACTTTTGGGTGCATTCCTTAATTCCTTATGTCAAGGCTTGTGTACAATATGCTGTCCCTGTGCATTTTTGGAGCAAATAACTGTTAAGAGTGGCCGTGAGGGACCAAATATGCCTCTGCTGTTATCAGACTTAATGGCGTGCTGGTGCCAAAAGTGAAAGTCTGTGGTATGTGGAATTTTTCACAGAAATTTTAACAGCCAGTTTTCTCTGCTAATTAATTGAGAAAACCTACAGCAGCAATCAAAGGTTGTTATAAAACGTTTTTGTCGTTATAAGCTGATGAGAATGACTTGCGGGGACAATGAGAAAAGACCGGAGCTCCATGTGGCCTCCCGGTCTTTAGCTGCCAACCCCTGCTTCTTTCCAGTGGTGGTGGGATTTCCAGTAACAGCCATGTGTCAGAATGCATCAAGACCCTGCTGCAAATTAAAGCTCCATCACTGCTCTCTGACCGCAGAAAGGCAAAGAAGATCCCACTCTTCACTCTCACTCTGCTCCTTTTTTGACTTAACTATAATACCTGCTGTCCTCACGCTTGTATATGCACCCCTCAGGCCTCTTTCTTTTGAAATCTGACTTTATGATTTTCAGCATCAAGAGTCACTCCACTTGACTCAGCAAGGCCCGGATGAGTCACCGAGGCAGCGCTGACTAGGAAGCTGTAGCGTCTGTTGTCCAGATGATAACTCTGCTGTGAGGCCGGTGACCCTTCGGTTTATTTTCAGCATACCTTATGCTTGTAATCTAAGACTAGTTTTTAAGGTATTTTAGGTAGAACTTTACACAGAAATGTCCAAATTGATGGAAATTACTTAATGTGTGTTTTGTGTTTTTTTTTTTTTTACTTGAGTGCTTACATTTCCTGCATATTTTAACAGTGTACTTTTTGGGGTTGCAGGGGTTTGGAGCCTATCCCAGCTAACATTCAGCAAGAGGCAGAGTACAGCCTGGAGTGGTCGCCAGCCAATCTCAGGGCTGACAAATACAGACAGACAAACATGCATGCACTAATGACTCCTAAACACCGAAGTGGTTCAACCTGACTGAAGTTACCTCTGCCAAGGAGGTTGTGTTTTTGCCAGTGTTTGTTTGTGTAGTGGCTATCTAAATTCGTATTCTTACTTCTGAAGCCTTTCTAAACTTACTTTTTGTTCATAACCACTCTTGAGTGACGACAAGAATGTTTTACTCGTTGATATGGCCTCTGTGCGTACGGTAAAACAACCGTGAAGCTCGCCGCACTGATTTATTGAACAACAGCACCAAACTTCCTTATAATACACTTCATTTCCTGAGCATGACACATGACTACGGGAGCCGCAAAGGGCAACAACACATTCATCATTATGAGAAATGCTCCACAAACATATTCAACACAAAACAAAATGTGCTTCTTAATATAATTCAGCAAATAATGTACCCAAAATATTACAAAATAAAATCCATATTGTTAAATGGCGCTTACAGTTTGTTTGCTAGCAAGATTAAACAAAAACTACAGGACAGAGTTTGCTAAAATTTTCAGGAGATGTTGTTGATGGCCCAGCTTAAAAATAATTAGATTTTAGTGGTGATCCAGATAACTGCCATTAGCGAATGATCGGTTTTGCTAAATAACTGTCTAACTAATAATGATATCAACATGATTCTGAGGGCTAGGTGTGGGTTTTCAGGGTTAATGAATCACTTATAAAAGTAACAGCAATATGTGAGCTACCTTGCCAGAGGTTTACGCTCTCCAAGTGCTTTCTAGTTGTACGTTTTTTTGTCAACCAGGTGCTCCCTGCTCTTTACTTAGGGGCTGTCCACACAGAGATGAATTCAGGCATATCTGTGATAGTTTTTAGCCATGTGGGTATTTTGTCCACACACATTTTGGGTTTCTGGGAACGTACGTTCTTGAAAAAGGGTTCCAGAGTGGATAGACCGGCAAACAAAACCTTGTTTCTATATGTCAGACGAATATGGATAGTTTCAGAAACAATAATGTCAAAGCTCCACTTCTTGCTTAAACCGCATGTGTGAGCCCTGACAGCAACAGAAATAACGGCGTAATAGAGTTGTGTTCATGCTGCAGAAGCTCCTGAGCTTGTTTTGGCTTTTGCAAAAAAAATCTTCTGCTCCTCTACGACCACTGTGAGCAACACGAGGACACAGAGAACAGCAGACGCCAGTGTTTGTTTACATTTCTCATGATGTATGCACACGCTCCATGTCTTCTTCTCTGGTTTTGGTGTTTGTCTGCAGCAGCGTTACAGCGGCACTTACAGGCCTTACATGTATACAGCATTTTCATTTGGACGGACACATTTTTCTGAAACAATGCCGTCTTTACAGAGCACGTTTTCAATACGAGAACATTTCCATGTGTGGAGAGGGCCTAAAATTAAAATGGGAGGTGTTTGGGTGGGAGGGGCCGAACACATGCTGTGCTGTAAAGAAAGAAGAGTTATGCTCCATCTAACACACAAAACAAAGCTTTTGGACAGAACAACTTGAATACAACATGTGATTAAGCAGTGATTCAATCTTGATTGTTGCGATTGAAATTAAAACTTGATTAATTTCCAGTCATAGCATTTAAAAACAATCATTCTCAAACCCATCAGACTCATGAGGATAACAGTTCTCAAATATGATGTTTAAAGTTAAATATCATTGTTTCTCATCAGGATGCATGATATTATCTGACCAACATCGGTATCAGCAGATAACTGCGGTCTCAGCAGATGTTAAAATTTTTGCTGGTGTATACAGCTGATATTTGGCAGTACAATTTGCCATAAATATTTCATTTAATGGCAGAATGTACAAATGAAGAAGGATATAGTAGATACGCACATCCTATGTAGGGTGCTGGATCCCAAAAAAAAACTACATGAAAAGGTACAAAATGGTGTGCGGACCATTTTGTACCTTAGACTGTACAAATGAACCATAAAGGCTTCAACATCACTGAATGTCAAATCCATCAAAAAATGTAATTTATCAAAGGACAAAATGTTTTTTTTTTCTTGATTTACATCTGTTTCTAACGCAAACAGGCTGTAACCATGAAAGTAGACACTTTTCTCTTGACAGAAAATGTCAATATTGATATGAGTTTGGAGATATCTGCAAAAATCCAATATCGTGAATCCCTAGTTTCTCATGACTTTAATATCTCTGCAAGCACAAATAAATTATTTCTTGTGTGACAGTATTTTGGAGGAAAACCACAGCCCCAGGACATCTGCCTTGACAGTGTGTAGTTGATTCAACACCAGATAAAGATAACAGTGGCATCAGTATTAAATATTATGTGACAACATCACAATTTGGTGACTCACACTGTTACAAAATTCACAAGATTCATCCACTATAACCTTGTTCCGATGAATGAACTTGTTCCAAGGACCTGAAATGAATCAGTTTGTTTTTATGGTTGGTTTGGAGAGCAGGGACTCAGTTTCCTGATTTCGTGCAGGCCGCAGTGTCACATTTTGTTATTGCTTTGTTTGTGAGCCCTCTGGTGGTAGGATTTTCACTCTTGTCTGGTTAGGTTTCACCCACTGCTCATGAAACCACAGCCTCAGAGAACAAGATGTAGCCTGTATTCATTCAGACACATACCGATACAGGTTATTGTGTCCTTTCAGGGCCTGAAGAATATAGTGCCAGTATGTTCACAGGGTGTAATCTCTTCCTGACATGTTAGAACTTGCGTCCTGCTTTCTACGTCTGTGAGGGTTGTGTAATAGGCTCATGCAGTCAGCTGTTCTGTGATCTTTAAGATTTCTTTTGCTTTGTGATGTAGGATGGCATGTGAAAAATTAAATATAGAGGCAAAGTTCACTGTGAGTACAATTTGCTAAAATTAGTTAACATGCTTCTTCCTTTCCTTAAATGTGAAACAGCCAGCTTGTTTTTTTTTCTGCTAAGATTGTCAGTATGATTCATGTTCTGGTGAAGAAAGTGCCGTTAGTAATGATTTAAACAATGTCCAGGTGCTGGAAAGGCGTCAGAGCAGTGCTAAATTTGACAGCACTTTTTAATTTAGTTTTAGTTATAGTCTTTAGTCTGTTAGTTTTAGTCCTAATTTAGTCATCTAAATTTTTTTTATGCCATATATGCGTTTTTGATGGATTTAATTCCCTTTCCCACCTGTCATATGATTTAGAAATCGCTCCCGAAAGAGTTTATACTTATGGTAACATATCTGTCATAAAATAATGGAGGTTGCATTGTTTTAAAAGGCATGGTTTTGGAGAATGTAGTGATATTGAACAATCTTAGTTTTCAGACAGGCTTGTTCCCTATTTCTGATCCAAGTAGAGTGGTGCAGGAATGAGTCCAGAAACACAGAGTGAGTTAGCATTTTAGCACTTCTACTTTTCACATCCCAAAGTCTATCGAATTTTACAATAGCTTTTCGTATAAATACCTGAACTTACGTGATGAACACATGCAGACAAGATTTGAGCATTCAATTTTGCCATAAAAAATATGTCGTACGGTTTGAATTTTGAGCGTTATTGTGTTTTTTAAAGGGTTGTTGCTAACACTCTGCTAACAAGGACTACAGAAATGGCTGGGGACCCTAATACAATAATTTCTGATTGTGTTTTATTAAACCATAATACATCCACTATTGCCAAAGCCACGGCCAAGGTGCCGTCCACAAAAATTTAAATTTTTATCGTATGGGCATTTTGTCCGCACATATACGTTTTGGATGCCCTAAAATGCACTATTTTTTTTTTTTCTATGTGTACAACCATTTTTCAGAAACTATGATGTCATAGCCCCGCCTCTCCCTTTAAACCTCATGCATGAACCCTGACAACAACTACAATAACAACAGAATACAATGTTGTGATCGTGCTATAGAAGCTACTGAACTTGTTTTGGCTTTAACATCAAAATCTTCTGCTCCTATTTGACCACTGTGAGCAACAAGAGGACATGGAAAACAGCAGACGCCAGAGTTTGTTTACATTTCTCATGATGTATGCTCGTGCTCCATGTCTTCTTCTCTGGTTTTGGTGTTTGTCTGCAGCGGTGTTACAGCACCACTTACAGGCCTGGCACACTACAGCATTTTTAGTGTTTTCATTTGGACAGACACTTGTCTTGAAATAATGCCGTCTTTAGTGAGAATGTTGTAAAAACGAAAACGTTTTTGTTTCCATGTGGACCAGGCCTTCTACCTAACAGCTTAATGACAGATTTTTACTCTTAACGATTACATTGAGCTGAAAAAATTGTCAAGTTAAGTTCTTTTATGAAACTTATCATGATTAACATATTGTGTAAGTCCCATGGATTTTCATTCCCCACAGGCCTTATTATCAGCATTGTTCCCAAGAACAAATTGAAGAATCCCACAGGCTCTCAGGCGAGGGAATCATCCCGTGGCTATCTTCCCTGGTGGTCTTCAAAAAAACATCATCCCTGCACAGTGATATTAAGTGTAGCTGTGTTTGTTTTTGTTTTTTATGATTACCACAAAGATCCATGTGGGACTATCAGGGTATGTCCTCGTACCCTTCATCTGTGTCACGAGAAACTCCACCACAAACACTCTGCTGATGTTGCTTCATGTTCTTCAGTCGCTGAAGTGCTGCTCGGATGATTCAGGCCAGAGTGCTCGAATTGAAGGCCGTGGATTACAACATCAACATCACTGCAGTGACCCAGAAATTCAAATCTTGGTCATGTAACAGCTCTCTACCCCTCCTACCAGTCCTACCTGTTATGACCTTTAAGATTGTATGGAGGTTTCTCTCTCCTGACTGTTCGTCTAGAGATTTGCCTAACCAGTTCTGTGATGGGGACTCCCTCCCCCAACTGAACACACTGTGGTGTGTGGTACATGGGCAGGGCTGTGTGCACAGTAAATATGAAAAGCTCTATGGGGATTTACAAGCTTTACAGAAATCTTGCTTCCCTTTTATTCTTTAGAAAATAAAACTGTTTATTTATAGATTACAGACAAACTGACGAAACTGAGTCATATAAAATAAGCTGGTAAAAGAGGTATGACCTGGTGCATTTCTGCACGCTGGGATTATCAGCAGTGCAATTTGCTCAGTTAGCAATGGGCATGATTCAGGCTCTGTTGAAAAAACAGCCCAAAGGTGAACTCCCACATTTATATGCTGAACTGAGGGAAATGTGGGGCTGGACAAGAGTGCCAGGACCCAATAATTGAACTTAAGGTCTCTAGTGGGTTCTTCATGTGCCTTAAATTAGATCTGAAACAAATAAAGGACCTCTTTCACAATACATGTAATTTTGCCCACAGCCCAATTTTTTGTTTATTGTGTGGTATTTGTAGTACACCCAGAGACTCCCAAGAATATACCTTTAGAAAATCCAAAAGTCATCCAGGGCCTGTACTATGACCTATTTTATGATCATTGCCATAGGTGTGAGCCAGGGTGCACACTTTACCCCAAAACTTACTCAAACACAAATAATAAATCATCAAATTGGGTCAAATCACCTTCACTGAAGTCTGGTGCATCTTTTGAAATCAAATGTAAAGCTAAGTATTACAATTGAAAGAAGTTATTGAATTTTAACTGGAAAAAAATGAGTTTTTTTTATGATTTTTTCAACAAATTCAATTCTTTGGAGATGTGTCTGACCAACTTACAGTTGCTGTACACCTAAAATACTTACAAATTATTTGGCCACATATATATTCTCAAAGTGGGAAAAAAATCATCAAATTCTGAGACCGGTAAAGTTGTTCAATTAACAGGTTGGGTTACTGTGGTAGAATCAGGATACTGTTCCATATCTTGTATATCAGGGAACCTTTAAAGATTTGTTCAGAATTCATCCTTTAAGTATGATTTCTTTTAGAATTTGAATGCTAGATTCAAGACAAACATTTCACATGAAATGTTATTCATTTTAATATTGAACAGCCACAAAGGGCCTGTATATTATGCCTTTGTGATGAGATAATAATGAGCCATTGATACAAGTAAAAACCGATGCAGTTTTGGATTGTTGTAATCAGATTGTATATATCTACAATGACAGCAATACATAAACATTACTTCTGTCAATTTCTGTTTCTAGTACTTATATATACATGTAATCTGTTTTATGGCCTTCGTGTCTTTTTGCATAGCAACGGCTTGGACAATTTTAATTTGTAGACTGGAACTATAGTGAGGGAAAGGGGATCTGGGAAATCCATAAGATGTATGATTGGCTGGTTATTTCATAGAATGGAGTCTTTGAATTTGCTTGTGTATGGTTGGAGGGGTTTCTGATTTTGAAAATGTTTATAATATCCCAAATAATAGATTACAGATGCAACATGTGCACACATGCCAGAGGTTCTCTTTCCAGCAGGACAGAGACAATAATATGCCTTCACAGTACATCTGATGCATTCTTGTCAAATTGAATCCAAACATTGTATTTTATTTGAGATCTGTGACGAGAATGAATCTGTCCCCTAATGAGATCAGCATCATGCTGGTAAACCCAAATCTCATAGTCACCATCATTTTTTTGATGCTCAGCAATGTAGCCAGGGGACTGTTTGATTTGGTATGTACCGCATGTTATGGTCTCAAGGTATTCCAGATCCACATGAGGGAACGAGATATCAGATGCTTCAAGCTTCTGCCATTCACTACGAGCTCTACGTGACATATTTGTTTTTTATTTTTCAAACCTTTCATGGAATCAAATGACCATGCTTACTAATCTTTCCCAAGCTACACTGTCAAGATATTTTCATACAATTGCAGATATTTTGAAAAAAAAAATGATGGTATATATATATATATATATATATATATATATATATATATATATATATATATATATATAAAATACAATGTTTGGATTCAATTTGACAAGAATGCATCAGATGATCCTGTGAAGGCATATTATTGTCTCTGTCCTGCTGGAAAGAGAACCTCTGGCATGTGTGCACATGTTGCATCTGTAATCTATTATTTGGGATATTATAAACATTTTCAAAATCAGAAACCCCTCCAACCATACACAAGCAAATTCAAAGACTCCATTCTATGAAATAACCAGCCAATCATACATCTTATGGATTTCTCAGATCCCCTTTCCCTCACTATAGTTCCAGTCTACAAATTAAAATTGTCCAAGCCGTTGCTATGCAAAAAGACACGAAGGCCATAAAACAGATTACATGTATATATAAGTACTAGAAACAGAAATTGACAGAAGTAATGTTTATGTATTGCTGTCATTGTAGATATATACAATCTGATTACAACAATCCAAAACTGCATCGGTTTTTACTTGTATCAATGGCTCATTATTATCTCATCACAAAGGCATAATATACAGGCCCTTTGTGGCTGTTCAATATTAAAATGAATAACATTTCATGTGAAATGTTTGTTTTGAATCTAGCATTCAAATTCTAAAAGAAATCATACTTAAAGGATGAATTCTGAACAAATCTTTAAAGGTTCCCTGATATACAAGATATGGAACAGTATCCTGATTCTACCACAGTAACCCAACCTGTTAATTGAACAACTTTACCGGTCTCAGAATTTGATGATTTTTTTCCCACTTTGAGAATATATATGTGGCCAAATAATTTGTAAGTATTTTAGGTGTACAGCAACTGTAAGTTGGTCAGACACATCTCCAAAGAATTGAATTTGTTGAAAAAATCATAAAAAAAACTCATTTTTTTCCAGTTAAAATTCAATAACTTCTTTCAATTGTAATACTTAGCTTTACATTTGATTTCAAAAGATGCACCAGACTTCAGTGAAGGTGATTTGACCCAATTTGATGATTTATTATTTGTGTTTGAGTAAGTTTTGGGGTAAAGTGTGCACCCTGGCTCACACCTGTGGCAATGATCATAAAATAGGTCATAGTACAGGCCCTGGATGACTTTTGGATTTTCTAAAGGTATATTCTTGGGAGTCTCTGGGTGTACTACAAATACCACACAATAAACAAAAAATTGGGCTGTGGGCAAAATTACATGTATTGTGAAAGAGGTCCTTTTAAGACCCTCGACTAGGAATGAGAATGGATAAGATTTGTTTGATACCAATGCTAAGAATGATTATACTTACTGATCCGATTCTTTAATGATCCCCTTTTTGATTCCTGTCGATTATCTCTGTGAAAAGTTGGCCGATATAGACTTTCAGTGGCAACAATATCAAACACGACATTCCTGCTCAGATCAATGCCTCTGCAAGTTGCTGCTGTTGGCTTTTATTGAAAGTTGTTCATATTTTTGTAAATGAATTCAGAATTTGAACACTCCTGCCCCCTGTCTGCAGTGATTTTTGACCACTTTGTTGTCATCTCTGCCGACTGCCTCCATTTTGTTTTGTGATGTCTTTGGTTTGCAAGTCATGCAAAACAAAGTGGAACGAACTGATGAGGGAATTGAGAAGCAAAAAGACTAATGATATCTGTGCCTTGATCAAGTTGTTATCAGTTCTCAACTGGAATTGGGTTTTGATTTCAATACCGACCCCTGATCTTTATTTTGGGTCCCTGCTTGAAAATCACATGTACATAATCATCGATGGGGATGTAAAACCAATTCCAGTTGAGAATTGATAATAACTTGCTCAAAAGAACCGAAGACTAAGGGATGGGAATTGATAAGATGTTATTGATATCAATACTATTGATAATTCTTCGATTTCTTTTAAGATTCCTTTTTCAATTCTTTGTGATTATCAAAGTGGAAAAGTTGGCTGATATAGATTTTCAGTGGCAACAATGTCAAACACATGCTGTGCTGCATAATAAATGCTTTTACAAGATGCTGATGTTCTCACTCTCTGAAAGTTGTGGAGTTATCACCCTTTTGTCAGTTATTAAGAAACAATTTTGACCATCTCAGCCCCATCTCTGCCATGATTTTTCATTTCTTTGTCGTAATCTCCGCTGACTGCCTCTGTGGTTTGCTGCTCCACATACTTGGAATGAACGACAAAAAGACCTGAAACTGTAAGATCTGGTTTCACTGTGCACTTTAAAGACGATGTTGAACGACTTGGAGGCAGACACATCTGGCTGCAGATGTTTTGACTGATGCACTTTATCTTTCTCACATGGGCAATGTTAGCAAAATTGGCTATCTGAAATTGTGACTTTTCTTTCTTAATGTATTGGAGTCTTGTTTTATGTGTTTGATGGCTTCGTGTGTTCGTCTAAAACTGTTGAATGTGCTGCTGTCTTGGCCAGGACACTGCAACACTGAGTGTGATGTATTTGATTTGCAAGGCATGCAAGACAAAGTGGAAGAAATTGAAAAGCAAAAGAACTAATGATATCGATTCTTTGAGCAAGTTGTTATTGATTCTTAACTGGAATTGATTTTTTGATTCCCATCCCTACTCTCATCAGAGGGAGTCTTCAGGAACGACAACTGTCCGTGTGATTTCAAGCGAAAATAGGAAGACCAACAACTTGCAGAAGCATACATCTGTGCAGCACAGTGTTAAGTATTAGAAGTGCCATGTGTTCACTGCTGCTGCCACTGAAAACCTGCCTAGACTGACTTTTATCCACACAGAAGATCCACTGGATCAGTAAGCAGAATCAATAATTTCATTGCTATCATTAAAATTTATCAATTCCCATCCCCACTCAAAATTGCTAAAATATACATTTGAGCTTTATTTAAATAATGGAGGTGTTATAAAATTCCTGCACCACTCTAGTGGACATTTCTGTTTAGTGTGTTACTAGAGCAAAGTGTCAGAGTAGGTGTGATGGTCATTTTTGTGGTCATTAAATCACTTGGTCCTGGACAAGTATTTGATTCAGTGGAAAACAGTTAACATTGGCTTTCAGTTGAGTTTGTCCTGTTTCACTGACTGTGTACGTTAGTGAAAGGCATTGTGCTCTTTGATGCACTTAATGTCAGGACTTGCTGCTAGAGCCCAGTAGCTCCATTAGGGATTAATTACAGTCACAGGCTGTATTATGTTGAGGTCAGACCACAGGATCATTTCGTCTTTTGCCATCACAGGGTCAGATTAATCGGGACATGCACTGAAAGATAATCGGCCTGATTTTTGGCCTGGTTCTCCTCTTCCGATCAAAGTTAGCAAAGGTCTGATTATCTGATGTCTTGCCTGATTTTCCCGTGCTGTGAGGTTTGATCAGAGTGATTTAATCTACTCTGATTGGCTCAGGAGAGGATTGTGTTACAACCCCATTAGTTACCAAGTCATAACAGACTTCATACATTGCATTCATATTTAACGAAGATTTTAATTCAAGCTTCAGCATGCCTTGATGAGTGGCTTCATCACTGTGACTTAATGGGTTCTCGTTGCAGCTCTTAACCATACATGGCCTCTTCTAATGTTTGCCTGGGGTTCATCGGTGGTTTTATTGGTGTAGTGACGGGTTTAACGCTGTCTGGTAGCTGAGAGGCTGAAACCTGACCGCTCTGAAACTCTCCGGGGTCTTTCTTCTTTCTTGGATGTGACGCAGCAGACCAACACAGTAGTATCACAGGAGGAGGAAGAGTGAAGATGATTATGAATCAGTCCATTGTTGTGATATTTACACCTGACTGATGAGGGTTTTTTTCTATACGTTTGGCTCTCGTGTTGGTTTAATTAAAGCACTTCTCAAGCCAACGCTAAAAGCAGAGCACAGACAGTGTGTTGACCTGTTTGATGAATGAGGATGATAATTTCCTGCTGCATCCAGATACTAAGCTAATGTTTGCTCAGCATGACACTCGGCTCTCTGTTATAGAACTAAAATTAGCCTGCACTCCACTAGGGCTGGGAAATATATTTGGAGGATGCAAATTTCCAGTGAGATACAGGGAAAGACCATATGGACTATTGTTGATTAGAAAAATAATAGATGGCTTGTAAAATATATCTATAGTAAGAACCACTAACAGTTATATGCTTTTGGACCATAGGTTAATTTATTTATAATGTATTTGCCACAGAAAAATCACATTTTTGTAAGTTTTCTGTTAATTTTTGGAGCATTGTGATTGTTGGTGGAAAATTAGAAAATTTTGATTGGGGATGCACGATATTGGATTTTTGCTGATATCCGATATGCCGATATTTGTTATTTCATTATCACCAATACTGATACTGATATTCCTGGTCAAGAGCTCAAGCTCTGTACTTGACAAAAATGGACTTGTTTCTTTCAGCGTTACAGTATATTTTTGCGAGGAACAGATTGAAAACAAGAAAAACAGCATGTAAGTCTTGCAAAAATGAAACCCCTTGATTTTTAAATGTACCCATACAGTGATGAGGAGGTGCATCGATATTGTACATTTGTGTAATTTGCTGATATTCCAGCTGATATGTGGCCGATATATCGGCTGTAAATATCTGCAAAAATATCAATATCGTCTGATACCGATATCAAACAGTTAATATCGTGCATTCCCTAATTTTAATAGCTGGTTTGATACCAGAGTATAAAGTAGTAGACCTAAACTGCCCAAAATTAGTTTTTTTTTTTGTTTTTAATAGGGGTACATGATATTGGATTTTTGCTGATATCTGTTATGCTGATAACAGATATCACTATTGTTGATGTAGATATTGATACTGATATTCTGCGTCAAGAGCACAAAGTCTTTACTCAACTAAAATCTGATTCTTTATTATTGCAGTCCATGTTTGTTAGAAACTGATGTGAAGCAAGAAAAGCAACATTCTAACATTTAATAAATGACACTTTTGATTTATTAAAGTAGACATTGTGTGATGATGAGGTAAATCATCATAATACATTGTACATTTTGCCAATATTACAGCTAATATATGTAGGAATTAATGATATTATTGGTATGATATCGGTGTCTGCAGTTAAGAAAATCCTGCGGATACTTCTCACCAATGTTTTAGCCTCATATATTTGCATTAAGATTGTGGAGCTTTTTCAAGTATAAGCCCCAAAATGGAGCATATTTTCTGTTAGCAGGTAAGTCAATCAGTGTTTTAGCTGCTAAAGGGCAAATAAAGCTTGATTTCACTGTTACTGTTAAAAATACATTTTACATATTACATAGGTTTGATCTAAAAAGAACTACTTTCACTCATTTATGTTATAAAGGTATCGATATCGGACAAAATAAGTTTTGAAATATTAAGGTATCTGATATTGGATTTATTTGTCATGATACGTGTAAATTGTTGACACTGGTGTCGCCTTTTACAGAATTCCTGACTTTTTTTTTCTTTCTGTGAAACCAAAACAGCAAAGACAAAGTTTTAAGGAAGACACTTAAGTTTAAGCTTTTCAGAGACCTTAGTAGTAAATTAAGATTTGGAAGGTCATCATGTAGTTTGGCTTCTGCTTGTGGGTCATACATATTTAACAACTGCTGTCACAGCATTGCAAAATCTGTATTGATACTTATATTGGCAAGGAGTATGTGATGATGTTTTGCTATATCATTTTTCACACGGGCCTTTTTACTTGGTCAATATTGTAATACAAAACTGTAATGCAAAAATATATCGGCTGATCTTTATCCTGGTGGTTGTGTAAGGGGGAGTATTCTCCAATATTATAATATTTACACCTTAGATAATGTTCTGACCGCTATTTTTAGTAATATGACTATACTTCTGTTCATTGTTATCACTGTTTTCCTGTGGTATATATAGGATTTAAGCATGTATCTTGTATAGGGATGTAATTTAAAAAGCCTGTGCAGCAGCTCCACACAGTCATGAAAGGGTAACTAGTGCTAGTCTGAGAGTTTGTCTGGGACATTAAACGTCATCATGCCAAACAGGTTAACTTAACTGACTGTGGTGCAGTGTCCATATAACCTAACATTAGCCTGATTGTAAGGGTTACACTCATGGCTGCACAATATGAGAAAAACATGCATGTGAAGCAACACTGGTCAATATTTTGATAACGAAAGGGAGTGCAGCTACTGAACAAAGGATTAGATTTGCCTACCAGCTGTAACTTGATGTCCTCGATGTAGCTACAACTGTTGTTCTGATTGTTAAAGAAATCCAAGAACCTTTTTCTCCACTAAGCAGTCATGAATAATTTTAAAGCTAGTTTATAGCCAGCTCTAGCCTCATCTGGGGGCATTAAAGAGGGGTGAAAGCAGGGCTGTTCTAATGTGAAACTCTGCATGACCACATGAAAAAAGTTTTTAATTCATCTTGTAGTGATGTGTTTATTGTGAAGGCTCATATCCCCATAGTGATAAAACTGTGATTAATCGTGTTGCCCTTGTTACAGTTTAAGTGTGATAGACTTTTTCTGCACCACAGAGCACAGAATGATGTGAAAAAAGCAGGCTTAGTGCTGATGAAACCTCCACAGTGTCACACTTTTGCTTTGGCCAAAGGTACATCTCTCCTGCAGCGCTCAATACAGATTTAATTTTTCGTCCATATGGCCCGGCTCTATGTCCCCCTCATGTTATACAGCTGAAGCCTGGCAGCCTGATGTTCAGGAGAAAACACAGTGAGAATATGTAAATACAGGCTGCTGTATATCAGAGTGGAAAATTCCTGACAGAGGAGCCTGTAGCAGCTGAGCGTGTGTTCCAGCCTCGTTTGAGTATTCATAGTGCTGCGTGGAAGCTCTGTGAGGGAGTATTTTTTTATGTTTTACATGTGACATGTCTTCTGATCTCCCACCACAACCATCTGTTTTCTGATGATTGCTAAAACTTAAACCAGTCTGTATTGGAAAATTAAGAAACCAATGTACAGCGTTTGAGTAACATAGAAAATAGAGGAAATAAGACTCACATCCTGTCAGTCTGACTTTGACTGAAGTGTTTCACAGCTCACCACATGTTGTGTGTCTGATCAAGCGAGATTACTGGCACAGGAAACGTCAGGTGCAGGTGCTGAAATCGCTTGTGTTTAACTTCCCAGTTAATGGTAAAGTGACATTTTCTTAATCTTGCTCATTTTCTTCTAAATTTGTGCAAACATGTTTAACTGTTGAGTTATAATGGTGTTTTGGAGCTGAAGTCGTCCATGATGTTTAACACATTTAACACATTTTCAAGTAATGCTTACTAAAGTCTTTCTTATGCTTAAACCTCTGAACATTTCTTTAAGACTTCCTGATCGAGCTGCTCCCTAAAATATGTCAAAGGGGGATGATGGGTCTGTAGCACAGGCACGTTTAGCTGCAGAGGCGGGACCAAGTCATTGTTTTGTAAGTCTCGAGTCTTTGCTCTCAAGCGAAATTAATCAAAAGACAGAAAGGTTGTATCCTCAAGTTAAGACGGGCAAGTGGAGTCAATTCCAAAGTCATTAGCTTTGGGATTTTGAGTCATAGTAAGTCATTAGCAATGTTCCCACATTGAAATACTGCCTTTGCAGTATAAAACAGAATTTTATATTAAATGCAAAGTGTGTAAAATGGAAATGTATTTTGAATCTAAGTTGAAATTCATATTTGAAATTAGAATAAAAACCATCATGTTAAGAAGATATGAGATTTGAAAGCAAAGTTTTGTTCTGTCTGTGTCATATTTTTGGGTTCGTTATTTTTTGTACCTTCTTTTTTAGATAAAGTGTATATTAAATCCATGCGTCTTATACAGGGAAGTCAGGGCTTCCTCGTCCTGCTGCTATTTGATTTAAAGTTTCTTGTGTTTTATTATGTATTTTATTAATTAGTGTCTTGTAAAAAAAGGGGCAGATCATATAAAATTATTCCTCTTTCTGTTCCTTTTGAAATGTGTCCGTCCACATAGAAACACTGAAAAAGCTTTAGTATATGTGCCTGGCCTGTAA
Source organism: Cetoscarus ocellatus (assembly GCA_037902135.1). Lineage (NCBI taxonomy): Eukaryota > Metazoa > Chordata > Actinopteri > Labriformes > Labridae > Cetoscarus > Cetoscarus ocellatus. The sequence continues at coordinate 285,229 of JBAMNC010001251.1, read as the reverse complement.
GTGGCGCCGTAATGCTGCAGCAGCCATACACCAAAACCAGAGAAGAAGACGTGGAGCATGCATGTACATCATGAGAAATGGAAACCAACACTGGTGTATGCTGTTTTCTGTGTCCTCTTGTTGTTCATGGTGGTCTTACAGGAGCAGAGGATTTTGCTGTAAAAGCCAAAACAAGCTCACACTGTATTTGGCTATTTTTCCTGTTGTTGTCGGAGTCTGCGCATGCAGTTCACAGAAGAGGCGGGGCTATGACATCATGGTCTCTGAAAATATTCGTATTCGTTGTCCACATGGAAACACAAGGGTGGAGTTTTGAGGTTCTTTAATTCTGGGATCCTTTTTCAAAAAATGTGCATTTTTTTTTAGCTCCCAAAATGTCTATACAGAAAAAAAATGTTTGCGGATACTGAACTTGGCTCCTTAGTCTATAATGTGCTGTGATGATCATCCCACTGCACACCCCAATCTAAGAACAGAGCTGGTAAATCTGTCATCATTTGTTTCTCATGTTTGCAAAATCAATTCTAGATTAAAAAAATCTTTATGTGTTTGACAGACTTGAGGAATAAGTTAGTAGGGATTAGGGCTGAAAGATTTATCGGTTTCAGATTGAAATCGCAATCTCAGACAACGCAATTATGAGATCGCCAGAGCTGCAAGTTTTTTTACAGTGCTACTGACTGACCCAGGATCTGTTGCGTCAACTATTTTACACACACTTTTTTAACAAATTTACAGCAGTTTGCATTTACAGAAGTGCTGGTAAGCAGGTTGACAATACAATGCCTCTGTTAGGAGTAGAAGTTGGAGTATCCTTTAAATAATGACAATAGATTATTTATCATCAATATTAGATGATGAATAATGTGTTATGTGCTTTTGATCGTTGATTGAAGAAAATCATGAATCCAATTGCAATCACAATATCTGCCAGAAAAATCGCAATCAGATCTTTTCCTGATCAGCCCGAGTGTTGATCAATTTCTCCTTAGACAGAGGACTATATACATGTTATTACCTCCACCAAGGAGGTTATGTTTTTGCCGGCGTGTGTTTGTTGGCAGCAAGATTACGCAACAATTACTGGACGGATTTTGCTAAAATATTCAGGAGATGTTGGTAATGGCCCAACTTAGAAATCATTAGATTATGGTGGTGATCCAGATAACCACCATTAGCCAACGATCGTTTTTGCTCAATAACTGTCTAACTTATGATGTTATCAACATGATTCTTAGTGCTAGGTGTGGGTTTTCAGGGTCATTAATTATAATATGATGGTACCTTTAACATGGAACTATTGCTTATAGATGTAACAGCAATATGTGAGCTACCTTGGCAGAGGTTTGTGCTCTCTCTAGTTAAATGAAGCAACAGCATCAGAGCATCAGTTTTCTTATTACATCAGTATCAGATGTCTTTGGGCCTTTGCAGCATGCAGCATATCTTCATTGCTGTAGTTTTAACTGTGATAAGACTTTATGACTGTATGTGGGTGCTGCATTCTGATCTTTTGTTCTTGTTTCCACACACCATACAACCACCGCCACTCCCAGTATTATCTTTAAGGTCAGCTGATAAGATGTAGTGTATGTTGGCTGATACGTAGAGTTAGACAGTACAACTGGCAAACCGTGAAGGACAACTTCTAGAACTTTTTTCTCAATGAATAAATCTTTGAACTTTGTTCAATACGTTATGTTTAATTAGCTTGAACCCAGAGTTTCTCCAAGTTACTTCCTCACGGGTGAGTTGCTCATCTTCCATATAATAATCTGTGAAGATATACACCACATTATCACCGACATTTCTACAGCTTGCTATATTTTTGATAGTTTGTGAATTTGAGCTTTTAAAGATGTATACTCACAACAAGCACTTGATATTGTCTTGACCTGTGTTGTAGTTGAAATGATTGATTTATTATTTATTTCAGTGTTGCCATCACTTCTCAAACTCAATTGAGACAGAGTTTTGTGCTTGATGTTTTATTTTTGGCTCTACTGTTGTAAAGTTAAGTACAAATTTATTAACAACCAAGCTTTTAACTCCACATAAAATACTTTCTCTTTGTTTAGTGTCTGTCTGAGTTCATGTTAGTTTGGTTTGCTGAGCAGGAAGTGATAGATGAACATGCAAAGTTTGTTTAAGGTTTGACTGTCAGATGCAGACTTGTGTAAAAGTGTAAGGCAGCCTCTACTTTTGTCATTGAAGTAAATTTTTTACCTCCTTCAATTGGTAAAATTCTTGTAGAGCTAGTCTAGAGTATCACAAAGTCAATTAATGCTGTTTATGGACCATCTGGAGAACACGCAGGTCTCTGCAAAGGTAACACTTGGATTTTTTTTAACAAGCTCACAGACTCAAAGTAGAAACTTGTGGTATTTAGTAATACAAGCCTAAAGGAAAACCTCAATATTAATTTTGTTACCTCCGCCAAGGAGGTTATGTTTTTGCCGGCATATGTCTGTTTGTCTGTTTGTTAGCAAGACTACACAAAAACTACCGGACGGATTTAACAGGAATTTTCAGGAGATGTTGGTAATGGCCCACCATTAGTTAAAAATCACTTTTGCTCAATAACTGTCTAACTAATGATGATATCAACATGATTCTGTGTGCTAGGTGTGGGTTTTCAGGGTTAAGGAATCATATTATGATTAGGGATGCACGATATTATCGCTCTCTCATATTGGCCATATATCAGCTGGAATATCAGCAAATTACACAAATGTACAATATTGATGCACCTTCTCATTACTGCATGGGTACATTTAGAAATCAAGGTTTTCATTTTTGCAGGAGATAAATGCTGTTTTTCTAGTTTTGCATTTATTCCTCGCAAAAATATACTTTAAAACTGAAAGAAACAAGTCCATTTTTGTTAAGTACAGAGCTTGAGCTCTTGACCATAAATATCGACATGTGGAAGTATTGCTTATAGATGTAACAGCAATATATGAGCTACCTTGGTGGATGTGTGCGCTTTCAGAGTGCTTTCTAGTTTCATCTTGTTGCCTGAATAGTTCTTTGACATGTAGGCCTGCAGCAGTGTCTAAGTCTGTACTAATATTCAGGTTGAGACCAACAGCATAAAAGCTCATCAGCTTTGCTAACCAGTGACTCATTGCTTTAGTGATGCATTTGAGGTCCAGTTGGAAACAATGTGATGCATTCAGGTTGCTTCGGTTAAATGAGTATCTGACAAAGCTAAGACCTTGATGTGTTTACATTTTTTTTTTTGCAGAGTTGGAGATTTAGATTTTTGCTGAACCTTGAATAAATAAAGTTGAGTGTAGGTGAAATTTGTTTTCTTGGCATTATAGATAATTAAATCAGTTCCATTAAGTTTATGAGTTCATATTTTTAAGTGTTTTGCCTTTTATTTATTAGCTATTGGACTGTTTTGCCTGTTGGATTGAATTAGCAGTTTTAGCCAGTCTGTCAATAATTTTGTTTATTCACATGATGAAAACAAGTGATAAATAAATCTTTTTATTGTACAATTCAGAAGTCCTTAGTGTAGGATACTTGTTGCATTGCTCTTTCAGATATTTCTGTTTAGCTTCGCTAAGCAAACTTGGCATCGTCCAATTTCTCAAACAGGTCAGATCAGATCAGTGTTGATTGGACTGATGTTTTCTGGGTTGTGGGGGTTCCTTGTCAGTGAAGGATGACTATTTGTTGATGTAGAGCTTCAAATGTTACCTTGTGTCAGTTTTATAATTATTTTTTTGTTTGTGTTGCGGATGCTGTGGTGATTGGATCTTAAAATGCTTTATTAGCTTTTGGGATCTTCCATGGTCATTACTCTGTGTTTCAGTTGAGATACAAACAAAATGTGAGCAAAAATGAGAAGAAATACAATTTAGGAACAAAACTGATTCCACTGTCAGTTATGTTTGTATGACCTCCCTTTGCAGTAATTTTCTGGTGTATTATACCAGGCCTCCGTTAGCATTTATTATTATTTTAGATTTTAGCCATCTTAAAGGACTTTCTCTGGTGAAAATACTCATGAAACAAAGACAGAAAAAATGCTTTCACCATATTAATGCTGTGCTTGGAACTGTTGTTGTGCTAAAAGGCTCTCCCAGGCAGATATGATGCTACGATCATATCTGCCTGGGAGATATGATACGATATGATACGATTTACAACAATATTGTTAAAACAGAAAGTCCAGTATTTTAACACTGCACTCTTTATTCCTTTGTGAGCTGTAAGAACACTATGACATAAAGTTTTAAAGATACAGTTGAACAGTTTGTACTGAGAAACATTTCATAATTTGAATATTAAGGAGGAAATGTGCCTGTGTTGTTGAGGATAAATTTTCCATTCAAATGAATTCTGTGGTCCTGATGTCTGCTTGGATTTGGATAACGCTGAACACAGCTGAGGATGCTGTCTATACCAGCAACCCTCAGTCTTTTCACACCAAGAACTGGTGTGGTATAACATTACTTTTTCATTGACCAGCTGTTGTAAAGCAGGAGTTATTTTTATAATGTGCATGATGACAGGACAAAAACTGAATTCTCCTTTTTTCACTTAACACTTAAACACACGATGCTCCCTTCGATCGGCTGGCGACCGCTGCAGGTTGTGACCCGCCTCTCGCTCAGTGTCAGCCGGGACAGGCTCCAGCCCCCCACAACCCGAAAGAGATTAGCAGTATGAATAAAGGATGGATGGATGAACACATAATGCTCATAATTTTTACATTCCCCAAATCTGAACAGACCATTAACACAGTATAAAATAAATGCATGTCTGCTTTTTTTAAAACGAGTTAATTAACTTTTTTCCTGTTGATTTCAGAAGTGGATCGTTTTTTTTCAACCAGTTGGACCAGTTTGGGAACACTTGTTTATGTCATGCGGCCAGTGCTATGTGTTTACGTACTACCTGCTGCAACAGCGGGGTTGTCAGAGTTGTCAGAATTGTCAGGTAGAGAGATGAGAGGTACAGTATTTTGGTTTGCTGCTAGAACTGATGCATGTCTGTGTGGTTTCGGGACCACGGGTAGGACTGATAAACTCAAATATTGTTGATTTTCCAGTTTTCAAGTCTGCGTAACTGAGTCTGACCTCTGATTTATCTCCATATCTGTTGTTTATCTGCCAAAAATCAGGAAGTTGTATACGGCATGAGCTCTCTCGTGTGCCTTGTGTATCCTTTGATAACACATGCTGTGCATAGTCCAGAATTGTACTGAGAAAACGAACATTGCAGTATTTTTCTTGTGAGATATGTGTTGTGATTTTCTTTGAAAAAATAGAATATAAGAGAACTTAAGACATATGTGTTTTCATTTTCACGTATTGATATTAAATTTCAGTTAAACAGTTTCATTTCAGAATGCTAGATAGAGAGATATTTTATTTATCGTTTTGAAAGTAAATTTAAGACTTTTCTTATTTGGGTCTGATATTCTTTATATTCTAAATCCACTCCTTCAGAGGGCCCCACACAGCCACATGGACAACATCATAAATCATAGAGCAGTTTTTCATTTTGCCAATTTTACAGCCAATGTATGGGTGGTGAATATGGCTAAAATATCTGCTGTAAATGTTGGCAAAAATCTTTATCTGCCAGTACTAATATTGTCTTAATAGTATTGTGTATCCCCTTTGACAGCCAGAGTTATGTCTTGACAGTCAACTGGAATGAGTTGCAAAACTCTAAAACACCCTGCAGCAGACTCTGCAAGTAAAAGAATGAAAAGTAAATACACGATTTTGTTTATGTATGTCTCTGCATGGCTAGGTGCCAAATGATCCACATTCAGGTGGTCCGGGGCCTGTTGCACAATTACATATGTTTTAATTTAAGACATTCAGACTGTATGCAAGTGTTTGCTGCTCATTTTGACTATTATAACCAGGAAAGTATCCCAAATTGGTTTCCTATGGCTCAAAACTTTGTCCCTGTGGTGTCTTTCTCTTTTTCATAGTGCAATATTGAAGTTTGAAAAATGACAACCATCCCCTCCATTAACATGATGGTGAAAAACTGATTTGCATGGGTGCTTTTTCAATCATTTGAGCATCTGTAGAGGTTTGAAACAGTCCCAATCAAGCTCTTTAACAAATTGTAGTGGCCTCTTAGGGGAGTATAGGGACACGTTACCAGCTGTCTGTTTATCTGAAGGTTTAATTTTTCTTTTAATTCATCTTTAGCAGACAATCAAGCACCATGAAAGTGCTTTAGATGAGCTCCCATCATGCACCTGGGTGCAGACCAAGCTTTGAATGGGAACATTGTGTTTCCTCTGCGCCTCGATCTCCATAGACTCCCTCCTCAGCTCCTTTGAACAGAGCAGGTGATGCTAATGCTGAGCTGTTGACAGGGACAACAGGAGGACAACCTGTCCCCTCCCATCCCCGATGAGGACGCTGATGAATGGTTCATCTCCGCTAATGTGCCGACTGTTGTCTGGAGATGAGACAAAGAATGAGGCTTTGTTTAAACCGGCTCGTCCCTGACAATGTGGGAAAACTCCAGAGATCTTTTTTCTATTAGGGCGACCAGCTTCAGGAGCTCACTATGATTGTTTTAGTAAGAAAAGAAATAAAGTCCATCATTAGTCCTGCAGGGAAGAGCCGTTGTTTTACGATGATATTCACTGAAGTTGTGCCAGAGGTGAAATCAAGGCATGGTCATGCAAGTTAAGGCCAGGTAACATGGATTATAAATTCTAATTTACCCTTTGTTGGCTCTCTGGTCTTGTCTCCACTCAGTGGTCTGGTTTGGTTCAATCCATGAATTTGTGGGAATAAACCTGGAATTTACAAAACTGAAGGTTGGCCCTTTCCAGTTAATTCCCATGATTCCCGTGGAAAATTTTCCATTTTTAATATCTCCAAAATTCCCTGTCTTAACTTCCCATGGAAAGTTTCTGGAAAGTTACTGAATGTTTCCCGGAAATTTTCACCTCATTTTCAACCCTAAGAATAAGTATACTTTAGTCAAACTCGTTGGTCAACAACACAACAGCCACAGAAACAAGGAGCCAAAATCTTTTTCCCCACCATCAGCAGTGAAGCTTGATAAATAGTTTTCATACTAAATACATGTTTTCTTTAAGAAAATAAAGATATCAAAAAATTGTCTCAGACCAAGATATTCAGATGATATAATTACATTTTCCTCCGCCTAGGAGGTTATGTTTTCGCTGGTGTATGTTTGTTTGTCTGTTGATCTGTAAGCAAGATTACGCAAAAACTGTTTGATGGATTTACATGAAAATTTTACCAGAGATGTAGATTGGCCCAAGGAAGAAGCCATTAAATTTTGGTGGTGATCCACATATTTGTCTGGATGCAAAAAATTCCCAAAATTGGAAAAAAAAAAAAATCTCATAACTTAACATTAGGCTGTATTTAAAAAAAAAATCATATCTCTCCCATCACTCAATGAATTCACTTCAAAATTTACAGGATCATATATATACTGTGTCTCTGTTATCAAGGTAAATTTCATCTGGATCCAATCCAGATTGACATCACAAATTAAGTTTATAATGGGAAATCCCATTTATTTCTCCTCCGCTTTGAGGGTTTCAGCCCCTTTATGTCAGTATGGGAATTGTAGTTGATTTGCACGCTAACATCCAATTGGAGCACGTGGTGATCCAGAATTGTGTCTTTTACAGGAGTTGTGGAAAAGCCATTGCCATAGCTGAAGTGCTTTTCTAGTTAAATCTGGCTCCCACAGGGTCTATCAAGTAAAAAACTTGCCCTTGTGCAATTGTAGTCGATGATCCCTGCCATATGGCTTTTTGAAGCTCGATTTAGATCCATCTGGCCAGAATGTCATGAGAGCATGTTTATAAGACACAGACCTTCATCACGCAGTAAAATGTACACATGATCATTGAGGGAGCATTTTTACATAAAATATTTTCCTGCTCTTAGAATTCAATCAGACCTATATTTACCTGTTCATGGTCAATGCTTTACGTCGACTGTAGTGACGTAGTGCCCTGATGCTACATGTGTCAGGAAATCTAATCTGAATTAAATCTCATTAAAGAGCTGGTTAGTGAACTTCTTCCTGCTTTAATTTATAGTGTGTCCAGAATTGAGGCCATCGCTGTCCAATCAAGTACATAATCACATTATTATCTGAACTCTTGAACTGTTTATCCCTACAGAATCTAATTGTGTTCAGTCCCCTTGTGTGGCGTGTCAGTATGGATCATATATGTCGTTTCATATTTGTTTACGTCTCCCCTCCCCCAGCCCCTGCAGCGCTCTCTGATTCACATAGATCATGTAAAATGAAAGCGACAGCTCCTCTTCAACTTTACCCACACTCTGCTTTCTTTTCCACTGACCGCAGACACCTGATTTCTCTGAGGCTAAAAATAAACTCCTTCAGACCCCAACTCCCCCTCGCGCTGCCCCCCTTCACCTTTTTTCCATTTTTCTTCCAGTCGAGCACACAGGCTTTTAAAGGGAAGTCTCCATTCACAGCCCTCTGGCTCCATCCAGAGTGATGTGTATCTGTGAGGAGAAACGTCACAGTCCTTTATGTTAGCAGACCGATAAAGAGTCTGTTTTTCTAAAGGCTCTTTCCCTGATAAGAAATCCCCAGGTGATAAAGCTCAGTTTTCCACAGAGCTGTAAACGTGACCTCAGCACCCGTCCAAATGTTATCCAGAGTCATAGGACCTCGGGCATCTTTGAGTTTAGCCTTTTATGGTCAGTGTGAGAGACAGCTTCTGTCTTTGGTCACTGGGTTGAGGACTTTTTGGGAAGCCTGCATTATTCATGCTTCTTTAGAAGGTTCGAGGTATTTTACCAAAGGGCAGCTGACGGCCTCAGTTTTTTATGGCGACTCTCTGTTCGCTGATGATATGCTTAGCGTCCTCTGAATGAAAACAGGCCGATTAAACTGATAAAGCAGTTAGTCTGTAAAACAGAAACTACAATCTCATTGATAATAAAAGTATGATGCACTTGCTGAGCTCCCTCAGAGCCTGTAGCCTTAAGATCAGGAATGTTGTTTGTTTTTTAGATTACTGCTCAGACAGTTAACACAGAAGGTTAGTTTCATACAACAGTAAATGATAAAGTTTAATTATTGTGTTTATGGGCCTGCAGGAGGATGCTGATTTGGCAAAACATTACAATAAAGAGTCTGTCTGACCAGAAAAAGGTTTGAACAGCAGAGGCACTCCCAATAAGAGATTATTATCCAATACTAATGTGCCAGAAGGGATGGGAACTGTTACGACTTTATTGATACCAATGCCATGAACAGTTCTGCTTAAAGGAATATTCTTTAACAGTTCCTGTGCTTTTTTTGTGTGAGCAAAAGTTGGCCTACACAGGTTTTCAGTGGCAACAATGTCAAACACATGGCATCCCTGATACTCCCTGATAAAGTGATGTTGTGCAGTAAGCATTTGTTCTTGAAACTTAAAGAAAGGAACTGATAAGCAAAAAGACAACTGACATTGACTCCTTGAGGGAGTTGTTGTCGATTCTCAACTGGAATTGGTTTTTGATTCAAGTCCTTGGTGCCAAACATGTCTCACAGTATAATAATATCACAGTATCATAAATGATACATGGGTCATGATAACAATAAAATTACACTGCCATCTGAATCTGAATCAGAAACACTTTATAAATCTTCGGGAGATTTGGTTGTTTCAGCTGTTCTTATACACAATATAGCAGTAGGAATATCAGATACAGACATTAAAATAAGATAATATGAATTAAAGAAGCAAAATTACAACATACAGGATCTTGAAGACAAAAATGTTTTTTGAGGTTTTCAAATATGGTTTTCATTAATGAACTAAAAGGACGATAACGGGAACTGCCTTCTTTTCTCAAAGTTCTTTTTATAAGACTATTGGGCCTTTTTTCCTGAACTTTTGTCCGTGGTGGTGGTGGGCTCACGGGACAAAAGCTTGGGATGTTATAAATTTGCCTAAAATACTGATAACAAGAAAATACCATACATGATACATTATCAATGAAAACAATAAATGATAAAAAGATTATACCACATACGCAATATGCAGCCATTTGAAAGATATTTTAATTACACCATATGCATACCTATAAACTTGTCAATGAATGCTTTTTCTTATTACCCACATTTAAAAAAGTACACACAATCTTCTAACCTTGCGCAGCAGCTGGATCCTCCTGATTCAACGTCTGTTTTCAGGCAGATCTGTCTTGCCAAGCTCCGATCTACAATGATTGTGAGCGACCGGCCTCATCTCCTAATGGATGTAAATGATGGGATAATTGTCCAATCATCTGCCTGATATGCTTTTGAATGTTTCTGCCCAATCCGAAACACTTTCCATGGGCTGTGCACAGATTAATTAGTAAAAAATATTGAATGGTCCATCTGGTATATCAGGTTTATAGTCTTTAATCCATCACTCTGATAAATGGTGTGAATAAAAATGCAGGACAAGTGGATTTGAAGTCCCATTTGCGTTTTACAACTTCTGCAGCGTAATGCAAAACACAACTCATGACTCTAAAGCTGCATTCTCACCGAACGCGACTTGGCGACCGAGATCGCGTTGCCCACCCATGTCGCGTCCCCTGTCCATAAAATAGCTCATTTTGTCACCGTGGCGTCGCTAAGTGATGTCACGCTGCTCGAGTTTCACCGCAATCATATCATATCATAGTTCATATATTTTTGTGTATTAGCTGACATTATTCCAACTATATCCTTTTCACTCATCTACCAATCGTAAAGTACTGCAGCTGAAGCAGATGAGGAAGACAGGACCACAGAGAACCAACACTTCTGTTGAATAAGGTTGAACTAATGTACTCGCTAACTAATGTTTCCCAGATCGCGTCCGTCACATTGCGCGAGGGTTGGCCCCACGCCATCGCAGCTGTACATTGACTGAAGATTTGTCACCCAGGTTGCCCAAGTGGTTTTTTTGATGTGAATGCAGTTTAAGAGTTGAAGCCAGCATCAATGTGTTCATTAAACACATTTTAAGTTGTCCGAATATCTTGCTTATACCAAAAGTCTTGGAGTGAAGAAAAGTCAGTTGGGCCTAAAAATTCTTGCAAAGCAGCTCAATCCACCAGATACATAAATGTCATAGAGATTAGTGAAATAGTCCAACTGCAGAACTCATCTAGTCTTAATGATTTGCTGGAAATGTCCAAGAGATCTACCAGTAGATCTACATGTTGGTGACCACTGTTGTAGAGTGAGTCAGACTGGCAGGGAAGTCTTTTTGGGGTGCAGTAAACCATTAAGACAAGAATATCACCATTTGCCCTTAGAGTTAGAAAATGTTGTTTTGTTAACATTTTGTCTTAGTCTTATATCAGCACCCCTTTTAGTACTAATTCTGCTGAACAGTTAAAGCCTGTTGTCCTTTTATTTCTCTGCTCTTCTGTCCCTAATTGACATGATCGGATCCATCTCCCTCTCAGCCACTAGAGCATGAAAAAATGGGACACAGACACTCATTCTTTACAAAAGTTCAGTCAATTGAATTTGGAGTTTCTGCAAGTTCTCATCAATCTCTACATTTATAACAGAAAGCTGTTATATTTGGTTTATTTTAAACTGTATGAAAGGCTGCTTATATTAATAACAGAGAGCATTTAACCCCCTGCTTATTCACAGGCGTGTCTTTTGTTCTAAGTTCAGTTGAGCTGTAAACATGAAGTACTTTTAGTCTGCATGTGAGATCTGTGAAACCCACATATAGCCAACTATATTTAGACATGTGCCTTCCACCCACTACTGTTTTTTTAATCCTGCATAAGAGAATTATCACCTCCATACAGAAGACGTATCACAGAGGCATATATTTAGGCTGATTATACTTGGACTCGGCGAGCGCTGTTAGCCAGAGGACCTAAAGCAGAGCGTGGTGAAAATGAGCCGTGACAAAGAGGACCAGAGGCCGACTGAAGTGAAAGTGGAGACTGAAGAAACAGGAGAAAGAAGTATGAGCCCCGGCAGCATCTCGTCTCTACTTTCCCCGTCACTCTGACTTCATCAAGCTAACCAATAAGGAAGCAGCCCTCTGTGTCTCCATGGTAACCCCCCCTCCCCTGGTTTAAGCAGTGATGGAGAGGATAAAGGGGCAGGGAGGGGAATACATGTGGCCTCAGGCGGAACATTTCTCTTCTCAAGTTTGATAGAGTTTAATCCGTTCATTCCTCATCTTAGACATTGCTTTATTTAGAAAGACTCATTTCAGTTTTAATGATGTGTTCGCTCAGGAACTAAAATAGATTAAATAGAATTGGCATAGATTGAATGTGTTGTCTTTGCAAATGGTGCTCAGTGGTGACCTGAGGAGGTGGATGTAGGCTGTCCAGCAGAAGTTAGTAACTGTGTCTGCATTTTTTTTTTTTAGATTATTTTTTGGACTTTTTGTGCCTTTATTGACAGGAGAGAGAGAAACAGTAGATAGGCTTGTGAAAGGTGGCGAGAGAGTAGGGGAAGACACTCTGCAAACTGGCCACAGGCTGGATTTGAACCCGGGCCGTTAAAAGCACATATATGGGTCGTGCCTGGTTGTTTGCCGCTCCACCAAACCAGCACCGCAGCTGTGTCTGCATTTTGAAAACACATTTTTTAATGGCTTTGGTTGACAGTGAACCATATAAATAATATCCACATCATGCCCTTCCTCTACAGTGGTTGCTAGTTACCATGGCAAGGGAAACACTGTGTTTGGTTTTATACGCTCCTGCTGTGTTTTTATTAGGGGTGGGGGAAGAAACCGATACACCATGGTATCAGGCTATTGTAATATCAATATTTTGTCATGTATGACTTTCCAACATTTAATAAACCCTTTGGTTCCATAGAAATAAAACCAATTACTTGTTGAGTCCACATGATGCTAATGTTGAGCCAATGCAGATGAGGTCAGCAGAGGTGAAGTTCATTGTGCAGGAAAGAGTTAGTAAACAAGCACGACAGCATAGGAGAGAGACTACAGGAATGCACCATCTGTACTTAAATACGCTGTGTGGACTTCCTTTGGTTTGTTAAAGGGACATAAGAGGACATGACGCATTGGGGTTTGCAAGGAATGATGCATGATGCCTCCCCTTTCTGAGTGAGCTTATAAAATAGCTCAATCCATGACCTGCTTTATGTGCAAAAATCAAGACCTCACTATGTGGTGGAAAACAAGGGCTTTTTTTACATGCTGGTTGGAGCCCAGCTGGGTGCCTCCATCTCTGCATTATTTGGCTGACACAGCAGTACTTAAGCTCTGCAGAGCAGTGAAGCTAAAGGTCTAAGAGAGATATTACTTCATGTGGACATCATTCTGTGAGTTTGTGTGTGAATAGTGACATGATGAATATACTGAGATATGTTTCTTCAAGATTTTATAGAATTATGACATTTTTCTTTTTGGATTTCAATGTAACCAAGAAAAAAATTGCAATGAAATCGAAAAAAAAATAGCAATATCTATCACGATGTCAAATATCCCAATAAGCAACACATCTTAAGATGTCAAGAATCACAATAAAATCAGATCGAAGCTGAAGTATTGTGATAATATCATATCGTGGGATTATATTGCTACCTATTGAAAGATCCCACAGCTACTAATGACCTTGCTTTCAGACCTTTAAGATGGAGCTAGTGATGTCCATAAGCTAAGTTTAAATCTATCTGTGCCAGTTTAGTGGTATTGGTTTTGGTCAAATTGTTACTTTAAACACTCAAGCGGTTTCAGCGATGATTTTTACAACCAGTGCATCACTTAAGCGGGGTGCACATATCGGGATTATCAGGCTGTTTTTGTCCCAACTTTCCACCTCCTCAACCAAGGACGGCAATTGGCATATTATCTTATGTCTTATAAGATTATCCTTGAAGATGATCCTGTGGTCTGAGGTGTGTTAAGAGTGAATTTGTCCTGATAATCAGCTCCGAAATGGGTCGGGCAGACAATCATATTAAAGTTGTTCAATATTTACAACAACGACGACTCCCAAGTCATGACTCTGTGAACATAGAGCAGAATGTAGCCAATCAAGAAGCGAGCTGACTGAGAAACAAGGAAGCAGGTGTAATTAAAAACAAACATGGCCGACCTAAAACATAAAGTTCTTGGACCTCAGAAATGGAGGACCAGCTCACGTGTTCACGCTGTCTCCAAGATTTTTTCCACAGTCTTTTCTTTTTTTTACTTCAGGATTTTTCCTTCAAAAATAGTCCAAAGACTACCATCATTCCCTCTTCTCGTATGTCCTCTTCCATGTTGTGTTTTCCTTTTGTTGCGATGTTTCTTCTTCGTTTTTGTTAGATCACATTTATTCAGATTTGTGTCTTGGAGGACTAGATTCTAGATCAGTGGTGAGACAGAATGGTTCTGTGTGTGGTGTGCTGTGTTGAGATCATCACACACAGTACGATCCAAACTGTTCAATGCCTGATTTTTTATCTTCATGTGTGGGGTCTCTAACAGATAAAATATCTCTTCAGGTTTAGAAAATCCTTATGTGTGCACCCGCTTTACTTTTGCTTTAAACTGCAAAAATTTAATACCTGTAATTTCTAAAAGAAAACTGACTGCTGTAATAGTTTTTCACTTCTCTAAGTGTAGCTCTCTCCTCATCAGCAGAGACAGAGTTATTTACAGGTAGATGCTGTCGTCTGAATGTCCTCCACATGAACCTGCTGTTTTCTCTGATAGACTGATGATGTAGGTGTTATCCTCCTGCAATAACCACTCTCAGCTTCATCACTATATAGTATTTCATACCGTCGAAGCTGCTTTGCACTATCGTGACAGACTGCTCATGGCAATGATACTTGAAATCCATTACTCGCCCAAGCCCCTGTGCCGGGCTTTTGTGCTGTCACTTGTGAGCTAGCGCTCAACGGCAGGCTCCACATTAGCATGAAGGCTGTGATTTGAATCAGCATCTTGTCGCTGTAATGCTCAGAGGGGTGGATGGAGATGTTTGAGAGAGATTGTCTGAATCTACAAAAGTATTTCCTGCCCCAGGCCGTGCCGGCTACATGAATTAGCTAATGGGATGGACGAAACGTTAGCGCTGGGATGCTTTCATTTTCTCAGTCTGCTGCAGTTACATAAGCCCGCTCTGTGCGAGCACTCACAGGATGACAGCGAGGGGGGGATCCTCATTTAACCTTGGCACGTAACTGATTAATCCAAATGTAATTTGCATATAAGGTCATCTAATTTTGGATTTCAGAGACAAGCGTGGCATTGATGAGAGATGGAGTTGGCATGTAAGGGGCCTGTTTCAGAAAAAGCTGGGCTGATGAGCACCGCAGAGGCAAAAGAAAACAATGGCTCTTCTTATTAAAGCAGCTTAAAGTTCTCAGCAGTCGCCGGGCAGCAGATTTATTTATGATGAATTTTAATCACATGCTGGAGGGGAATCTAGTCTAAACTTTACTTTTCAACAAGTTCATACACCAGACACAGAAAAGTTCACTGACTGACTTCAGAGCTGATTCATTCGTTCTTTTCTGTAAAGCATTTCCAAATCTGTTAGAATATTATATTTTTATAAATATTAGAAGAATCGCACAAACAAAAGCTTTTGAAAAGTACCTCTAATTTATAGAACAAGTTTGTAAGAGGCAGATGTAACTTGAGATACATGATGTACTTTTTTTGGCTGATGTCTGACACTGATATGACAGAAGTATGTGGTCTGTGAACCATCAAGTCTGTCCTGAACCAGATGTTGAAAACTCTTTTCACTGTCTGCTCTGTTTAACAACAAACATGATACAAGAAAACAAATGTTCTTTTTTAACGTTGCATTGCTTCTTTGGAGGTTTTTACACTGTTCTGTTGAACAAAGTTAAGTGCTAAAAAGACTGAAACATCTGTTTTCACATGTCTTTTATTCTTGTAATTTGTTTTTTTTGACAAATTGTCTTGTGTTTTTATGTCTTTCATATGTTTAAATGCTTCTAATGTGTTTTATCATTGGTTTATTTTATTTTACTTTATTTCTTCTTGGAAGTCAGCAGCACTTTGGTGACCTTAACTGTTTTTGAAAATGTGGGTTGGATTGGAGAAACACTTAACAAGTTGCTGTTACAAAACACAAAACTTCAGCGCTAAAGTAGGGATCACATCTGGATCAGCAGAGTGGGGATGCAGAATATTAGATGTTTGCAGTTTTGAATTTATGTTTTTTATTATTTTCTTGGTACTATTGCTATGTTATTACCATTTAATTAACTCTGCGTTTTTAACTGTAGCACTTTGAGATTTTTTCAAATGTAAAGTGCGTTACAAATATATTTTTTATTAATATTATTAGAGCTCATTATCGCCAATACAGATATTAATACCCATATATAGGACTGAATGATTTTAGGAAAATATCTAATTGGGATTTTTCTGGCAGATATTGCAATTTCAATTCAATTCACGATTTTCTTCAAATCAAGCTTCAGTGCGATATTCACTATGTTTACTGTACAGACAACAGTAAGGAAATCAATGATCAAAAGCACATAACACATTATTCATCATCTAATATTGATGATCAATAATCTGTTTTCATTATTTAAGGAATACTCCAACTTCTTCTCCTAAACAGAGGCTTTGTGTTGTTGACCTGCTTACCAGCACTTCCAAAAATGCAAATTGCTGCAAATTTATAAAATATTTTGTGTAAAATTGTCGACACAACAGATCCTGGGTCAGTCAGGAGCGCTGCAAAAAAATGCAGCTTTGGTGATCATATGATTGCGTTGTCTAAAATTGCGATTTCGATCAAAATATGATAAATCATTTAGTCCTACCCATATAGTATATACCCAGATATTTTGTGTCAAGAGCACAAACTCTGCTTAGCTAATAGATCTGTTCCTTCCATGATTGCAGTTCATTTGTGTTAGAAACAGATGTGAAGCAAGAATAAAAACATTTTTTTCTTTATGAAATGACATTTTAGATTCATAAAAGTGGACACTGCTTGATGAAAAGATAAACCTTTATGGTACATTGTATGTTTTGCCAATTTTACAGCCAGTGTATGAGATTTTCATGGCCAATTAGTTTGGTCACATTGTCGGCAAACATTTTCATATCTGCCGCTGCGGATAATCAACTTTTTAGGCAAATATCTGCGGATATTGATATCAGTCTGTAAATATTGTGCAAACCTAAATAGGAACATTTCCTATTTATCACTATATTAAAGTTTCCCTTCCTGAAATTCTGAGTTTTTAATTTACTAGGAGCTTTTTGTTGCTATTATAGTAAATAAAAAATCCTCATCCAGTTGTGCTTTACGGTTTGAATCAGAACAGCATAATAGTTTATTTTATCTAATGCTTTCCCTCTGAAGCGTTCACTGCACTGTGACTTTAATAAGACATTTCATGAACAGTTGACACGCATTAGATTCATATTTGCCCTAAATTTTGAAAATGGCTCGCCTAATCTGTTTGCTGACTGAAACTCAATTTGTTTTTCAGTTTTTATCTCCCGCTCTGCACTAATCTTCTCTGCAAAGTTCTTCTCCCCTCGTTGCATCACACACACGCGGCCGTGTGCGTGCTCGCGGTGGATCTCTGTCCGTGTAAACAAGGATGATTTTTAAGACGCAGATCTTCATGCAGGCCTGTTGTGGGAGGCAGAGAAGGAGGAGGAACACAATGGAGGAGATGCTGCCTGTATTTTTAGCTCTCTCCTTGTGCTGCAGTGATGAGTAAAGAACAAGGCCAGGTTGTGCCTCCTACCTCCTTAAACCGTGGAGGAGCAGGGGCATGAGGGTCAGGAGGAGAGGTGGTCTTTTTTTAAGGTGCATCGTGGGGCTTAGAGTAAACTACACAAGAAATCTGACTCTCTTTGTTTTTCCTACATTTGATTTGTTTTTGATGCTTTGGTGGTCCCAGTAAGGCACTATTTTTTAGTTCCTCATCTTTCATCTGATATAAAGAGGTCACATAATTGTTCTTCTCCATTTGTCTGTATTGTTTGCTCAGCTTAATGTTTAAAAATCCATTATGAAGACTAAATCCTCCCTGCAGACTAAACATTTCCCCTGCTCATGCCTTTTGTTCTTTGAGTGCACTGTCTAGTAAGGCAAATGAAACCTGAATGTTTGTTAAAGACAGAGAAAGGATAGGTGTTGGCTCACCTTTAGGGTTTTCTGGAAGTCAAACAAAGTAAAATGCAGCCTTTGTTTGATGGCCTTTATACTGATAGGGTTGTCATGATACCAGAGTTTTTAATTTTTATTTTTTTAAGATTATTTTTGGGCATTTTTTTGTCTTTATTGACAGGACAGAGAGACAGTGGATAGGCTTATGAAAGGGGGCGAGAGAGAGAAGGGGAAGACCCTCTGCAAACTGGCCACAGGCTGGATTTGAACCTGGACCAACAGAAGTATGTATATGGGTGGTGCCTGCTTGCTTACCACCAGCAGTCCATGATACCAGAGTTTTTAACAAAGATGCTGTACCAGAAAGAATCAAATCACGTTTAGACCTGTTCTGGAGGTTCTAAGCACCCACCTTCATTATTTGTAATAACCAAGAATGCAAGAAAACTTCTTCACATCGCCTGAATCATGGTAACATGAACACAAACTCATTGACCACTTCATTAGGTACACCTTGTTAGTACTGGGTTGGACCCCCTTTCCCCCCAGCGCTGCCTTAATGTTTGTGGCATTGATTCAAGAAGGTTCTGGAAACATTCCTCTGAGATTCTGGTCCATATTGACATGATAGCATCACGCAGTTGCAGCAGATTTGTTTGATTTGTCATCCATAATGGGAATCTTCCATTTCTTCGCATCCCAACGGTGCTCCATTGGATTGAGATATAGTGACAGTGGAGGCCTCTGGAGTACATTGTCATGTTTAGGAAACAGTTTGAAAAGATCTGAGCTATGTGACATGCTAAGTTTTCCTGCTGGAAATAGCCAGAAGATGAATATTTGATGTGGTGATGGAAATGATCAGAAACAATACTCAGGTAGGCCAGAGTGTTTTAAATGTTAAGTTGAACTAAGGGGTCCAAAGTGTGCCAAGAAACGCCCCACACTCTTAACTTTAAAAAAAATCCAAAAAGTTAAACGGGTTCAAGATTTGACCAGGCATGTGATGGTCAAACCCTGAACCTGTTTAATGTTTAATAAACCTTCCCTAGTTAAGTGATGTTTGTAATGTTTTTCTGATGACCCAGATAAACATTTCCTGAAGTTTTTAGACCATGTGGCATCAGGATCCAGAGTCCAGATGGGTCACAGGTCATCAACCTGAGTGAAAAGGTCTCCCTAAGCACCCCAGCAGGTCAAACAGTGCTGACTGCACCCACAGAAAAACCACTGCCTGGATGGAGTGAGAAGATGGCACATGGAGTCCTGTCTGGTGCTACAAAGTTGAGTCAAGAGTTTGTAAAACTCTTAAAAGTCACTTAAATCATGCCACATTAAAAGTCACTTAAATCACCTTTCTTCTCAGTCAATCAATGAATCTTTATTTGTATAGTGCCAGTTCATAACAAGTATTGTCTCAAGGCACTTTTCAACAGAGCAGGCTGGAGCCACGCTCTTCATTTTATAGATACACATACAGTATATGTGGTCAGACAAATACACATAATATATATATATATATATATCTATTATACTATATATTTGTTGAATATAAATTTATTAAGGATAACCCCCTTGAGATGTGGCATCTCATTTTCAAGAGGGACCTCATGTCTGTATGGTTGTAAAGATAGTTACTGATGTTTAATCAATACAACCATGGATAGAGAGATCAATCCAATGTTAACATTAATACTTACAATAAATATAATCTGGAGAGGAATGATGTTGATTAATATAGCAGCATCTAGCTGCATTCTCCATTCTGATGTCAGTTTGAACTTGTCAGTTTGGTCCTGATCATGTCTAGCTGCTGTCATCTGCTTAGCTTTTTGCATTGATGAGCAGTTGAGTGTTTACCTAATGAAGTGAATGGAGCCGTGCATATCCAGTGTAGTTTTGACCCTAAGGGTGGCCGATTTTGTTGAGTGTAAATCCATTTTGTGTTCAGTTTCCGAGCCACATAGTTTATATTTATTCCCATGATAAGTGCAGCTTCTTATTTTGTCCTTCTTAGACAGTCTACAGCACAGAAAAGTGACATATTTGTACAGATGGTCTGAAAACAAAGCCTCCCAGCCCTCTGTGATGGCTGCAGACGGATGGTAGACTCCCTTGCTGTAACTACAGAGCGCACAGGGCAGCTCAGACAGCGTTGTCTTTAGCCTCTTGACATTTTAAATGGATTGGTGCATAAGCCCATCAACTCAATCAAGGATTCCTGTCGAGGGCCGGCGCCGTGTTTGCGGCGGTTGTCATAGCTGTGGTTGTCTCTGTAGTGTCAAGGCAACGCCATGTGAAACTGAGCTCTGGTATTTTAGGCGGTCCGGGGGGCTAACATTTTCCACCTGTGACTTAAAGGGGTCTAGCCTGGAGGCGGTCATGAGGGAACCCCTGCCCTCTCCCCTCCCTCCCTGTCCTGGCTCCTCTGGGATTCACCACCTCCTCTGTGAGTCAAAGTTGTCTCCTCAAAGAGCTAAATTTAAGAGGGGCACCACCATTGTGGCCTTCAGGGAGTCGGCCTCCTGTGAGTCAACACCTCCCTCTCACTTTTCTGCTCTGTGTCAACAGCAAGGCCCAGCTGCTGCTCTCCGTCCGCTGGTCAGCCTGATGAGGACTCTTAGCTTTCAGACTGAAGATGTTTGTTGCACCCTCAGAGATACTGATCCTCCTTTCTATTCTTGTGGTCAAGGGCGGCCCGTAGAGGCAGAGAGAGTGGATCTCAGAGAGCGGTGGATGAAATGTTTGAGTGAATGCAAAAGGCTCAGTGCAATAAAACCTTTACTGTGTCGGGGAACAAACATGTAGCCCACTGCATTTTTTTATTTTTATTTTTTATTTTCAACTGAGCTTAGTTTAGTTTATTTGTTCCTTACATGACAGTAGAATTTGTACATAAGTGCACACTACATTTTCAGTCAACACCTCCATGATTGGAAAGGAGCAACAAGAAGAAAACATTTCTTATATTTGTCTGCGACCTACTTGAACAGTTAAAAAAAGAAAAGATGGTCTGACATCACATACAGTTGATTTTCAATAGCCTAACCAATACAAGTACAACTTTACAAGCTGAAAACAACTTATCGTTAGCATCCAGTTAAAGTTTCGAATGCATATTGACAATTTTTTTGCATTTATATTTTCTTTTTTTAAATCGATTAATATCTGTACAACCCTTTAAATCCTGTAGCTGGGAATTCCTTATTTTTACACAAACAACTGAAATACACATTTGTTTTAAAGTAGTGCGAGCAACTTGGTGCTTAAAATCAAATCTTCTATGACTTTCATCTTCTGAAGTCAACACAAATAGCTTTTGTAGGTTTTCTGGTAAAACTCGGTTTTTGGCTTTGAACATAATCAGTAATTTAATTCATTTGTTACTTTAACAAACAAAACAAAGTACAAAACAATGCAAACAGTACAATAAGGCTGCCAGGTGATTCGAATTAAAATAGCCTCACATGGAAAATGCCACAATATTAATAATTCAAGACTTAAAATAGGATAATAAAAGAAAAGATACTATGCTTGTTCAAATGTCAAAGAAAGTCAGGGTACCTTTGGATGAGGAGTTATTTGCCACTGAGCATTCTGAGGCATTTTAGAATAAAATACAGGAACAGAAAGAGGTTATTAAGGAGAAACAAACATTATTTTATTCCTACACAGGTTTTTCTTTCCTTTTAAAAAGATCACATTGGTCTATATGTCAGATTCATATCTTCGCTGTGATGACTGCTACAGTATGATCTCAATCACTAATGTTCAAAAACCTTCTGGTTTCCATAAACAGAGTCTGATAGTGCTGACCCTCAATCTGTCTGAGAACCTCAGTCTGTTAGAGCTCCTGTCTCTTTAAGGTTGCTTAAAACATGTTTGGTCCAGACCTGTTATTGAAAGATTGATTTGTTTGTGCTGGTGTGAAAGCTCACACGAACTCTGGTGCTGACCAAAGACCCAACCTCTGGACTGAAAACAGGGGTCTCTGTTAACTTCCAGGTGAACCAGACTTTGGTTTGCGGTGGGTGTGAAAGCCCTCGAAACCTAAAAATGACCAAACAAAGCAAGCAAACCAAAAGGCAGTGAATTGCAGCTTGTATTTTGCTGAATATCACAACAGAAAAGCATATTTCCCAGAATGATCCCTTGTGGATCTAGTGGCATGTTCAGGTGCAAAATGTAGCCTGTTTCATTTTTCAGTTTATCCCAAGATAAGTTATTTGTTAGGCAGCCCCTGAAAGCATGAGAAAAATCCCACACGAGATTTTTAAAATTGGTGTAAAAAGTGTTTAATTAATTCTACAAGCAGTTATGAGTCACAGTCTTACCTATGTGTAGCATCTTTTTGCTGTCAGGCCTTGAAATTTCACAGATTTTGTGGTTGTAATGATGACATTTTTATCGTAGCAAAGAAAAAGATGATGTGAACAGTGTTTCCAATCACAGTCTTACCCATTTCGTTGCTTTCGTTGGCATCATTTGTGGAAAGAGGAGCAGTAAGATTGGAGGCTGCTGTGTGATGAGCACTGTGCACTGGGGTGTGCGGCTGTTGCGTCACTGCCTAGAGGGGAGCGAGTCTGTATTTTTAGAAGGGAATGAGCATATTCTCTGTACAAACAACGTCAGGCCCTCTGCTTGCGTATGCTAGGATTATTGTGACCGGGCTATTTTTAAGCTTGGTGTGTGAGAGAGAGAGAGAGAGAGAGAGCTTTTTTCTGGGTCAAGCTTGGTGCCAGTTCTCTGTCATGGCTGTTTGCGGATTGTACATTACTGGACCTGCACTGTGCCCAGCATCTGCATCGATCACAGAGGCGAGAGTCAGAGAGGATGTGTTTAAACCATCAGGGATTTATGGCTTTTTAAGGAAGGTCTGTGCCTGGAGTACTGCAGGGAGGTGGACTCGAGGATTGTACTTGTGGAACAATAGCAGTCCTTAAATCTGCAAATTTAGAAGGTTTCATTAATCTACATATAAATAGAAGCTATGAGGCTCTAAATTTAAGTAAAAGCTGCAATAATTTAATTATGTGATCCACGTCCCAAACTGACACTGATTTACACCAAAAACAAGATTTCACATTGCTGGCAAGTTTATAAAATGTTCAGTTCTGAAAGTGTTATACCTCTAGATTTGTTCACTTTGAATGTCAATAAAATACCTTTTTAAGACTACATGACCTCATTTTGATGGCATGGAGCAGTGTGATCATATGTTGGACTATCTGTTGATTTTTAGTTGAGAAACAATCCAGGCATAGAGTGTAAAGAAGGATGGATTATGTGCCTTGATTATTGACCATTTACACAGGATGTTACTCTTTGTTCCATTCTGACTAGATGTCAAAAACGATGCCATTAAGCATATAACAATGAATGTCCACCCTAAATAAAAATAAATGTCACTTGGTGAACTTAAACCCACATATCCAACCAGATTTATCTACTGCTGTGATGTGGACTGCTCTAATAAAGCTTTGGGTGTCTGTTTTATATATCTGTGAGTCATTTTATGAAGCTTGAAGTATCATTTGCAACTGAAGGACTTTGTGGGCTAACGCTAATGCTAGTCGTCAGGTAACTTATCATTAAAAACATAGCCGTGTCTTTTGCTGTGTTCCATTTACATCCGAACTGGGAAGAGGGGACTGGGAATGACGTCATATCCAGGTTATCACCATTCCAGTTACAAAGCCGTAAAAAATACTAACCGATCCACCAGGCTAGTGTTAGCCTATGTTTGCACGCCCTGTGTTGTAGTTTGAACGAACTACATGAAGAATGTAAATAACACTATAGCAGTATTTCTATATATTAACATCGAACAATACTGCATATACGGCTGATTTAGTGTGACAAACACTAGTCAGAAGTGCTAATAAATGGCATATTACAGGATCTTAATAACTGTTTGCACTGGGGGCAGCCATCTTTGATTGTCAATTTGGGGGTGGGGAGGATCCCTCGACTTCCCAGTAGGAAATTCCGACCTCAGGGGGCGTTCCAGATGAAACTTCCCACTCAGAACTCAAAAATTCCGACTTCCCAGTACAACTGGAATGCAGCAATAATCCAGTCAACAATCAGTGCATGCTGAATACTTACTTTGAAGATAAACTGTCATTCAGCTCTTCAGGTTTGTTTTTTTGAGTATAAATGTTCTTTAAAGTCAGGAGGATCTGCACGATGAGTGCCACAGACTGCAGATTTAAATGCATTAGCCCCTGCTATCCTCTGATCCTGAAACATCCTGAAGTGTTTTTACCAAGTCACACTGATATTTCACCAAATTTGACAACATAAGCCCAAAATTTATACACCTGCATCCACAGGTAACATGTCCTCCAGTTCACATTGAAGTTTCAGCCATGTATTCACACCAGCTCAGTCTCCATCAGTAGACATTTTCGCTGTGTGTATTCCATGGTCATACAAGGATCCCCATGTTTCTTAAACAAACATTAATCCCTGGAAATATCGCCAGATGATCTCTCTGGGCAGTGGTTGTTTTTCCTCTTTTGAGCCTCCCTGTAAACAGCCAGTCCACTTGTTGACTGACTGTGCAGCGGCTATTTCAGTCAGGTTTACACTCATTTTTCTGTTTGTAAGACTTTTTAAGGCAATCAGACTCATCTGACAGACTCAGTGACATTTTTTTCCGTATTAATGACACTCTCTGTTACTTTAGTGGCTTAAATAGCATCTTCGCAATAATTATCAGCTAAAATGTGCTATAGTGTGTTGACAGCAGCGTGATGTCATGTTAGTCTGCAAATGATCAATACACAGGTGTATTTTGGGCCTGACAATTATCCAATCGATCACATTCTCATTCTCTTTCTGAAATTGATATTATTATTTAGTCTTTTTTTGTTGTTTAGAGGAAGAATCATTTCACATATGTTGCTTCTTAAACCTGAGGATCTGCTGCTTTTTTCCTTGCTCATGTCTCTGTAAAATGAATGTGTCAAACAAATTAATTAAAAAGCTCGCTTTCTGCGGTTTGGGGATCAAATTATGTCACTGCTTTGACAAAAATGATCCATGGAAAAGAATGACAGACTTCCTGCAAAGGTTTGAAGTTTGCTGTTGCTTTAACAAGTGTCATAATCCTGCTTTCAGTGCTGCAGATAATTCACATGCCTCAGCAGCAAACCGAGCTTTGTGCAGCACGATGATCCTCAGCTCTCAGCACACTCTGCCTGTCGGAGATACGCTGTGACTGTACACTTTGATTGTGTGTTATATTTCCTGTCTCTTCCCTGTCCTGTCCTCACATACCTGGTGTCACATCCTTGTATGTGTGAAGCCTTGTTGTGGTATCTGGCTGGACTTTGGCTCATACAGGGCTCTATTTCCTGCTGATAATCGGACAGTAAGGAATCTGATTCTCCACATGAGTCAAATGCTTAGTGCTTTGTTGCAGCATCACAATCCTGCAGTAGAATTTGTTGCTGTTTATGATCCACACTGTCAACATAACTGAGCGTGGTGACCTTCCCCTCGATCGCCTTGAGGTCTCCCAGTCTCCTCTGAGCCGCAGGCTTTTCACCGGGCCTCTCCACGCTAGCCTAGTTTTATCTCAGCCTCTCCCACGAGTGTGGCTATTTTCAGCAGTATGTGGCGATCTGCTCCCGTTTTGCCGATGCATTGTTCTTCTGTGTGGAGCAAGGATATGACATTAAAAATGTATGGACGAAGATGAAAGCCTGATTTAACCAGAACAATTCCCAGTGCGTTAGTGAGCACCTGCTGCAGGTGAAGCAGGACAGGCTGCATTTTGTCCTGCAGCTTAAGTCAGTGTGTCCTGATGAGGGGTTGAGATTGTGAAGACATGAGCTGGAGGACTGAGTCATGGAGGGTTGAACTCAAGTTTGTACACATTAGGTGATAAAGTTGTAACAGTACTATTGTTGGCATAAATTCTGACACGATAAGCTTTTGTAGTTCCGTCATCGATTGTTTAAGACCATCTGTTTGGTTGTGCACCAAAAACTGATGCTGCTGGACCACTCATGTGGACAGTAAATAAAAGTATTGTGTTATGATTATTTGTCAAGATCAGCAGCTTAGAATTTCAATTAAACTCTGAGTCAGGCAGATCCCAATGAAATGGCCCAGGTTAAGGCTTTCCAGTTGTACTGGGAAGTCAGGATTTCCGAGTTCTGAGTGGGAAATTTCATCCGGCACATAAAAAAATGCCTTACACTTTACACTTCTTATTTTAGTCGACTTAATTTACAGTAGATTTAGTCGACTAAAATGTGAAATTTCATCAACTAAAACTAGACTAAAATTAAAACAATTTAGATGACTAAATTATGACTAAAACTAGAAGATATTTTTGGTAAAAGACTACAACTAACACTAAATTAAAAAGTGCTGTCAAAATTAACACTGCAATTCATCTTGTAATTGACATTGACACTTGATTAATTGCCCAGCTGTTCTACATATTCTTCGTAAAAGAACTGCAGACTGAACACTTGATTTTAACCAAAGTCCTGCTGCTGATCAGAACGCTGTCGACCCCCAGGTGACTTCCCTAAGCTTCACTTCTTTTACATTGGAAAGCAGTCCCAGTGGGATTTTTTGAGAGATTATGCACCAGAATGGTTGTGTGCCGGAGAGCTGTGGTGTTCCTGCCACAGGACTGAGAGGAGTGATTCTGAGTTCATGTGAGGATGTTTAGTCAGATTTTCACAGCCCGCAGAGGCTGCTGGTGTTGTTGTGTCATAAGCATGCTGACTTCAGTCCTAACACTGTGCTGCTTGAACACACACCCAACTTTGGCTTAATTTTATTGAATTTGTTGCACTAAAACAAACAGTTTTTATATCAGATACCAGAAACTAAACACTTGCCATTTTATGAGGTACACCTTCTTAGTTTCAGGCTGGACCCTCTGTTGTCTTCAGACTGCCTGAGCTGAGAACATTCCTCACAGATTTTGGTCCATGTTGACATGATAGCATCGCACAGTTCATGCATATTCATCGGCTGCACATCCATGATGCAAATCTCCTGTTCCACCACATCCCTAAGGTTTTCTAATGGATTAAGATCTGGTGACTGTGAAGGCCACTGGGGTACAGTGAACTCATTGTCATGCTTAATAAACAGGCTTGAGATGATTTGAGCTTTATGACATGGTGTGTTATCCTGCTGAAAGTGGCCATTAGAAGCTGTAAATATCTGCAAAAATGTCATATCTGCAGATACAGATAATCAGCTTTTTAGGCAAATATCTGCCATTACTGATATTTGTCGGATAATATCATGAATCCCTAATCATCTTCACTATGTGTAGATGTGGAAATACTCGGAGTTGTGGCCTTGTGATTGGCTGGGGTGCTGTTCATTTAAGCAATCTGTTGACTGTCTGATATGCTGATTAATCCAAGCTCATTATGACTGACACTGATATCTTGTGTAAAAGTCTTTGTTTTAACTAAAATGGACCTGTACCTTTCATGGTGTCCACTTGTGTTAAAAACAGATGTGAAGCAAAGAAAACAACATTTTATGCTTTAATAAGTGACACTCTTGGTTTTTAAAAATGGATATTGCATGATAATGAAGAAAAAAACATAATATATTTTACATTTTTGCCAATATTAGGGCCAGTAAATGTAATAAATATGGACAATTTGTATTGTCAAAACACAGGCTGTAAATATCTGCAAAGATTGCCATATCTGCCGATACTGATAATCAGCTTTTAAGGCAAATACCTGCTATTACTGATATTTGTCTGATAGTATCATGAATCCCTAGTCAACTTGACCATGTGTAGATGTGTAAATGCACTGAGTTGTGGCCATGTGATTGGCTAGTGGGCTTTTCGTATAAGTAATCTAATGACTATCTGATATGCTTATATTTCTAAGCTCATTATGGCTGACACTGATATTACTACTGATATTTTGTGTAGAAGCCTTTTTTTTTTTAACTAAAGTTGACCTGTACCTTTCATAGTGTCAATTTGTTTTAAATGCAGATGTGAAGCAAAGAAAACATTTTTTTGTCTTTGATAAATTGCAGTTTTGATTTGTAAAAACGGATATTGCATGATGATGAGGAAAACATTAGAATTTATTTCACAGTTTGCCAGTATTGGAGCCAGTATATGTGATAAATATGGACAGTTTGTTTAAATATTGGCTGTAAATACAGGCAAAAAATGTCATATCTGCCAATACTGATAATCAACTTTTTAGGCAAACATCTGCAATAACTGATATTAGTCTGATGGTATCATCATCCCTCTGCATCTTGACCATGTTCACTGAGTTGCAGCTCTTTGCATTAACAGTGAGTTGAATGGGTGTCCCTATTTAAATGGATACAATATTTAATCACTTCTTTGTAAATTTATATCTCTAACCGAGCACGTCTCCTTTGATTCGTCCCCTCACCTCAGCCGACAGTCTGCTCAGTCGTGATCTTACGCTGCTCTTTGGCGGGCTGTTCTTCTCTCCGCGGTCAGAAGCAGATTTCTGCAGCTCACGCCACCCACACGCCTGTTATGTATAGCCCACACCTACCCCTATCTGCCCAGTGGTTTGAAAACAAAGCTTTGTGCAACTGTGAGGCTGCTGTTTGTGAAAGCTGGACCCTGCACAGGGGGTCTTACAGCGTTATGTAATGCTCCCCACTCAGCTGTAATCCCTCTTATGCTGAGTGAGCCCCACATGTGACGCTGCACAAGAGGCTGGGAGAAGCAGGGTGGCTGAGGGGACCGTCGGCGAGGCACGGGCGCTCTCCGACCCACCTCCCCACCCCCTCCACATCAAACAAACACACACAAACAAACACGCCGAGCTGTGGCCTGCGTATAAGAAGAGAAGTTTAGTCTGGAAAGTGCTTTACTTGGATCTGAGAGGCTGGATGGAGATGCAGCGCTGATGCCTGTCTTAACTACATTGAGCTTTTTTTCTGAATGAACCGCCGACTCGACTTCATTCTTCCAAGTTTGAGCCACAGGGATGGATCTTTGGCTACGTACGGAGGAATTTCACAGGATTTGGAATTAGTACGACTGTCATTTATGTGCTTGGGATGCATGCTTGAGTGATCTTTGAGGCTTGTTTCTGCTTTAGCGTGAAGACGATGAGGATGTTTTGATTTATTGATCTGTCATTAGACTTATCGGCTTGTTTTTGGGAATGTTTTGGGGGCTTCTGTAAGAGAAGGTTACAGTGTAGGGCTGTGTTGTTCATCAAGATAAATTTGGATGTTTTTAAGTAAGAAGAGTTTAAAGAAGTTTTTCTACAGATACAAACTAAATATTTGGTGTTAGGAGCTTCTATTTTTTTGTTTGTGTTGTATCAAACTGGTACCATTTTACCATTTTTCTAACTTTATTTTGACAACCATTTTTGTTTTTATACAGAAAAAATACAAAGTTATTTAACAATATCTCCATTTAGCCTGTTGGTCTGTTCTTTGTAATTTATGGGTGCTTAAATTAGAAGAAAAGGACTTAGGAATAAATCAAGTTTTTAAGATTTATCTAAATATTTTCAGATAAAAAAAGGTAAGACAGTGACGAGAGTGGGAGTTTTTCTGCATTTTTGTAGTTTCTAAAACTTCTTTTTTCATTGCCATGGTATAAAATGAGTATCAATCCTTTTTTTATTTCTACCACAGTTACCTTAGAGTAGATACTTTATTTGTTTACTGAAAACATATGGATATTTAAATCTTCCTTTAACAACATAAGACTTGGGATGTATTTGAGAACATTTTGGATGCTTTGATTAAGAGGAAAGGACAGTCTAGGATGGGAAATAGATATAGTTTTTAAGATAGACAGATTTATTTTCAAAGAAGAGTAAGCCACTATAGAGGATGAGGGAGTTTTTCTACATTTTTGACTGTAAGAGACAATGTACTGATTGTCTAGGACTTGTGCTATTGTTGCTGTGGTTTCAAACTGGTATCAATTCTGCTGAATGTTTGCTAGAATTACATTTTAGTTTATTTTAATCAGAGCAGCCATTTTTATTTGATTTTTTTAGAGAAAAAAATCATTAACTTAAACATCATATGTCTCCATTTAGCTTTACCAGATTTATTGGCATGTTCCGATCTGATACTTCACCAATATCGATGCAATATTGTGTTAGAGTTTTTCTGCTTTGGATGATACTATCAGCATGATATCCAATGGCCAGTTGTACTACAACAACGCTTTTTACAAACATCAGCTAAATAATTAAAGAATGTGCGGGGATTAGATATCATTATCACAACATGATCTGTTGTGTCATTTCAATTTAATGCTGACTTTTGGCACATCCAACTTCTTTTTTTTTTTAATGGGCAGTCATAATGACCTGTTGGTCAAACTCTGCTCTGTTTTCATGATCAAGAGAAAATGTCTGTCTTTTTGGAAAATCAAGTTAAAAGACAACTTAAGGAAAATTCCGCAGCCTAAGTTATCATTTTAAACATCAACCTTGATTTTTGTAATCTGTGCATCAGTTAAAACTGCCAAAAAACGGGTATCATCGCTATAAACAGATAAGAGTATTTCTGCAGATATTTGCAGTTTATATATTGGCCATAGTTATCGGCCATACACATCCTGTATATCAGCTGTCCTGTTGACAGAATGTAAATGTCCATCCTGTCGTTACTGAACATTCAAAACCAAAACTGTGTCCGTGTCTTTTTTTTATCACATCCATTTCTTTGTTTATAACTGTACAGACACTAATATGTTTGGAGAAAGCCCCCAAAAATAATATTGTGCAGCCCATTTGACAAGTAAATGCCTAAATACAGGGCTCCTAATACTTAATTTTGTTGCTGTATCAAACATAGATTAGTGTTGTTTACAGTTATGGTTCTGTGACATGGTACCTTAAATGTTGTTTCTTTATAGAGTTAGACATGGAGATATATAATGTGTACTTGATTTTAGAAAACAAAAGATCAGGTTTGATTTTTGGTCGATATCTTCCTACCCTGGATAGTGGATCTAGATGGTAACAGGGATGGTAAAGTAGAGGACGACATGCTGGAGATGTTAAAAGTGGAAGCTGAACCTGGTGCTTCTGATTTGAGGACCACTGCCTCCACACGTGGACCGTGGTCGTGTTATTTAACAGCTGAGCTAATCCAGCGCCTTGGACTGAACAGCACTTTTGTTTCTAGAGCGCTCCTCTTGTCGGCTTGTTGAAGATAAACACGTTCACCTGTTTCAGTCCTGATGTTTGTTTGTTTTTTCTTCTCCTCCCACAGGATCCATCAATGTGGTCTACAGCTGCTGATTTGACAAGTCACACATAGGAGTCCCCCCGGAGTATCTCCTGTCCCCTCTCCCCCTCCCTTCCCTCCGCCCCTCCCTCCCCCCCTCCTCCCCTTGTCAATCTTCCTCCCGTTCCCCCCTCCTCCCCTCCTCCAGGATTCACCATGCTCATCAAGGAGTACCGCATCCCCATGCCCATGAGTGTGGAGGAGTACCGCATCGCCCAGCTCTACATGATCCAGGTGAGGTCACAAACGACATTTTTTCTATGCTGACGAACATTTTACATCTAAAATCAAGGTTATGTTAACAGGTAGCATTTTTTTTACATATTCTTAAATAAAACTGGCTTTAGTATTCAAGTAGTTGTCTTTTTTTGAACATTTCATGCTCTGTTTTGCACATGAAAACAAAAAGTAAGATTAAACTTTTTGATTTTATTAATTTAAAGCTGGTCAGAATTTCCATCGCAGCCATGCCCCCGTTCAGCTGATTTAACTACAACCAAACCTCAGCTGAGACACAAGAAGGTTGATTTATCATGCTAAGTGTATGAAATTATAAGAGAAAGGTCAAGTAGTGCAGCAGGTAGGGCACATGCCTCACAGCAAGAATGTTAGTGGTTTTCTCCCCGTGTTGACCTTTCTGTGAGGAGTTTGCATGTTCTCCCATGCATGTGTGGGTTCTCTCCGGGCACTCCGGCTGTAGGGCTGAAAGATTAACCGTTTTCAGATCGAAATCACAATTTCAGACAATCGTGATCGCCAAAGCTGCAATTTTTTGCAGCGCTTCTGACTGACCCTGGATCTGTTGTGTCAACTGTTTTACACATCCTATTTTACAAATTTGCAGATAATTAGCATTTACAGAATTGCTGGTAAGCAGTTCAACAACACAAAGCCTCTGTTTAGGAGTAGAAGTTGGAGTATCCCTTAAATAATGAAAACAGATTATTTATCATCAATATTAGATGATGAATAATGTTTTGATTGTTGATTTCTTTACTGTTGTCTGTACTGTAAACATAGTGAATACTGTACTGAAGCTTGATTTGAAGAAAATTGTGAATCGAATTGAAATCTCAATGTCTGCCAGAAAAATCCTGATTCGATGTTTTCCTAAAATCATTCAGCCCTACACATTAGGTTGATTGGTGACTCCAAATTGCCCTTAGGTATGAATGTGAGCGTGACTGGTTGTTTGACTCTCTATGTGGCCCTGTCATTGGCTGGTGAATGATTCAGGGTGTACCCTGCCTCTGGCCCAATGTCAGCTGGAATGGGCTTCAGCCCCCCGTGACCTCAGAAAGGGATAAGCAGTAGATAATGAATGGATGAAAGTCAAGTCATCCATGTTTTTTGCATGGAAGAGGGAGTTTAATCTTGCGATTGCTCATGACTGGAATAGACTAGAGCACAACAAACAGAAGACTGAAATTGAAATGAAATTGTATGTGTCACAAATCACACTGATACATTAATTTTAATTACCTGACGCTGCGGCTTGAAGGTTGAGGGGATTCACACATCGAAGAATGAAAACTCATTAGGTTTGTGGCAGGTGCCATGTCCGACCCTGTCCATGATGCCAAAATGTTGGCGTTTGTGTGTCTGTTAGAGGAGGAGAGAATAACCACAGCGCTGAGTGTGTGTATCTGCTGCTTTCAACAGTGCTGCGTGGCACACACTCCATCATGCCTGAGCCTCCTCAGTGTTTATTTCTCTGCCAGTGCGGCATGAAAGGGCTTGTGTGGGTGCCTTTGGATTGGTAAAAAACTGGCGATGCTTCTGTTGGACCAGCTGGTCACCTGTTAGGATCGAGCAGGCTGAGAATCGTGTAACTCTGGTCACAGGCAGTCTTACCAGTCACAAGTGGAGGGAAATGATAAGGGCAGTGTTTAACATAAAGACAGATGATATCGATTCCTTCAGCTTGTTGTTATTAACCTGACACACCAATGACCATTCATTATATTTCACTGGTCCATCAAGACAACAGCCCATAGAAAGTGTTTGGAGATGGGCAGATTGTCCGTCAACTACATTCATTATTGCCAAATTAAATAATGTAGTAGGCAGATACTACTACTGGCACAATGTCGAATGAAACACAAAACCACTCCATAGAACAAACTTGAACCAAAACATGTCGGGAGTGGAGCGAAAATATCCTTCCCTTGGAGAAATGCTTTCAGTGTTGTTATTTGTTTTTCGTTTGGTAAAGAAATTTGGTCCAGATATGATTAAACTGCTACTGAAGCTGTTAGCATCTATGCTAATCTGTAAAAACTAATAACATGCTTTTTTGGTTAACTGGTGACTATGAATTGTCCTTAGGTATAGGTGAGTGTTTGAATGGTTGTCTGTCTCTGTGGTCCTACTGTGGCCCCTGTTAACTGATGACTTTGGTAGACTGTGCTGATAGATTTTGAAGCACCGGCAAAAATCGGAGGATTTATTCTTCAATGCTTCATTATGAAGCAAGTTATTCTTCATAGTATTAAAAGTAGTAATCGACTATGGTGTCTACTCAAGTCATACTCAGAGACATCAATTTACATGGTCACTCGTTGAACTATTA
Source organism: Cetoscarus ocellatus (assembly GCA_037902135.1). Taxonomy (NCBI): domain Eukaryota; kingdom Metazoa; phylum Chordata; class Actinopteri; order Labriformes; family Labridae; genus Cetoscarus; species Cetoscarus ocellatus. The sequence goes on along the minus strand of JBAMNC010001251.1, from coordinate 251,281 downwards.
CACTGAACAGCTTCCTTGTTTTCAGAACTTTTGTCTGTGCAGTCTCACACAATACCCTTATGTTGATGATAGGAGACTTGATTTATCAGTTTGTCTCTAAAACTTTGTCATAGTCATCACTGTTGCTCTGTTGGCTCTGTCCTATCTCCTCTGCCTCTGTACTGGGGTGTCCAAACTAAGGCCGGTGGACCCACTGTGGCTGGTGGTCAGTTTTTTGTTGGCCCTTTGCTGACTCAGTACAATAAAATTTGGCTCATCATATTTGGAAATAAAGTTTTTGGGCTTTACTGTTTTTACTATACTAGGGTAAAATTTAGGGACAAAGCAAATTTACAACCAAACTGATAAAAAATACTGAATGCCCTGATGATGGTTGAAGATGAATGGATCTTAGCAGCAGATGTGCTCATTGCCTGCTATCATCTCCATCTCAAAATCCAATCAGAAATTATTCTTAAAGCACTCCTACACAGTTTGTCAGGTTTGTGCTATTTCCTCTTGTTTTGCTTTTGAATGTGGAATTGATCCAGTGCTGCAGAGAGTGTAATTCACCCCTTAACCAAGAATGGATCGAGTGTTAGCCTGACCCAAACAAGCCCTCTAGTATCAGATTGGTTGCTCCAAATTCCTCTTTGATTGACTTTTCGCCACTAATGAAAAGCTGTGTCGGCGGCTTTTACATTACATTAGTTTTTCGACCATCATACATTGCGTAGTCAAAAAGACACAGCAACATTTTCTTTGTATTTGTGTCTTGCCTCACTCCCAAGTCCATGACAAGCAGAGCTCGCCCACCACTAATTAGGGAGTCAGTGGGTAGTGTTAGCCTGCCTCTGCTCACAGTCATCAGATTAACTCTTCAGCAACTCTAAACGGTCCTGTGTGCTTGTTGACTCATTTTTTACACTGTCTTATGTTAGGTTATCTATTTTTAGACCAAGATTAGCACGTCATGTAATTTTCAAAAAAAATACATACGAAACTAAACCGCAGGGTGTATGCACAAACCACAGCGGAAGTGCTTGTTGACCTACTTAAAAGCACGTCCATGGTGGTTTGCACAACGCTACCGTTGACTCGAAGTGTTTGAACTAAGCTAATTAGCAGCATGAAAACAAAAAAAAAGTTGGGGTATCCCTTTGGCTTGATTTAAGAAGCATGTTTCACAGTGGCGGATCTAGGAGTTTTCTAAGTAAGGGGCCATCAAGGGGCCACATTTCTCACACAGGGGCCAAGTATTTGTCCAACATGCATGCAGTCACATTTATGATAAGGCACAACCATTTTTCAAACATTTTAATTAAAAAGTGTAGACATTAAAACTCATTTTTAATTTCACACTTGGCGCACTGCTGCCACCAGTGGTTGGACATGGAATTGCACTGACCCATAATCTGATTGTCATTCTCCAGCAAAACGACAGATGAGTGACAGGACGGGGGCACTTCAGGGGGCCAATTAGATTTCAGATGGGGCCAATGCCCCTGTGGCCCCGCACCTAGAACCATCACTGATGTTTCAGGTCTGTGGCAGAAAACCCTTGCGTACACGTGGAGAACATGCGAACTCCACACAGGAAGGCCTTCCCCAACTTGCTGAGTTGATCCAGCACCCTTCTTGTGTTGGCTCTCTGAGGCATGAAGACCAACCTGCTGCACACCAGGTAGTTCGAATGTCTACCTCGAAATTCTCACAAAGACATACCAGAAACATCTGAGTGTTGCAGAAGCCTGGGGACAAAGCAGAGCTGTGACAAAAGGAGCAACAAAACACAAGGGGAGTTTTTCTATGGTGCCCAATTATGAAATGATTGGTCACACGGCATCTGACGCTGGTGGGAAAACGGGACAAAGAGAGCTTGTGTGCTGATAGATTATCCAATTTAAACTCCCTGAAGCTGGCTGTTCCCACCCGTCATAGGCTGCGTGTTTTTATTCAGGGGTGAGAGGGGTGGGGGGGGTGCACCCTGCTCATTCGACAAACTCTGAGCTCATACCTACTGCTGTGACGGAGACAGACACATGGCTTTGTCCGTGTCAGACGCTTTCATTTGTCAGCGCAGGCCTTGAGCCGCAGCTTGAGGGTCTGTGAAAGAGCTTTAAGGTTTACAGCTCAGAGCAGCAAAGTCTGATCTACAAAGCTTCAGTTATCCTGTGAGGCAACACTTTCCCTCTTCATATGTGAACATGAAGGAGGATTTATTTAATCCAGTGGTACTGCCAGGTGCACTCGGAGCAGCAGTACACAGTGAATCACAACCGGGTAAACATTCTGCATCACATACTCACTTTTATTTACAGATGTTGTAAATATTCAGACTTTAAGGTGCATTTCTTTCTGAGTGGAGGCACATGCTGATTCTGGCTCTTCTGCAGTCGAGTTGGGATTTCAGCTGCATGGTTACATAATGTGGATCACAAGTGGTTTTGCGTTTGTTGAAGAGCGGGTTGAAAGTTTCAGGCCTGACAGTCAGGTTTAGGCTTTTTGTTGTGCTTCTGTTGTGAACTCGGTTTTGAGAGAAATGCCACCTAAGAAGGGCGTTATCATTAAACTACAATCATGACTGGTGCTTATCAGTAAACTCAGTAGCTCCGTTTGCTCCTAATTATGTTCCATCACAGATTACGCAGTGAACATAAACTTCTGCATAAGATTGTTGAGTCATAAACACTTATTATCCACATCTCATGGGTTCTACCTTTTAATGAATTTGTATTCAACAAAAACAAATATGGCACTATACAAATAAAGATTGATTGATTGACTCTAGGGCTGAAAGATTTATTGTTTTCAGATCAAAATTGCAATTTCGGACAACGTAATCATGTGATTGCCAAAGCTGCAATTTTTTGACTGACCCAAGATCTGTTGTGTCAACTCTTTTATAGGTACTGGTTTACAAATTTGCAGCAATTTCATTTACAGAAGTGCTGGTAAGCAGGCCAACAACACAAAGCCTCTGTTTAGGAGTAGAAGTTGGAGAATCCCTTAAAGGTGCAGTGTGTAGAATTTGGCATTTAAGCGACATCTACCGTTCACATTCTAGAATGAGCCCAACCGTAACCAAAACGTCACATCGCTGAGCAACGGAAGCCTGTGAAGACCAAAAGGGATCGTGAACACGGCATCATTTACTAAAGTGACAAGGTTTGTAACCATTATTTTTATAGATTATAGGTCAGTTGTTAGCTGCCGATTAATGCTAATCAGATCAGACCCGGCAGAAAGATTCGGGTTTTGTTCTTTTTGTCCCTAAAATCCACCCGTAGGCAACACGGCGGATCGTTATGTCGGCCTACATGAACGCAGCCTGCGGTAATGTAAATTTTTTGAAGCTTTATCTAACTAAATAAAATTAAAACAAATGTTTTATGGGGATGATTGTGCTGCTATTTTTACGGACTTTACATACAAATAGAAACATTATATCCTATATTCACCGTTTCTATTCGGTGAAATGCTGCCAACTTCTACACACTGCACCTTTAAATAATTGAAACAGATTATTTATCATCAATATTAGATGATGAATAATGTGTTATGTGCTTTTGATCATTGATTTTCTTACTGTTGTCTATACTGTAAACATAGTGAATATTGCACTGAAGCTTGATTTGAAGAAAATCTTGAACCAAATTGAAATCGCAATATCTGCCAGAAAAATCGCTATTAGAGCTTTTCCTAAAGTCGTTCAGCCCTAATTGGCTCTACACTCAGCGGAGAAAAATGTGATGAGGACAGAATTATAATCTGAGCATCCATGGGTTTGTCTCTGTCATAAATTCTTTTTTTTTTTTAAGTCCCTTTGTCTCTGCCTGGATGGATACATCTCTGGATGTATGTATGCGTATACACAAATATATTTATTATATGTATTTGTATATACACATATAAGTATGTCTATGAAATGAAGAGTAAGGCTTCAGCCTGCTCTATTGTAAAGCGTCTTGAGGTAACACTGGGGCGATACAAATAAAGATTAATTGATAGGTACATGTTTAGCTGTTTGTTAATGCAAACTAACTATGATAACTTGGAGCATGTTGACATGGCCATCACGACCCGCTGAAGCTCAAGCTGAGCATCAGAGTGGAGAAGAAATGTGATTTAAGTGACTTTGGTTATGGCATGTTTGTTGGTGCCAGATGGGCTGGTCTGTCAGAAACTGCTGATCTACTGGGATTTTCATGGGCAACAGGGTCTCCAGGGTCAACAGGAAATGGTCCAAAAAAGAGGAAATATCCAGTGTGCTGTAGTTCTCTGGACCAAAATTCCAAAATTAACACTGCATGGAGGACGGGCCTTAATGGGACAAGAACGTCTTAGATAAAGATAAAGAATTGCAGCAGGATCAGGGGTTGTCTCTGAATACTGAACAGAAACTGAAACAGCATCCATTAAAAATGAAACTGAGTTCATGCAGAGTTTGGGCTCTTTGACAGGAACTTTCTCAAGAGGCTGTCCAAGGACTGCTGTTTTTGATGCTGTGGTTTTGGAGCAGGAATCGATAACTTATGTTTATTTTGGCATTTAATGCAAAACACTGGTGTTGTGACAGTCCTTTGCCCTCAGCGTACATTGTTCTCTGAGAGTCTGAGGCTTCCACTCGACAACCTTGTCAGTTATTGTGTTGTTTTTCCTCTCCTCCCCCCGAAGGAGCAAACAGACGGCTAATCCAGTTGTACTGTGGATGGTTGGGAACATGACTCAGCGACATGCCCCAAAGCAAGCAGACGTTTCAGGATGGCACAAACCATTCGCCGCGCCACACTTGTACACGCTTGATGAATTTCTTTGGCACTGTTTGAGCTGTGTATCTCACAGCATTGTTAATTATGTCAAGCACATCACTGTGGTGCGTGTGCTCCTCTGCTCTGCTCTTTGATTCTGCGTGTTCGGTGTCAGATTTGTCACTTTGTGCAGAGATATCGGACATGAGCGAGCAGGTCCGCACAAAGACACAACTCCCCCATTTACATGCATGTAAACGAAGAATTCATACATCACTGACCCGTAGTTACCTCTCCCCCTGACCTCACCCTCTCTGCACTGCCTGGTTGCTGTGCGGCTACTGTCACTATGGCAACCATGACATCAGCAGCATGCCGGTGGTCAGGTTTTGTTCGAGAGAGGGAGTGAATGAAAAGAGGAAATGGAGGATAAAAGAGTCTTCCAGCAAAGATGGGAGGGGAAGAAATGAGAGAGAGAGAGAGCGGTGGGTAGAGCTGGTGTCTTGTATACCCTCACTTTATTGCTGTATGTTACCAGGGCAACTGCAGCATGTAGGCCCGCCTGCCTGCAGTCCATCCGTCCTGTAGACCAGAAGACTGCATGAAATCGAGATGTACGCTGAGTGACGTCATCCACAGGTTTATGAAGCACTGCAATTGTGGTCGCAAGATTGGAAATGCTGACTTTCTAACTTCTGGAAAACCAGAGACTGGTTAAAGGTCGGGTTTGAGCCGGAAACTTTCTGGCAAAGAACTGCAGTACACCCACATGTCAGTCACCTCAGCCAGACTCCCAAATTACACCAGAAACTCTCCTCCATTTTACAATAAGTCATAAATCACTCTTGGACAGCTTTATGTAACAACACATGAGCCACAAAGATACATTTTTTGGTTTTGACTTGATTCCAAAATTCAATTTTATTTCCCAGAGGGAAAATTGTGCTGCAGCGAGAGGCATGAAGAAACACATATGACATGGAGTAACAGTACAGACATATAACATGAACACAGATCAGTCAATCAATCAATTAGATTAGATTAGATTAGATTTTATTGTCCCCAAGGGAAAATTCATTTTCACAGCACCGTACATATCAAAGAGTACAGTGTGTGCTGTCGCAGCAGAGCGTGCCCCTTCTTGCCCAATCAATCTTTATTTGTATAGCCCCAATTCATAACAAGTCATAACAATATCTTTACAATAGAGCAGAGTGAAGACAAACTCTTCATTTTATAGATACACATATATGCATGGATACATATATAAAATACACATACACATATCCAAAACCCAACATGAATCCATCATGGCGGCAAGAAAAAACTTTCTGTTTAGCAGTAGGAAATCTTGAATGTGGATCCCAGTCTCATGATGAACAGCCATCCACACGATGCTGTGTTGGGTGAAGGAAGGGAGGTGGGCAGAGACAAGTGGACTAAAGAAGTACTAAAGCTAGTGACAGATCCATGAGCCAATCATAGACCTGTCTTCATCATGTTTGTCTCTGCTGAATTATTGGAGGTTAGCCTTTTGAGATGCAGCATCTCATTTTTAGGGGGGTCCTCATGTCTGTATGATTGTAGTGATAGTTTTTATAGAAGTGTACTCAGTAATAATCATGATAACTGTTACTGAGCAATATGCTCTGGATAAATTAGCTGGAAAATAAACTTTAAAAACTTTTTAAAAAAGTGTATGCTAAAATGGAGATAATTGCTTAAATTATTTTAAAATAATACTAAAATGCAGGGTCTGGGCACACAGTGACCAGTAAAGTGCACAGAGTGATATCAGGGCACACAGTGTGTGCCCCTCGAAGAGTGATCAATAAAGTGCAAGGACGACGGCAGCAGCGACAACTACATGGACATTACTTCCTTCTCTCAGCAGCATTCAGTGCTCCAATGGAGACAGGAAAAATTGAGTGTTTGTACCTGTTTTTAGTGGCCAGTCTACTCTCAGCCGGTCGCTGCATGCACCCTGACTACGTTGTAAACATGTTTTTTTCAGTAAAATTTCAGTCCGACAACTATGATTTGTTTACAGCCATATGGTGTAGTTTGATCTCCCATCTTGTGGTGAAACTGTGTTTTGCATCCAAACTAATGGTGCTCTCTAGCGCCACACTTTTTCAAATTTGCATTGCAACCACTAAACTCTATGGTAGCCTGTATGTGCCTAGAAGCTATATCTTCTCTTTTCTCTTTTTTGCTTGTTCAAAACCTGACGGGGCCTTCCATCATAAAAACTGTAAGTTTTCAGTATTTATATTTTCAAACATTGCAACAACTTATGATTGGAGTAAGTCAAGAAAAATCTTGATTTTTAATTTTTAAATCTGCAGATAATAAATTGAATTAATAGGTTTAATCGATTTATTTCCCAGCCCTACTTAAAAGTGGAGGTTGTCTCTTGAGTAAACCTCTCTTTACACCCCGGTAGACCCCGCCCTCCTCTGCTCTCTCTTCCTGCTCCCCTGCCCTCGCAGCGCCGTCATATTTGATATCACATTTTAAATTCATTATCCCCGCGCAGGGATTTGGCGTAGTGTACAAAGCAAACGCGTTAGGAATGTGTGAGAAATCAAATATGAGAGGATCTGGCTGTGTCTCATTCATTCGCGCTCATCGCTCATGTTCTGACTAAGCAACTGTGTCTGCTGAGGGAAATGAAACGCTGCATCAGAAACAGGAAACACGCCTCACTGAGCCGATAGCAGGAGGAAAACGCCAGGATGTGACTCTCATCCTGTCAGAGAAGTCAGAGTTAAACACAGACAGCCAGCTTTGATCCTGTTAGCTCTAATAGGAAACGCTTGTATGGGTTTTTAAAGCAAAGAAAGAGTGATGGAGCAAAGGTCTGAGGGCAGGGCTCACCACGCAGCTGAACTTTAGGTTTGAGCTCAGAGAGACTTTACAGCTGAACAGAGGGGATTAGACGTGTGTGAGCTTCTCTGTGAAGGTGGTCCACAAATTATTTTAACACTTCATCTTTATTTTTAACTGGCAGGACTGCAAGAGAGTTGAGGTACAGTCATGGTTCATTTGCCTCTGACCTTGTACCTGCCTAATTCAATCAGTTCATCATCATGTCAGAGAGGACACTTGTGCAAAGTCTGACTGAAGTCCCTCCAAGAATTTCAACCTATTGGGTTCACAAGAAAAGATCATGAGGCCCAAGGACATTTGACTTTGTGTCTCCAAATTCTTACCCTTGCTTCCTTGAGTCATAGTTGACATTAGTGCAAAATTTTGAGAAGGCGTTTTGAAATATTGTATTCAGAAACAGGCGTTAAACATGACCTTCAAGCTGTGACCTCAAAAGTCTAATCAGGTCAGCTCTCAGTGCATGAGGACAAATGAGCTCTTCAGAAATCCCCAAACACTTTCTTGAGATAATGAATTCACTAGCAGAGGGTCTCTAGAGAACCCCATGACCTTGACCTTTGAAGAGCAGAATGTAGTTGCTCTTTCTTGTGTCACGCTGGTTTGAGTTGTGATATCAGGTTTCACAAGTTGGTATTTACAAGCAAAGGATGATCATGGAAGTTTGTGAAATTGACCTTGAAAATCGATTTATCAAATTGAATTTGTATGGACCTTATTTATTTATAATATTTTCATAAAACTAAAATAGAAGATGAAATAGTGTAGTTGTCACATACAATATATTTGAAAAGGAATGGGAGAAAGTGAAACTTAACAAGTCCCACTCCTTCTCCATAGGTTAATTTAACATAAAGACTTCCATTTTTTACAAAAGAAAAACAGTTTTGTGATAATTTAGTGATCTAACAAAACAAAAAACAAAACCATGATTAGGTCATACTTAGGTCGGAGTGGATATTTAACATGTTTGATAACAGTATCTTTGAGTATTTATTAAATGTTGCTACCAGGAAGCATAACATAGCAAGTGGATTCAATGACGTTGACCTTCTTCCTATGACCTTCAAAATCCAAAGACCTCACCCTTGCATCTAAGTAGACATTTGTGCAAGGTCTGATGGAAATCACTAAAAACCTTTTGATGATGGGGAATGTCTCTGTTAAATGAAATGCAAATAACACTGACAGCATCATTCTATAGTAAGGATTTTTTTTGCTCTACTTTCAACATGTTTTGGTGATTTTGTTCCACAAAGTGGCTCACACTTAGTGTTTTACACTCAAGCGGTAACGCCCGCCTGCTACATTATCTGACTGGCCCGTAATGAATGTGAGTGATGGAACGATCATCCAATCACCCGCCAGATATGCTCTTGAAAGGGTCGGCCCATTTCCAAACACTTTCTTTGGGCTCTATCCCTGATGGACTATCTATCTATCTATCTATCTATCTATCTATCTATGACACTTTACAATAATACAGGCTGAAGCCATATTCTTTATTTTATAGATACACATATTTGCATATATGCATATATACATACAGTAAATAAGACACATATATTTTATTTTATTTTATACTGTTACTTGGGTCTTTTAGATTAGATTAGATAAAACTTCATTCATCCCTTTGGGAGTCTCCCTCAGGGAAATTAAGATTCCAGTAGCAGTTTATAAAGCAGATAAATAAAAAGATATATAAAAAAGATGGGTATAAACAAAACAAAAACATAAATAAATATAAATAAAACTATGTCTGAAAATATGTCAACAGGCTGGCCACTGCATTTTGTTTATCCTTGTATCCATCTAGCATTTTAATTTTCTTCTTTTTGCACACATAAGATACAAAATAAAATGACGGAAATATAGATTATACTGTTTTGGAATGTTGCAAGGAAAAGTACTGAATAATGATTAACTTAAGATAACAAAAAGACAAGTATGTGTGTTGGGGGGGTTGTTGGTATGCAGCAGAGTAACATTTATTCTGTCAGTGGCAGCTTAAGAAGACACTCGGAGTGTGTCTTGCGGATCCAGAACAATATAAACAAACACAAGTTGTCAGTAAGTATTTGCAGAGTAAACACAAGTGTTTGCGCTGAATTACACAAGCAGGGGAACATGTTTATGTCATAACAAAAACCAATATGTTGCAATAGAATTTGTTAAGCATTGTTTTGATTGTGAAACTTTGCTAATGTATTTGTGTAACTTTGGCTCAGTGATGAAGCCCAATTCGGAGCAAACGCACTGCAGGGGACTGTCCCAGCAGCGGTGTGGACTCACATGCTTTTAGAACCTTACAGAGTGACCCCAAACAGTCCAAAGTCTCGATTTTGTCTCATCACAAAGTTTTGGTCTGAATTACTGAGGTTATGAAATGATGGTTGCCTGGGAGTTCTTTTTGTTGCGGTGCTTTAAAATTAGGTATCAGTATAATTTGGATTTTTGGCGGCATGGTGGCACAGCAGGTAGTGCACAGGCCTCACGGCAAAAACGTTGCTGGTTCAGTCCCCCGGGTCGATCAGGGCCTTTCAGTGTGGAGTTTGCATGATCTCCCCGTGCATGTGTGGGTTCTCTCCGGGCACTCCGGCTTCCTTCCACAACCAAAAACATGCTCATTAGGTTCACTGGTGACTCTATGGGGTGCTGGTTTGGTGGAGTGGTGAGCAACCAGGCACGACCCATACAAGCCTCTGCCGGCCCGGGTTTGAATCCAGTCTGTGGCCCGTTTGGAGAGTGTCCTCCCCATACTTTCTCTCACCCCCTTCACAGGTCTATCCACTGTCTCTCTCTCCTGTCAATAAAGGCACAAAAAATGCCCAAAAATAATCATCAAAAAAAAAAAAAAGAGCGTCCAGGGTTACATGATGTTTTTAAATTTGGAATTAAGTATTCAGAATTAAATAATTCAGAATTCAAGTATTCTCCTTAGCATTTACATGGAAATAGTAATTCCAAACTGAGGTTTAAATGGAAAAAATGTTTATTCGTCTTTATTTAATTCCGCTTAAGGTCTGGGGGTTGGGAATGGCTCTGATTGGACAGGGGGCGGTTGGACATATTTACGTCTACCAGAAGAAAACAAACTCCAGTTTAGCGTCTCTGTCAGGGAAACCTTGTCCAACTTGGACGCTACAACTTTAAAAATGTCTGCATTTTTATGCTTACATCCATCCACTCTTTTCATTATTTCCAAATCTTCTAAGGCTCTAATTAAATAAATTGTCTCGGCTCGAGTCCAACGCTTGCTTCGGACAGCCATCCTGTTCCCGTCAGCATGGAATATGTGCGTCATCGCGACAGGGCAAGGGAGCGAGCATATGCAGAACGACTGGAATTAATTTAAAGTGGAATGAAGGTATACATGATCGAGGAAATCTTTTAATTCAGATTAAAAATCAGAATAAACCAGCCACTTACTTTGGAATTAAGTTTAATTCGGAATGGTCATTTTCATTCAGAATTAGGTGTTTTCAAGGTCAATTTTAATCTTTTTAAAGAGGATTTTATTCAGAATTGAAGGGAAATTAAAGCTCTCATGTAAACGTAGCCAGTGAAATACAACACTTTCTGCTGCTGAAAAATCATCGGGTTAAAAAGTACATCTCATCAAACAAAGAAATAATGTTTTTTTTTACATTTTATTTTCAAATTTTCAAGAGTAGATTAGATTATATAGAACAGTATTCCCTTCCAAATCCCTTTGGAAAACTCCCTTAGGATTCCAGTAGCAGTTTAGTATAACAGATAAAAAGATAGATATGAACACAAATAAAAATAAATATAAATATAGATAAAAAATAAAAATATGGCTACAGGCTGGCTTCTTCCCATCCTCTGTCCTCCTGTTACTCCTCCTCCCCCCCAGTGAGGAGCTATACCATCTGATGGCCTGAGGGACAAAAGAGTTTCTCAGTCTGTTGGTCCTGCACTTGGGAAGGAGCAGTCTTGGCCTGAACAATATGCAGAAATACACAAGATATACCAAAAAAAGAAAAGAGAAGACACCCCCCCAAAATAAGCAAACAAACAAACTAACAAAGAAGACAACAACACACAAAAGAGTGGCCGAATGAGGTTAACAGTACAACCTAAAGGAATGCAATGTCATTATTAAGTACATGATCAGGTGTGATGGAAGTGCCAGTAAAGTACAAGAAAAACCAGTTACTTGTCTGTTAGACAGTCAGTGAATAAAGAAATAATCATAAGTCACGATAATGCACCTCCCCCACTCTGACCAGGTCATTATCAGACACCTAGAGGGTTGTCAGGTCACTCTTTGGTGTTTTTTCTGCTCAGATTCTCAAACATGAGGGCAAACACCTTCCATATGTGTGTTTTTTTCACATCTGCAGACATTTTTAGAGTTTGTCCGCACACACAGTTTATTTTAATCTGACATTTCCATCCACTGTTCTCAGACGATGGCTTCCTGTCTTGTGTACTGCCTGTGTGTTCATGGTTTGGTGGCGTCTGTGCAGCGTCTCTGAGCTGCGTCTGGGCTGTTGAGAGCAGAGCGGTGGGCTAATGAATGACCTGTCAGAGGTAATGAGGTCCGGAGCTCTGGACGCTTCATGCAGCCTCCGCCCAGCTCCTCTGACTCACTTCCTCGCCTGTGACACATCTCTGGCTGCAGAAATCTGTCTCTGTGCTGCTCTAAACACAGCGTTCATCATACTTTAAACTGCTGGTGTACAGGCTGCAGAGAGAAGCTGATGCAGCAGTAATCAGTAACATTTATTGTCCGTGCTCTTTGCTCCCAGTGTTTCAGATCGCGTCAGCACTTGGACTGTGCTCACTTTGATTTCATAACAGTGACTTCCTCTCACCGTGCCGCACATTCCTGTCTTCGAGGCGTTGAGTCACCTCTGCAGGTCTACTCACCTGCATCTAAAAGCTCCACCCAGACTCTCTTCCTGTCTGTGCACCTGGAATGTAAATATGGGCGAGGTGCGGCTCCATGAGCAGGTTTTTGGGTCTCCTGATTTACATTTCAGGACTAGAGGAGCTCACAGGACTTTGTTTTTTGTGTTCAGGCTTCAAGTGAGAGCAGCTGTTTTGGTTCTTCTACAAAAGACGTGATTATTCTGAGGTTGTGATCATGCAGGAGCTTTGGTGTGAGTGTTGTACAAGTAGAATAATATCAACTTAGGTGGCAAAAGATTTTATTTAATTATTTTTAATTAATTTTTTGGTCATTATGGATGCACAATGATATTACAGGGTTCCCACGCATCCTGGAAAACCTGGAAAATGACTGACCAATTTTCCAGTCATGGAAAACATATGGAAAACTAGAAAAGCACTTGGAGAGCAACTCAGTTGCGGCAGTGGCTTTTCCACAACCCCTGTAAAAGACACATTTCTGAATCACCATGCACTTCGATTGGACGGCCGAGTCTCCTCTCATGTCTGTCCATGTGGAGAACTCCTCTGCTGGCATTGCAAGGGAAGCTGGGAAATGTAGTGACATAGGCTTGAAAAACGTTGGCATCACTTTTTAAATAAACTGCAATTCCCATAATGATGTAAAGAGGGAAAACCCTCACAGCAGCCGAGGAGGAATGAATGGGATTTCCCATTATATAAACTTCAGTGGTTTTTTATGATGTCAATCTACGTGGGATCCAGATGAAATTTACCCTGATAATAGAGTTATATTTTATATATTATCCTGTAAATTTTGAAGCGAATCCATCAAGTGATGTTAGAGATATGATTTTTTAAAACACTGCCCAATGTAAACTTATGGGATTTTCAGAAAATTTTGGGAATTTTATGCATCCAGACAAATATGCGGATCACCACCAAAATGTAATGGGTTCTTCCTTGGATCAAACCACAACTCTGGTAAAATTTTCATGTAAATCCATTCAGTAGTTTTTGTGTAATCTTGCTAACAGACAAACAAACAAACAAACAGTCAGACCCTGGTGAAAACGTAACCTCCTTGGCGGGGGTAATGAGCGAAAAACAGAAATGTTCTGGAAAAGCTTGAATTGTCCTGGAAAATTATTTATCCTCCCCCTGCTTCTCTCTTCCTTGTTAATGAACGGGTAAAAAAATGTGCCCATAGCCTCCATGTCTGTTCTCAACTGTTAAAATTGAGCTGCAGACTTTCTCTGCCTCCAGCCGGCACAGGGCCCCATGTGACGCTACCAGCCAATCAAATTTTCCTGTTCCCCCAGAAACAGAGCACCCAGTGTTTCCATATGACTTTGTTGCTAGATTTAGCAACTTTTCAGACCCCAGTAAGGACTTATTTTTCCCCAAAGAAAGCCCAAAACTGGTGCTTATCTGCTTGTCATAGACTCGGGAGTGAGGCAAGACACAAAAACAAAGAAAATGTTGGCATACCCCTTTAATTATTGTGGTGGTGTCATGTTCCTCTGCTCCTCAAGACCTTCTAACCACATTAAAAGTAAAGAAAATCGATGTTGCAGGTCATTGGACCATTAAAGGCACAGTATGTAGAATTCCACAGCCAGGGGCCCTCGACTAAACAAAACGACCGTTGATGAGTGAAGACCAAAGAGTGTGAAAATATAAAGACAACATCAAACACTGATACACATTCCTGATATTCAATGCTTTATTTAATGGTGTTTCTACATGTTGATGGTGTTTCCAGCCTCATATGAATTCACTCTAAATCAACCACAGACACGGCACAGTGGGTCAGCATATTTTGTAAAAATTTGGCCACACGTGTCCTAAAGCTTCATAATGTCCTTGTAAGCTCACTTGAGCTCTTTACGCACCTGAAATTTTCTAGAAAAGGTAAGGTATCTTACCCAGAAAACCCTCTGACAGCGTAGTTGCCAGGTCCACTTATTATAAGCAACGTTGGACTTCTTTTTTTGAATAGTTGCTTGTAAATATTGGCAGTTTAAATTAAATATAGATGAAAATATGGATGCATGATATTGGATTTTTGCTGATATTTTTTACTTCATCATCACCCGACGCCGATATCTTTGGTCAAGAGCTCAAGTTCTGTACTTAAGAAGATGGACTTGTTTCTTTCACTGCTACAGTATATTTTTGTGAGGAACAGATGTAAAACAAGAAAAACAGCATTAAACTCTTGTAAAAATGACATCCTTGATTTTTAAATGTCCCATGCAGTGATGAGAAGGTGCATCAATAATGTACATTTGTGTCATTCGCTGATATTCCAGCCGATAATTGGTTGCTGTGTGTGGCTGATCGGCTGTACATATCTGCAAAAATTTCAATATCAGCCGATACCAGTACTTAACTTTTTAGGCTGATATCAGCTGATACAGATAGCAAACCGATTATGTTGTGCATCCACAGAAGAAAATCAAAACCCACTTTATTTAGATTTCTCTTTTTTAAATAAAAGAGTAATATATCACTTGTTTTGGGCTTATTTGTATCGACCTGGTTGCTTATTTCAGTGGAAAAATCTGGCAACCCTGCCCCACAGTGGGTAGCTCCTCAAGGTTTTGCAGGTCATTCAGTTCAGGGGTGGGGAAAGGGGAGATCCTTATTAGTCCAGTGATCTCTGTCTGTTACAAACCTTGGTATCAAATTGAGAGTAACTTCACCTTAAATCATATTGTAGCGTAACACTCCCTTTACTGAAGAATCCCTACAGGCTCTCGGCTGACCTCATTTGTCTTTTCATGTTCCTCCTCCAGAAAAAGAGCCGAGAGGAGAGCTGTGGAGAAGGCAGTGGCGTGGAGATCTTAGAGAACAAACCCTACACAGATGGACCGGGTGGGTCGGGCCAGTACACCCACAAGGTCTACCACATTGGCATGCACATTCCCAGCTGGTTCCGCTCCATCCTGCCCAAAGCAGCGCTCAGGGTTGAAGAGGAGTCATGGAACGCCTACCCTTACACCCGCACCAGGTGAGACCGTGCTCCTGCAGAGAGGCCACCTCCACACCCCTTCACAACCAGAGAGAGTATCAAACCTGCCAAGGCTGCACGAAACGACTGTATGAACAGCTCTGGAACATTTAAGAGAGCACTACAGATGGGTTTCCCCTCTATCCCTCCTATTTAAAGATTTGGGTTTAACCTCTTAAAGCCTTTTGTATTATATTTGATACATACTTGTATGAAACCTCTATCTAATCAATATGATCAACAAATTACTAAAAAAAATCTGAATACAAACTGATAAATGGTAAAAATGTCCTCAAGTGGATTGTCAGTTGCCAACAACACCTAATGTTTCAAATGAGATACAAAATTTATATATATATAAAATTTTATGGAAATTTTGATTTTTTTGGATTTCAGTAGAAAGTGAAATAAACATTTTAGCTCCAAAAATTTAGGATTTTCTGGCCATAATTTGTGTTTTCAGGCTTTAAAGGGTTAAGTAAAAATAACATTTTATTTATTTATTATTATTATTATTATTATTATTATTTTAACATATTTGTTTTTACAAGCTTTTTGCAAGCTTGAATAATGCAACAAGAACAAGATTTGATATTGTCTAAAAGAACAAAATATGGGTGTTTAAACTTTTAAATGGAAACTTTTTTTAATATAACGACCAGCAATGTATCTTAGAATGCTCCCCACCATATTTGTTTCTGTCATTTCTTTCTTTCTTTTTTTTTGGGCATTTTTGTTCCTTTGTTGACAGGAGAGAGACAGTGGATAGGCTTGTGAAAAATAGTATGACTTGAGCCACCATTTATGGTGATTTTCTTGACTGTGTGTTTGGCTCTCCTCACTTTCTCCCCCCTCAGAATCAATATAAAAAATACACAACGGCCCACCCCGTCCCCTGCCCTCTTAAAACAACAGACATGTCAGCAGCGCCAACGTGGAGGGAAGAAAGGCAGGAGTAATGCCTCCTCTGAGGAGGAGGCTGGATGGTAAAGTAATGGCTCGATGATTTGTGTTCAAGATCTCAGATCAGCAGCAGAATTATATTTTTTAATCAAAGAATGCCAAATTGGTTGGCTTCAAAGGCTTGTGCATGATGAATCTTCTCCAAATTTCACTTTAGCACCGTAAAGTGTAATATGATGAAAAATGATGAGCTGCAGGCAGCAACAAACCTCAAGATTCGGTGGCCCTCTTCATCAAAGCAGTCCTAATTTAAGCTTCATTGACTGTTTGATCCTTGCTCTGAGTCCTGCTTTCAAACCAGTGTTTGAGAGCACTTTTTAATTTAGTTTTAGTCTTTTGCCTAAAATATCTTTTAGTTTTAGACATAATTTAGTCACCTAAATTGTTTGAATTCAGTCCAATTTTAGTTGATGAAATTTCACAATATTTTAGTCGACTAAAATATGAAGTGTAAAGTGTAAGGCATTTTTTATGTTTCCTTGAATCTCTGAAGTCATGTTTTACACTAGGATAAAATGAAACATCTAATAACCCTTTACTGAATGCTCGTGAAGTTTGAATGTATAAATGAAAAAAAACAAGTTGATCTTCCTGTAAAATGCAATCACCTTAATTAAGGCTAGCATCTCAGTTACAATACCAGAATTGAAAAGAAACAGTGAACCTGCTCTACATGAATATATCAATTCATAAAGAGAGGAGCTCTGATTGGATCGCTCCACAACATCCAACCTTTCACACCAAAGTAGCTGTGATTGGATATATTCTTAACTTGTCTCTACTTTCTACATGACCAAATTAGATCTAATTGGATTAAGTCTCTGTCAGACATTTTGGTCTCGTTTTTTTTATTTTTTGAAGAAAATGTCAGTTAATTTAGTTTTATTTTTTGTCCATGTGCTCTTGTTTTTTTAGTTACTGTCTGGTTTTCGTCAGGGAAAAAGGTTGTTGATGAAAAACTGTGACAAAATTAATTAGTCAACAAAATTAACACTGTTTCAGACCACGCTGCTGAAGCACAGCAGAGCTCATTTAAAAATAAATCTAAAAGTCATGATTGTAATAGACAATTCTTCGCATTCATGTGATTCACAAGTAAAGACACCGGTAAGAACAGCTTCACATTGTTCATATGTGTTTTGTGTTTTGAAATACAGAATTATTATTATAAAGTTCAGCTCAGATTAATTGAAGAAAAACAGTTTTATCATTAAACAGCCCTAAAACAAGCCTTCTCCCCCTTGAACTCCTAAAGTCATCAATTCAAAGTCTGCTAATGTTCAGTGAGATACCAAATAAACCGTTGAGTGTGTCCATGCCCAGTCTGAAGTCCTGCTGTCCCCCAGTGAACGCCAAGACAGAATAAAGTCCTCAGATCAGGCTGTCACACTCTGAGCGGGCAGGAGGCCAGCAGCGCTCTTTGAGGCCGTTACACGTCGACGGCCCCTCGTTCTCACCGTGTCTATCTGCGTGGTGCCTGACAAACGCAGGTGCTGAAAAGAGACGCGGCCTCCTCTGTACTGCGGGGATATTGATAGACTGAAAGTGCCTGTTGACGCATCTGTTAAAACAGTGACAGCTTTGCCTGGACGGCAGCAGATGGGCACGGCTCACACCTCCTCTGAGCGCAGCAGTGAGAGGGTGTGGAAATAAGAGACTTCTGATCTCGAACCTTTCAGATTTCAAACAACTCTCTTAATGATGGCAGATGTCGGCACTTATTGCATCATTTATTTATTTATTTATTTATTACCTCTCTTCCTCAGATATACCTGTCCCTTTGTGGAGAAGTTCTCCATCGACATTGAGACGTACTACAAGCCGGACACGGGCAACCAGCCGGACGTCTTCAACCTGTCTGCAGCAGATAAGAGGCAGAGGACCATCGGTGAGACAGCCGGTTGTTAACCCAAAAACTTCATCACTAAATGTTTGTTTATGCAGCAAAGTCCGGTCAGAGTCTCTTGGGCTTCAGCCACTTCACAGATGGAGGTTGATGCTCTCAGAAAAGGACCAAAGTCTGTTGAAGATCACTTCAGTGGATTTACAAATAAAGGAAATTCCAAAGAACTTCAGTCACTTCAGATGTTTGATTCAGGAGCAAAGAAGCAGCTGAATAAAATGTCCAAAAGTGATTTGTGTGCTCCAGTGTAATAAAGAAGTGAGATGATATTATACAAAGGTTACCTTCAGATCAGTGTTAGTTTTGTTGACTAATTATTTTCCTCATAGTTTTTGTCAACAACCTTTTTTCCCCCGACAAAAACGAGACAGTAACTAATAAAAACAAGTGCACATGGTCAAAAACTCAGACTAAATATAACTGACATTTTCGTCAACAAATAAAAACTAGACTAAAATGTTTGACAGACACTTAATCCAGTCAGACCTAATTTGGTCATGTAGAAAGTAGGGACATGTTAGGAATATATCCAATCACAGCTACTTTGGTTGTGTGGAAACTTTGGATGAGTTAATTGTTTGCTGTCAATTCTGGTATTGTAACTGAGATGCTCTGCCAGGTAGCCTAAATAAAGCTGATTGCATTTCACACAGAAGTTCAATTTGTTTCTGTTCATTTATACATTCAAACTTTATTAGCGTTCAGTAAAGGGTTATTAGATGTTTCATTTTATCCAAGTATTAAACATGACTTCAGAAGTTCAAGGAAACATAAAAATGCCTTACACTTCATATTTTAGTTGACTAAATTTACAGCAGACTTCATCGACTAAAATGTTGTGAAATTTCTTCAACTAGAACTAGGCTAAAATTAAAACAATTTAGATGACTAAATTATGACTAAAACTAAAAGACATTCTAGGCAAAACACTATAACTGAATCTACATTAAAAAGTTCCATCAAAATGAACACTGAAACCGACATATTGCACAATGTTGACAAATCCTTTAAAAAACTCCTGGATCCACATCTGGGTTCAGATCACCACAAACATTTGACCTTTCTCTTGTTTCGATATCAACATTCCCTGAAAATGTCTTCAAAATCTGTCAAGAACGTTTTGAGTGATCTCGCTCACAAACAAACAAACAAGCAGACAGATATGGGCAAAGCACAACCTCTTAGCTGGAGGTAATGATGAGATGAAAAAGAGTGAAAGATGTGCAGCTTCAGCGTCTGCTGTTCCTCCAACAGGAGGAGCAGGTGAGGCCCACTGGTGGTGAGTCAGTGGTACTGCACAGGCTGAGCTGTTGGTCGATGGTTTGCTTCCTAAGTTTGAAGCTCTGGGACAGAAATGAAGAGTTTAAGGGCATTAGAGGGCACAGACTAACATAATTACATCCATGTTTGCTGACTCTTACCCGGAGTTAAGTTATTTAAAGAATGTTGAGCCGTTGAACACAAGTTTGTACAAGTTGTACAAATACTACCCCACCCACACGGGAACCATCAAGACTTCATGTTTGTGACATCTGTCAGGCAGGACATTTTGAAAGGATTTTACAAACCCTGAAAAAGTCTTGAATTATTTATTTCCGTGGAAATCTTCTAAGCGCTCATCTATATCTCTGTGACTAACATTTTTTATTTATTTAACCTTTATTTAAGCAGATAAATCCCATTGAGATCAGGATCTCATTTACAAGGACAACCTGGCCAAGAGGTCAGCAGCACACGCCAAATATCAATACAAAATTGAAAAAGTGTAGATGTAATGTCCTTTCCCAAACTGGAAAAGACTGTCTTAACAGTTAAAAGGCTGTTCTATGAAATTCTGTAGAAAATGTGACACTTTATTGACAATTTTAAATCCTAACTAACCTTTTCTCTGGACTGTATTACTTTTTATTTTGTACGTTTCTTTAATTTACCAGGTCCAATTTGAACCTTTTACTTCATCAGTATGTTTCACTCAACTGGTTATCGATATTTGATGATTTATTGTTATTTTTTTTATTCATCTACTCATTTATTTTGCAAAGAGACAATGTTACAGTCATCCATTATCTAGACTGCATATCTCTTTTGGGATCAGGGGGCTGGAGCCTATCCCAGCTGGCGTTGGACAAGAGGCGGGGTACACCCTGAACCAGTCGCCAGCCAATCACAGGGCCACATAGAGAGACAGACAACCTTTCATGTTCACACTCACACCCAAAGGCAGTTTAGAGTCACCAGTTGACCTACTGACCATGTTGTTGGCCTGTGGGAGGAGGCCTGAGTGCCCAGAGAGAACTCACACATGCACAGGGAGATGCAAACATGCAAACTTTACACAGAAAAGCCTTGTCTGACAGGGAATCAAACCAGCAACCTTCTTGCTGTGAGGCTTGTGCACTACCTGTTGTACCAGCGTGCTGCCAGAGACAGTGTTATTTTTTATTTGTTCTATAAAACAAATAAATAATGCTATTCTGTTTCTATTTCTTTTTTCCGTTTTCTCTTCCCAAATAAAAAGATTTAATCAAAAGAAAAAAACTTGAATTAAATTCTTAAGGTTCACATCATAATGTATGTAATATTTCTGTAAAAATCTTATCTTTTCTTGTCAAAGGTCTTAGATCTTAAATGAGTGTGACAGGTCTGAATACTTGGTCAAACTGACTCTGTCAGGTTCACTGACAATTACAGACATAAGCTGCAGTGTTTATGTATGTACTCATGACTATGGAAATGCTGTGTTTAAGAGAACTGGCTCAGAAAAGAAAAGAAAAATGCATGAAATTCTTGGCAGAGACGAACAACAAATATGAGGCAACTTGAAAAATATGCATAAAAGCTCTTTAACTTTGGACAACTGGAATTAAAGCTGTCGACTCCCACACGAATTCTGGTGCAACAATGCTGTTTTTGTAAACAGGTCTTAAAAAGTCTTGAATTGGATTAAAACAAGTGTGCACAAACTTTGACGAGAAAAAAAATCCCCTGTGCGATCTGACACTGAACGTTCTTTTGCAGATCCGATTGACATTGTGACAGACCCCATCCCCCCTCATGAGTACAAAGCAGAGGAGGACACTCGGCTCTACAAGTCAGCCAAGACTCAGAGGGGTCCTCTACGGGACGACTGGATAGAGGAGTACAACAATAACCCGGACAAGACCCCCATCATGTGTGCCTACAAGCTCTGCAAGGTGGAGTTTCGCTATTGGGGCATGCAGTCCAAGATTGAGCGCTTCATCCATGACGTGGGTGAGTATGTTAGCATGCAGCTCCTAAAGTACAAAATCTTTGATGGTCTGTTCGGTGTATTTTAACAAGTCTGACCGATATTGCCCTCTATTGTAATGTCTCCAGGACGCACTAACATACTGTACCCTGATAATGTGTTTTGAAGGGATATGCTAACATTTTCTTTGTTTTCATGTTTTTCTTCACTCTCAATGGAGGAATGCTTTCAGTGCTTTTTCAGTGTTGTTTGTTTTTCATTTAATTAAGAAATGTGGTCCAGATCTGATAAAACTGCTACTGAAGCTGTTAGCATCTATGCTAACCCCTGTACTGAGTAGAACGAAAACAAAGGGGCTTAAAAACTCAAAAGTGAAGTGTTGTTAACGTGCACAGTACAGTGAACAAACATACCAAAACTGTTTTTTGATCTCACCTGAAGGTCAGTAGGTCACTCAGAGCTCTTGGCCCCATGTGCACCAGTCTAAAACCTCATTTCCATGTCAGTGCCCCCCTTACAGAGCTGATCACTGACACTGTGGCTAATGTATTTACTATTTAAATGAACACCACACAACACCACTTCAAAAATACTGAACTTTAAGAAGCAAGCAGATGCGTAAACTTTTCTGTCCTCTCCCTGCAGGGCTGAGGAAGGTGATGGTGCGTGCCCACCGGCAGGCCTGGTGCTGGCAGGACGAGTGGTACGGTCTGACCATGGAGGACATCCGGCGGCTGGAGCTGGAGACCCAGCTGGCCCTGGCTACAAAGATGGCCCAGTTCTGTCAGGCTGAGGAGGCCACGGAGGCTAACGGAGGAGCTCCGTCTCCGGATAAGGAACAGGAGGTGAAAGAGGCCATCAGCTCCATGGAGACGGAGGACGCCGTCATCATCTCAGCAAACGAGACCCTGCAGCCAAGAGGTGTGCTCACCAAGCAGTGGTCCACTTCATCCCGATCCTCCCGCTCGTCTAAGAGAGGAGGTGAGGAGTGTGCCATCTGCACCTGTCTACGTCCCCTCTGTGTGTGACAGTGTGTGTGACGCCGCATCAAAAAACCTCCATCTTTATGTCCATGCAGCTTCATCCTGAGATCTTATGACAGCTTCAGCTGAGCCGTGCTCCCTTCTTCACTCATAATCACATCTATATTTACTCTCCATCGTGCCTTATTTAATCAGTCAGCCACTGGACTCCCTCTGTTTTAAAGGTTAAGGTACTCACCACAAAGTCAATGCTCGATGTAAACAGATGGGACATTCAATACGTGTTCGTATTGAAGGAGAGAAAATGACATTTCTGTATTTTCAAACATGCAAAAGCACAAACTAGATTTTATGTTCTCTGTTCTCATGACTTCTAATAAGTCATTTAAAAATGTATATACAGAGCTTAACATATTAATTAGACCTCCTGTCATTAAAATGAGAAAGCATAATATTTTAGAGATCTGTCAATAACTTGTTTAAAACTGAAAATTTTGTTGTTGGACAAACATTTTGAACACAAATGAGGAATTCATGAATGAATTCATCTTTTTATACCCAAATCTGAGCCACACAGGAGTCAGAAATTTATCAAACCCAACGTTCAACCACTGGAACAATTCTTTCTGTTCAGGAATGCAAATATAGAATAAAGTAGAATTTAATGCCCTTTACTATTATACAAAATGTCAATGAGATTGGAGAGTCTTCCTTTTTCAATGCAAACAGATAGTTAAGTAAATAAAAAGAAGTAAAGTATAAAATAGTTATAAGAAAGTATAAGTACAAAATCTATACAAGATAAAATACTAAAGGAGAGTGGAATTGGAATCTCTATATTCAAACACAAAATAAAAAAAAACATATATATGTGTATATATGGGAGGATTGCACAGGATATATATACTATACTTATAGTGCACATGGTGATTGATATTCACAAATATATATCACATTTGTATTGCACGGAATGAATAAATACAAGGTAGCGTTTAAAGCAGAGCAACAGTGACAGTGATATATAAATATAATTTAACATCTTAATGAAGAAATAATAATCTTTACTATTATGTTATTTTTGTAAAACAGTACATTTAAATAATTAGGGTTAGCAATAATAATTGTATTTTAGCATTAAAAACCTCATTTCAGTCAAAGAGCTTCTGTATACATGTGTATTTACCATTCCAGAAACATAAATAATGTTTTTTTCTCATTTTCAGTGCTGTTAATTTAGGACAGCTGTGGCTTAAAGCTTACATTGGGTGGTAGTCTAATAAATCTGTTAAGCACTGTTTATCTATATATGTATATTGCATACATTGAATAATTATTCTGATTAACTCAGGGTTTCCTTACTTTTAGCAAGAGGGGCAAACGGAAACAAACTGAACAGAAAACGTGTGTCTTCAGAGAGGACATTTATGATATATATACGAATTATGGAAACTTTTGTACTTTGCAGCTTTATTGAGTATTAGAATAACTAGGCATACACAATATTATTGGCACCATATTATTATTATATCACTTACATTGAAAACATTTTTATGAAGAGTGTTTGACTGTTTTGCTCTGAAGGGCTCTGAGCTGCTGAGTCTGTGTTAATGAAGTCAGAACCTCAGCAGCTGCTTTGCTTCCCTCTAATGTTTACTATTTCTGCTCAGTCCTACATTTGCAGAACAGTCCATCTTACCTCGTCTCACCCTACAACTCTCTGGATCTTACCAGTGTTATTTTTAGCCGCAGACATAACAAACCACATGTCCAAACACACCCCCTCCCCACCTAAAGGCAGAGCCGGCTGAAGCTGCCACCTGGACTCTGAGTCCCTGCAGCGGGCCCGTCTCCCCCCCGTGGTTTCTCTGCTGAGCTAATTTTAGCCGCAGTGCTGACATCACAGTAGAGGTGGCTGACGCTCTCAGCAGTGACCCTCCCCTCCACCGCTGACAGCTCCAGCTGCACTCCCCCTCCCCTTTTCTCAGGTCTAATTATATATGAGGCATAGACTGGAGACACATGCGAGACTCGGCCTGCTTTTAGGATCTCCATCTCTCACTTTTCACACAAGCCCCCGATGGACCACCGAGCTGTCCCTCTGTGAAGAAGCAACGCACCACAGAGACTGTTGCATGTTTATATAACACCGTGTGTGTGTGCGCGCGCATGTGTGTGTGTGGGCTGGGAGAGATTGTGCAATATTTCTTTGTCATAGAGTGTGTGCGTTAAAAAGAGAAAGAGCGAGGCTGAAACACATGTCTCAAAATAACAGCGTATTTCTTCTTCTTGTGTGTTCTTTCAGTGAGCCCGTCACGTCACAGCATCTCCGAGTGGAGGATGCAGAGCATCGCTCGAGACTCAGACGACAGCTCTGACGAGGAGTTCTTCGACGCTCACGGTAACCAAAGTTCAATACCAAATTTAAGTCCATGATGAGGGATGAGTTACATCATCTAAGAAAGTGGTTCTCAGCTGGTCTATCCTGAGGACCCACATCCACCTAAATTAGAAATCCTGACGCAAACATGCAGATATTTTTACCTCTCAAATTTATTTGATAAGAAAAAACATCTATTTGGACCTTTTTTAGAGCAAAACATGAACAAAACAAACAGGTTTGAAAAGCTGATCGATGCAGAAGCCCTGAGAGGACATGCATGCAGATTAGAGGTGTGACAAAAAATCGATATGGTGGGGGTGCTGGTTTGGCAGAGTGGTGAGCAACCAGGCACGACCCATATACATGCTTCAGCTGGTCCAAATCCAGCCTGTGGCCAGTTTGCAGAGTGTCCCCCTCTACTCTCCTCGCCTCCCCTCACAAACTAATCCAGCGTCTCTCTCTCCTGTCAATAAAGGCACAAAAATGCCCCAAAAAATAATCTTAAAAAAAATCGACATGGCAAATATTGTCATCCCCCCCTCCTGCAATATGATTATCGATATTTTAATTAATAAAACATGGCGCTCTAAACATGCTGGATGTCCCTGTTGGTTTATCTCCCTACACTACGTAATGTCTCCTCAAGGGGGCGCTCCACACTTGAATGAGGGAACTTAAACGGAAATGATCAGCTGAAGAGAAAGTTTAGAAAGCAGAAATGTCAGACATCCGCACGAAGAAAAGCACACTAAAGGATGCCCCAGCCACTTATGAATCCAAAGTATCTATACACTTCAACTTCTACATTGAAGGGACAGACAACATCGATTATTGTGACTTATTGTGACATTATTTCTTCACAACATATAGATTATCGCAGAATCGCTGCATCGTGATTATATCGTTATCATAGACCATATGGTACCCCGTGATTCCCATCCCCAATGCAGATACTTTATCTTAGTCTTTTTCTAGTTGTTACATATAATTTTATAAGGGATGTACGAAAGGTGATTTTTGACAAATCCAACGTACCGTTATTTTTAAATTCATTATTGCTGATACCGATACCAATATCAATATTTCTGGTCAAGAGCACAAGCTCTGTACTTGACAAAAATGGACTTGTTTGTTTCAGTGTTACAGTGTATTTTGTGAGGAACAGATAACAGCATTTAACTCTTGCAAAAATAAAACCCTTGATTTTTATCGTACCCAGTGATGAGAAGGTGCATCAACATTGTACATTTGTGTAATTTTCCGATATTACAGCTGATATATGGCCGATACGCGTCGCCGATATATCGGCTGTAAATATCTGCAAAAATTTCAATGTTGGCCGAAACTTAACTTTTTAGGCTGATATCGGCTGATCCCGATTTCAAACCGATAATGTCGTGCATCCCTAAATTTAATTTATTTTTTTAACATTAATTTGGAGCTGAACTGGTCTATTTTGGAGTTGATTGGAAGTGAACCAAGAGAGAAGCTCTGATGCCATAGTGTTTATTGTCTTGTGCCTAGAGGTACCCTGTAGTGTTGAGGAGACATGTAAACCAAATTAAAGGGCATATCAAACTTTAAAGACTTGATATGACCCCTTTAAAAACACATCAGAGTGCTTTTACAGACCAGGAAAAGCATCACAGGATGTTTGAAGACCCCAACACTGAACAACCAAATGTACAGTAAGAGAGCCCATACAAGAGCAACCTATGATTATAGGAGAACCAGCTTTGTTATCTCAGGATGAGATAAATAATGTGACATCTTGAGGAACAGTCAAACCAGTGCATGTCCATACGGGGCTTCTGTGCTTCACAGACTTTTTACCACATTCCTGACATACTGGATCAGCTCCCTGACCCACCTTTGGGTCTCAGCCTGCCAGTTGAGAACCACAGATCCATGTGTTTTTGTCCTGTTTTCCATGATTCCTGCCTGCTCTCTCCCTCCCCCCTGACTCTGCATGAATCTCTTTAACCACAGATCACTTCTTAAGCTTCCCAGATACCCAGCATGCTTTGGGGCTGCAGTTGAAATAGGTGGGTTTGGTGCTATGCTCTCTGCTGGATGGTTTGGCTGAGGACACGGGCAGGGTGTCTCCTCCTGCATCAGAGACACAAAGACCTCTGAGCAACAACAGTCCCTCTCACCACGTCCTCCAAATACATTTACACACACACCGGGTTGTCATGATCAAGGTTTTTTTAATGATCTATCTGTTTTTTACATGATGGCTGAAGTTAGAGAAATTCAAAGCTTTAAAATCTTCAGGAGCTGTGTGCACCAGCAGATAAAGTCGACCTTAAAGGGATAGTTTGGCTTATGGGCTGTGCTGTATCTCAAAATAGCTTCTAATCAAAGCGGCTTGGTAGTGGAAAATCAGGCAGATGTAAAGAAACTGTTTGTAGCATGTGATGACGCCACGCTGTTTTTTTTTGGGGCTTTTTTTCTACCATAGTTCTTTTAAAAGGATGTGCCAAGATTTTTTTACTTTTCGTGTCTTGCCTCACTCCTGAGTCCATGACAAGCAGATAGACACCATTCTTTTGACTGAGCGTGCAGTAACAAGGAAGAGACGGGCAGGACTCGCCCACTGCTAATTAGCTTAGCTCAAACACTGGGAGTCAATGGGTAGTGTTAGCCAGCATCTGCCTATAGTCATCAGATAAACTCTTCAGCAACTCTAAACGGTCCTGTGTGCTTGTTGTGACTCATTTTTACTGCATTATTTAACATCATGTATTTCAGACTAAGATTAGCACTTTATGTAATTTTTGAGAGAAATTAATACAAAACTAGATGGAGGTCAACAAAACAGAGCATGTCTGCGGTGGTCTGCACATGCGCCCTGTGGTTTAGTTTCATATGTATACTCTGGAAGGTCACATGAAGTGTTAATCTTAGTCTAAAAATAGATAATGTAACATAACACAGTAAAAAAGTGAGTCACAACAAGCACACGGGACCGTTTAGAGTTGCTGAAGAGTTTATCTGATGACTGTAGGCAGAGGCAGGCTAACACTACCCATTGACTCCCAGTGTTTGAGCTGAGCTAATCAGTATTGGGCGAGCTCTGCCCATCTATTCCTTGTTACTGCACGCACAGTCGAAAGAATGGTGTCTATCTGCTTGTCATGGACTCGGGAGTGAGGCAAGACATGAAAAGAAAAAAATGCTGGCGTATCCCTTTAACTATGCTAAGACCTTGGCACAATGAACAGCAACAAAAAGCATTAGTGTCTGTCAAAGATTTCTGAACAGAGGGATAAACGAGCTGTGACACTGTGGCACACATTCAGGCTCAAGGGATAATAAAGTTTACCTTGACCTTGACCTTGACACATTCAGGCTCATGCCATGTAGCCCCACAACAAAAAACCAGAACTATCCCTCTAACTCTGTCACCCAACCAAGCTCCATCGACTTCTTAATTGAAATATACATGAAGTGCTGGAAACCTCACAGTGGTTCACTGTCATGTGAACATATTCAGAGTGGTGGATGTCGTCTGTTGCCATGGTATCCAATGGGGTATTGATGTTGATTGACTCGAACAAGAACTTAAAAAAATCTTGTGTTCTGACGACCCAAACACAAACTGCCCTTCACATTTCATGGTATGGAAGCAATAACCTTTTATTGCATTTTGTCATGATGATGAACCAAGAATAAAATGTTGCTGTCATTTATGACAATGATGCTCAAGTAGCTGCTGATTATTTTTGTTAGTTTGTATCATTAAAGTGAAAGGAAAGCAATCATTAGATCATAAAGTCTTGATATTCTTTGTGTTTTCTGTATTCATGCTGCATATATCTTCATATGATGTAATAAAGCTTGTTTGATGTCTGACATATAAACACACCACATTTCCTCAGATGAACTCTATGAAGTATAATAAGTGCACAAAGGGCGGCTTGTTTTGAGAAATGATAATCAAAATTTTGGGCGGCACGGTGGCACAACGTGGATTCTTTCCAGGCACTCCAGCTCCCTCCCACAGACCAAAAACATGCTCATGCTCCATGTGGCCCTGCGATTGGCTGGCCACCAGTTCAGAGTGTACCACGCCTCTCCCCAATGTCAGCTGGGATGGGCTCCAGCCCCTCCATGATCCCAAAAGGGAAAGGTGTTGTAGATGATGGACGGATCACGATCTCTTCATTGTTTTTCTTTTATAAACATGAAACGTAACAATTAAACATACACTAGAAGATAAATAAAAGAAATAATAGTAATGTGATGATAATTAAAATAGTTAAAAAGAAATAATTATAGAAAACAATAATAATAATACAATGATACTAATAAAAAACAACACTAGAAACGGTAGCGACAAAGAAAGCAATGAATTCTAATTATAATAAATGAAATAAAATAAAATAGAATAGAATAAAAATAAGAAATAAGAAGCAGCTTCATTGATAGTTAGTTCTTTCAAACCAGTCGTCAAGTTACTTATTTCCAGGAAGTTGTAAAAAATGTCAGTAAAGTTCAAAACTTGTCAAGTTTGTTCTTTGAGTATCAGCTCATCCTTTCAAGAGCAACGCAGAGTCTGGCTATTCCATGAAACTGCAATGCAGTGTTTAGTCTCCAGAAACACACATGAAGCAGACATGCAATGCTGTTCCAAACAATACAGTCATCCTGTTTTGGGTTAACAGAAGAATCATGATTATTTGATTAATTTGGGATCACAATCACTACAAATCAGTCCTCAGTTTTTTCACTTCTTTTCCTCCATTTTGACATTTATTTGGACGGGACAGTGGGCATTAATAAACGTACAACATCGTGGGGTTTCACACAAGACTGCCATAAATACACCCAATTTAGCACAATGCTAATTTCCATTGGTAGTCCCAGACATAAAAGAAAAACATAAACCCAGTGTTACAGACATATAAAAACAGTAAAGTGCCACATTATAACAGTTACAGTTGTAATAAAACAGAAATAAAACAGTGCTGGATGAGTTAAACCTACTGTAAAGTGCTAGTTTTAGAGTGCTTACGGTGTTAGATGTTTTTATGAATTATATTTTTCGAATTTGAACACTTCAATGAAAAAAATGTAGTTAGAAGAAATAAGATAAAATAAATGTACAAAAAAATGATTACTGGCCTTTATTTAAGATAAAGAAACAATTTAGCTTCGTTTTTTAGGTAGTGGGGATGTGGAAGTGAGATAACATTTTAGCACATCAGGTTCCCTTGTCTGAAATTTTATGGGGCGTGTGTCGGGGATTTTTCGATAAATGCCTGCAATAAGGTCGATATGGGACCACAGTTTAAATCTCTGAATCTTAAGCTGAATGGTGGTATTTGATTACCCGACACACCAATATATCTCACTAGTCCATCTGGAAAAGAGCTCATAGAAAGTGTTTGGGAATGGGCAGAACCGGCTCTTGCTGCACGGCTCTCGTGCTGCACTGGCTCCTGGCTGCACTGATGTTGAGGGTTTCAGGAATTGGCCTGTGGATGTTAAAAGTCAGACATGGATAAAACATGGAAATAAGGACACTGTTGTTTTGTTAAGCTTTCTGGGCTAATTTTACAATGCTTGATAGACCACTGTGGGAGTAGCATCATCCAAAGTTCATGCACTCGATTATTGTTGCAGCCAGAGGGCTGTGCAGCGATGGGCCAGGCAGTCTCTGGAGCTGCAGCTGAAATTGGAGCTTGGCAGGATGGATCTGCATGGTTACAGAAATTGAGTCAGGCAGGTCCAGCTGCTGTGCAAGGTTAGATATTCAGCACATGTTTAAATACTTTTTGTTAAGATAAATAATAAAAATAAAAAAGATTATTAAAGCTTAAATTAAAATTGTTTAGATGCAGAGGGCTGCTGAAGCTTGAGGTTTGGGGCTGCAGCTCGTCATCATGCTGCACTTTGTGATGCTAAAGTGAAACAGATGAAACATGCTCAAACTCTTTTTCCCAACACTTTTGGCATTCTCTGGAAAAAAAACATAAATCTGCTGCTCATCCAGGATCTTGAACACGAATCATCAAACCACTATTTTTGTTTTACCATCCAGCACCTTCCTCAGGAGTCTTACTCTCGTCTTGCTCCCCCTTCATGTTGGTGCTTCTGACAGGGCTTTTTATAAGTGAGCAGGGGACGGGATGGGCAGCTTTGTTATTTTAACTTTGCTTTTGTGGAGAGAAGGAAAGACAGTGAGGGCCAAACACACAGTCAAGAGAATTCCCTGAAATGATGGCTGGTTTAATGCTATTTTAATGCATCGACAGATGTATCAAAGTAAATGATAGTATCTGAATTTAAATCTAGTTTATAATGAATTTATTTTTTTTTTAAAAACTCAATATGCTGTATCTCCAAGCCCGATTGTGAACACATTAAAGAGATTTTTTTCCTATAACATAAAACACATCTGATTTTGCATCACTTGTGTATCTTAAATCATTATTGTGTTTCCAAAAGGACACTTTCTATGGGCTCTTTCCCAGATGGACTAGAGAAATATGTAGTGAAATATATTGAACTGTGCATCTGGTGTGTCAGGTTAACTCCTTTGACCCTGTCAAAGATTTAAGACTTTCGCAGATTAGATTCAAAGAATTCAGAGGATTTTTATTTGTCATTCCAGTCTGCACTTACACGACAAAAGAACAAAACTAGTTCCTGAGGTCCCAGTATTAGCCATAAAGAAACCTAAAAGAAATAAATAGGTGGTGAAGTACAGAATGAGGATATTTTCCACACTACCATAATCTAAGGCTAGCAAAATCTAAATAAAATCATAATAAGGACAATATTTACGGCATTAACCTAAAAATACAATCTCAAATAAAAGTAAATAATAGGCACAACACTAACTTAATCTTAGGCTAGTAGAATCTAAGTAAAAATATAGCTATAATATTTACAGCATTAGCCTAAAATAAAACCTTTATAAACATGTTGATACTATTTACAACACTAACCTAATCTAGTGTGTGCAATGGGGCTTTGTTGTGTAAGAAAGATCAACACCTAAGTAGTCCAAATGAGGTAACAGTGTCCATTTATGATTGTAATTGTCGTTATCGCACATGTAGTGTTTATCTCCCTGTATGAGCAGCTTACAGAGCAGTCCCAGAGTTCAACAGCCTCACAGCTTTTTCTTTATTTATGTTACAGCATAATCTGTTATGTTAACCTGTCATTCAGATTTTCTGATATATGCAAAATACAGCGAAGCTGATACCCTCTAATAAATGTTCCAAAAGGCCTTTTTTTCTATGAATGTTGTTTTATGAGAATAAAGTGGAAATCACTTGAAAACAAGACAAGAAAGGTTTTACTTTGTAAGTGAAGACTTAAGAAATCTCAAAACACCTGTAGCACCTGTAGGGGCCCCGATCAGTCATGGGCCCTCAGAGTCTTCCTAACTTTCACCCCCTTTGTGCCCCCTGATTGCATTTACGCTGCAAAAATGTTGAAAGTTTTGTTCATTTATTTAGATTATCATGATAAACTTTTACTTTTCTGCCGTAGACCTTACCATCATCAGTAATAAAATAACGACTGAACAGAACTGTAGGCCCAAACACGACTGAAACATTTATCACACATGGAAAAAGAGCTCAATTCACACAGGGCACAGTGATAGTTAAATCTTCATTATTCTGTTTCATGATCATTTGAGGCCAAAGTTGTAAAACTGTTGAACTCGATCATTCATTTAATTACCCTCACAGCTCTAGTGCACCCACAGCTTCTGCTTTACTCATATTTAAGCTGTTACAGAAGTGCCGCTGTTATTACTGCTCAGTACAAACATGATGTACACTTGTTCCCACACTGGTGAGATAAGCAGCCATTTTAATTACATTGAACAAATAAGGTTGGTGCAGGAAGGACTTTTAATGTATAGTGTTCATGGACATAAGTTTGAGCTCGTCCTGGATGAAGTACTCAAATATAGACCTCTTGTTAGATTAGCAAACACACGGACTTGTTCAGGGTGGCTTTGTTATTAGATTTCCTTATTAGCCAATGCTGTTTTATATCTGCAGATAGAAAAGGGAAGCTCATTAAAGTTAATAATATTTCTGTTTAAAATCCATGACCATCTGGGCAAGTCCTTCAGTGTTTGTTTAGATTCCCTCGGGGAAATTAAGATTCAAGTAGTACGATGTATAGCAGATAAGAAGATATTTTGAAAATAGATATAAACATAAATAAAATTAAAGTTGAAATAGAGCTGGCTGCTGCTCCTTCCTGTCTTCTGTCTTCCTGTTACTCCTCCTCCCCCTAGTGCGGAGTTGTACGGTCTGATGACCTGAGGGACAAAGGAGTAAAATATAACATATATCTTACAAGACTACAAAATATAGGAAACTGAGGCAATGAAGAATAATATTTTTGGGGTTGGGGGTATATTTTGGCCTTTACTGAGTAGAGACAGACAGGAATGGAACCAAGGAGGTACGTGCATGGTTGCTACCCACTCCGCCAAACCAGCACGCCCAAGACTTCGAATTTAAGGTGGTTATGAAAACGGTGCTATGATTTTACAGAAACTCTGTTGAAATAATCCTTCTCACAGGTATATCTGAAAAACAATCAGAAACATTTTGCTGGTATTAAATTTCGTGGTAAACAGACATGCAGGCAGACAGTTTATCAACTCAATTTTTCTGTGAAAATCAACAACCTTTGCTTTCTTTTCTCAAGATTCTGACATTATCTCATATGCTAAGATTGGCAAAAGCAAAAAACATAGAAAGAAAGAAGCATGCACATCCCAAAAAAGGTTGAACACTGGGTGCTAGCCACAAAAAAATAGTCACAAACAGAGACAAAACTTGTGCTGCTCCAAAGTCACCACAGCTGTACCGTTTTGGGTCCTAGCCCTTCATCAGACTCGAACAGGTGAAAATAAATGCACACCTCCATTTGTAAAATTCAGGGGGGGTCACCTGAACTGTCATGTGATCATTGCAATTATGCTAGGGAGAAATACAGAATCATAAACTCTTGTAATCTTACGTAGCAGCAACGCAGAAGATGTCCCTTCAGTTTTCAGAACTAAAAACAGCAGAAAAAGCAGAAAACCAACATGAAACAGGCCTCTTATGGTCTGTCCTCCCACTGTGACAATCGTATTTTGTTTTTTAGATCACAAGACGGTATAGATAATGGATGGATGAAGCAAAACACAGAAATGTCAGTCCTTCATTAAGTAATTCACAATTTAATTTAATTAATATTTGTCTATTTTTAAAAAATGCAATAATGACAAAAATAAGTAGAAACAGCAACCAAGTAAGAATAGATAAAAAACAATAATTAGATCAGGACACAGAGGAATTTATTATTTGTTAATAAATATAGAATGGATCCTGATATAAGAATCCTTATTTTCATTAATTTTTGATCCTTCATATTCTGTTTTTTTGTGTATTTGGAGTAATATCAAGTATTTTTTTTAGCTTAGACCATAATTCTTGGTTTATATTTTGGTATTTTTAAAGTTCCTGGTTTCAAATATGGAATGTTAATTGGTTAAATGATCTGGGACTTATAAATGTTACACTAAAACCCAGGTTGTTATCTGGCCGGTTGAAATGATGTTGGACGTTGAATTATTTTATCTACCCACTGCCTTGGCCAGTGAATCAAGTGAATCAAGAAGCTAATTCAGGACCCCGTGCATGCCACAGAAATAGACAAATAAAGAGAAACATACAACAGAGAAATAAGTCAGAAACCAACCAAAAATCAGTCATCATGTAAAAATGTTGTTTGTTTAGATGTATATAATTAAATTAAGTCTTGAGTGATTTAAAGCAATAAATTAAAAAAAAGCAAGTAGGACCGTCCAGCGGTCACATAACAGATCTTATTTTTAAAATATGGTGTGAAAATAATATGTTCTCCTAAAATCATGTGTTTAAATGATGATTCCAGTCAGAATATCAACCAAACTCAAAGGCTGTTATGGTTTCAGCTGCACTGCAGCTCAAATGATATTGGCAGCAAAGGGGAAGCCTCCACACTTTAATTTCACTTATTAATAGAGATTTAACAGTGGAGCGCTCTGTGGCTCCAGTGAATCATACAAGCAAGACAAAAACAAATCCAAGGCACTGAATGCTGATAGGTCAGCGACGTTATTGCCATGTTTTTGCCGGCATTTGTTAGTTTCTTTGTTTGTGAGCAGAATAACTCAAAAACTGATGAATGGATTTGGATGAATTTTTCAGGGAGTGTTGGTCAAGACACAAGAAAGAAGTGATGAGATTTTGTTGTAGGGCAGTTTTTC
This sequence comes from Cetoscarus ocellatus, assembly GCA_037902135.1. Classification (NCBI taxonomy): domain Eukaryota; kingdom Metazoa; phylum Chordata; class Actinopteri; order Labriformes; family Labridae; genus Cetoscarus; species Cetoscarus ocellatus. The sequence continues at coordinate 216,025 of JBAMNC010001251.1, read as the reverse complement.
ACGTTTTTGCTAATTACTCAGTTAGTTCTCAATGTATTTTGACGACATTTTCAGGGCACGTTGGTCATGACACAAGAAGGAGGGGATTCGATTTTAGTGGTGATCTGAATTCGTAGGTGGATCCAGGAATTTATCACTAATTAGTTAACATTTGAGTTAAGTCAGATTCCTAACCTTTAACAGCAACTCACTCGACAATGTTGGAAATGCATACCTAACAGCTTGATCAAGTTATTTATTTTACAACAATGATTTATCTCGTTCTGTGTTACGTGACTGACACAGACCCTGTGGGGGAGGGATATGGGTATTAGAATACTGCACATTTGCGGGCCTGTGATGTATTTTGATTAGTTCAGTAGTCATAGAGATCAATGTAATGTTAAATCTATTATGCGGTGAATGTTGGTGTTTTCATCACTGCTTTTAACAATACATTAATGTCATCTTCTGTCTTTGTATTAGCCTGGTGTTGTGTCTGCGTTTGCTGCTTTTACACAAATTAAGTTCCTAAGAGATAAATGATTTCATTGAATTGAATTTGAGTTATTTTCTGACACAAAAGAAGATGTTTGCCTGCGAGTTTTGTTGAAAAAACAATTAAGAAAAGATTTATGTCCATTTATGGCCTCAAAACAGTGTAGCTGATTATAGGAAATAATGTCCATCTTTTTCATGTTATTGGTTGTGAACGCAAAACAAATTATGAAAAGAGGATGACATTCACTTATGAAACTTTAACTTTTCTTTTAAATGGATCACACTGTTATGATTGGTCATAGATGGATCAATCAATTCATCTTTATTTGTGTAGCACCAATTCTTCCAGTTCAGTCCAATCCACTTTATTTATATAGCACAATTTAAAAACACTGAAGTTTACCAAAGTGCTGCGCAGTGACTACAATCAGAAATCAAGTCAGATAAAAATAAAGCAATTCATAACAAATGTTATCTCAAGCCATATATTCATTTTTAATACACATATATGTATATATATATATGCATGTATATAACATCCATCCATTATCAATACCACTTATTCCTTTTGGGGTCGCAGGGGGGCTGGAGCCAATCACCCTGAACTGGTCGCCAGTCAATCGCAGGGCCACATAGAGAGACAGACAACCATTCACCCTCACACACACACATGCACAGGAAGAACATGCAAACTCCACACAGAGGATTGGACGGCTGACCTTCTTAACATGTCCAACGATTTTATTCATTATACTTACATCGTTTATTGAATTAAGACACTTCATACTGATTAGTATGTCAAAGTGCATATCAACGTAAACATGCTGGAATTTGCACAATAAATTACATCACTACAACAATATGGTTTTAAAAAGACCAGACTCAATAGTTTTTTTTTTAATAATATAAATATATATATTATAATACATTTAAGTTGTTCTTATTTGCTCCTCACAACCAGTGGGTTTCTCATTAAAAATAGAAACAAATATGAATTTTTTGTGTCATATTATGAGCACCCAAGAAACTGTCATCAGATGCATTTTATAGCCTCAACAATCAGGGATCCTTTTCATCGCACTCTCGATTTTGTGTTTTTATTTGTTAATGTGAAGCGATAATACTGTTGCTGTTATGATTCATGTCTTAACCCTGAGTGGCACATATGCTTGAGTTAACCATCACATACGTTGTTTGTCTCCTCTGCAGAGGATTTCTCAGACAGCGAGGAGGTCCTCCCGAAGGAAATCGCCAAGTGGAACTCCAACGACCTCATGGACAAGATCGAAGCTGCAGACACCGAGGAAACTCCTGGTAAAAAAAACAACAGTAATCACCTCAGTGTAGATGTATATAGTAACTGTGCTTTATCAAGACTACGTAAATGATGTTTGTTTGTGTGTTTGCAGGCGAGCTGTTCAAAGAAATGACCGTGGACTATGAAAGATCTGCCAGTGAGGACAGACTGGACGAGGTGCGTGTGTCTGACAGCGAGTGTGTGATGAAAACACAAACTGAGCTTCTCTCGTGCAGAAACATAAAATAACGGACTGTCTTCAGGAAATACCCCTCAGGACCTTAAATCTTCTCTTTACTTAGATCTTAACCACAGACTGTATATACAGATGGATGACATGAAAACTTTCTGGAAGTAAAGCCAAATTATTCAGAGCTCCTCCAGAATAGGTCAACTCCACCTTCTTAGTGTAGTTTATTCCCTAGAAGTTTAGGTTTAATTTGCAGGAAGATCTCAGTGTCATACCCTTTTACTGCTCATTTTCACCACTATAATGTTGGCTGCAGTCCACCAGCTGCTTAACCAACCACACCAGATGGATTGTTCAGTATATTTCACTTGTACATCTGAGAAGGAGCACATAGAAAGAAGCATATCTGGCAGTTGATTGGATGATCGATCAGTCAATCACATTTATTACAAGCTAGTCAGATGATGTAGTAGGCGGGCGCTACTGCTGCGGTGTAAAGTACAAAACATGAGCTACTTTGTGGAACAAACTCCAGGCCAAGCATGTTGGAAGAGGGCCAAAAATATTCGTACAATAGAAAGTTTGTAGTGTTGTTTTACATTTTATAAAAATATTCAGTCCAGATCTGATAAAACTGCTGTTAAAGCTGTTAGCATCCATGCTAATCCTTGTATGAGCGGTCACTTTCCGCTGTCGTCTGGCTCGTAGCTCCCGCCTCTGATGCCTTAGAAGGGAGCTGATTGGGCTGTCCCACTTTGGGCTGCTCACAATCGTTGTCGACTGGAGCTTGTTAAGATGGATTACAGATATTGAATCAGGCTGATCCAGCAGTGCTACAAGGTTACCAGCTATTGTAAATCCTATCTATCTATCTATCTATCTATCTATCTATCTATCTATCTTGATAATGCCAGAGGTAGAGACATGTCATCCATCTTTATTTACAGTCAAAACTTTTAACAAACTCTCATTTTCTCCAGCTTGTGGTCTAACAGAAGGCCTGTTCATCCCTGAGCCTCTCTGTCCTCTTGTGTTCAGATTCATGGCTCAGTTCAAGCTGATAGCGCTCCCATTCCCACCATCACGGTAACAAGGCACCAGTCTGTAAGTCAACACTTTTCTGCCCCCCCAGTGCATCGTGGGCCTCAGCAGCTCCACGCAGACCCCCAGATCCCTCTGAACAAACCCTGTACTGACTCGCCCCCACCCCTTTTTGTCCCCCAAACCCAAAACATGTGTCCTCCTCAAACCTGGACCCCGTCTGTTCAACTCCGTGTGGCGTTGAGTGTCCATGCAAACCTACAAAGTAGTGTGTCCTGTTTGTTGTCAACAGGTAGCGTTGCCATTGTTTGCTGTTTGGTTGAACAGCCGTCCAGGTGGGGTGTAGGTTTGCTCTGGTCTGTCCCTCCTCGTGGTCCGCCCCTCTTTGGATGTTCTGTTGTGTGCTCCATGTAGAGTCGTCACTAGAGATGCATGATATTGGATATTGTTTTTTTTTTTACCAATATCGGATTTGCTAATACCTCCAAACTTAATTAAGCTGACACAAATAACAACTGACCCTTTGTCAGCTCTCTGATTGGTTGTCTTACTCACCAATCAAAGAGCACATTCTCATCGAAACCATTGTTAAGCTGCTTTGGTTGGACAAACTAAAACCTGAGCCATATCTTTTCACTGAGTTGTGATGAATTTGTGACCTTTATTCTGTGACTTTAGTGTAGTTAAAGTTGTGTTTGAGGTATCTGTGAAAACAATTTAAAATATCCACATCATTCTGCCAGAGTGTTGTTCATCCTGATCCTGGATAGAGGATTAAACAAGAAAATTGTCTCCACTTGATTTAACTCAATGGGCCACCGCACCAACAATCATTACAAGGTTTTAAAGGGATCCACCACTTTTTTTTTTGTATCTTGCCTCAGTCCAGAGTCACGACAAGCAGATAGACTCCATTCTTTCGTCTGTGCGTGCAATTACACGTAAAAGAGGAGCAAAGCTCGCCCGCTGCTAACTAGCTTAGCTCAAACACTGGGAGTCAATGGGATTGTTAGCCTTCCCCTGCCTACAGTAATCAGATAAACTCTTCAGCAACTCTAAACAATCCTGTGTGCTTGTTGTGACTCTTATTTTTACCGCGTTATGTAATGTTATCTTATACTATCATCATATTATCTTCTTTTACTGATAAACAGAGGCTTTGTTTTGTTGACCTACTACCAAGCACGAGTTGTGATGTTCATGAATGAGCCAAGTCTTTTGAACAGCTCTTTTAAGTGAACGATGTGAACCGATTTGCAGTTGTGAGTGAGGCGGTCGTTGGCGAGCCATTCTTGAAGGAAATTGCCTCCAGGCATTTGAGAATGGCTCACAAATAAATGGCTCACTGACAACTGCAAATCGGTTCTCGTCATTCACTTAAAGAGCAGTTCAAAAGACTTGACTAGTTCGCGAACGTCATCTTGTAAGTAAAACAAAGCCTCTGTTAATGAGTAGAAGAAGATAATAAGACAATAGTAGGAGATAAGCTATCATAAAGGGGTTAAGAAAAGAGTCACAACAGGCACACAGGACCGTTTAGATTTGCTGAAGAGTTTATCTGATGACTGTAGGCAGAGGCAGGCTAACACTACCCATTGACTCCCAGTTTCTGAGCTAAGCTAATTAGGAACAGTTATTATTGCACGCACAGTCAAAAGAATGGAGTCTGTCTGCTTGTCATGTACTCAGGACTGAGGCAAGACACAAAAAAAAACATTGGCGTATCCCTTTAAAGGGTTGTTTCGGTTTTTTGAAGTGGGGTTACTCGAGGCCAATGGCACTAGTAAATATGAGTGCCAGTAAAGGAACTTGTGAGCTTGCCCCTGGGAGGAGATATCCTGCGTTGGACGGTAGCTGATACATTGAAGTACATGGTGCCCAGAGGGTGATGACGTGCACCTGTTACAGAGCAAAATCGCTGCATGGATGCGATGCTCTGCAGGCAGACTACATGGAAATCCAGCGTTACTGCCTCCTCTCTGAGGTCCTCTGTGGTGATGTGACGTCATCTAAAGGCATCCTTTATCAATATTCTGATAATATTGAGCATCCCTAGTTTCCATAATATCTGAATTTTAAACTTAGAAATGGTATTTGTAAAATCTAACCTCAGTGTTACCTTTTTCACCACCTTCACTTCAAAAATGAAGGTCCGACACTGTCAGTATTTGTTTGTTAGTTGTTATAAAATGATGAAAAGCTGCAGCCAAAATCCTGCATTGACTGTCCTGAATGCACAAAAACCCTTTACATGTTTTTGTGCAATTTAGACACTATGCAGGAATTTGCTGCAACTTTTACTGAATTATCCCTCTATGCATCTGTCTTCTCTGTTTTTACAGTCATGGTATTTATGTTGTTTTTATCATGAAATAACAGATTTGTAATGTGATATTGAAATAACATCAAAGATTCAAGCGTGTTTAACAACATTAGGCTCAAAACTTTCACTATTTACTCAAAAAGTAACTCAAATCAAGCACGCTGGCAAAGAATTTGTGTTTATTTGTAAGCATGTTGTCTTTGTTCATGCTGTCAAACAGGACGCCTCTAAAGTCGGTCTGATCGTTCCTCATCTTTATCCGTCTTGATCCTCTGTGTTTTCAGGAGAGCTCGTCCCAGCAGTGCCTGCAGCCCTCAAAGATCCACGTGCTGATCCTGGTTTTGCACGGAGGAAACATCCTGGACACGGGTGGAGGGGACCAGAACAGCAAACAGGCCGACGTAAACACCATCAGCACAGCTTTCGACACAGTCATGCGCGTTCACTACCCCGCTGCACTGGGACGCATCGCCATCCGCTTGGTGCCGTGCCCTGCCATCTGTGCCGAGGCCTTCTCCCTGGTGTCCAAGTGAGAGGACGCATGCACACATTTGCACAGCACGCTACAAACACTGAGCATGATGAGGCTTCTGTTTGTTGACTGTAATTGCTGTTTGCTTTTAATGGAAGAGGTCCAGGTGCTGCTCATGACTGACCCCTCTATTACTTTACTCTTCAGTGTCTGAAATGAGCTCATATTTACTCTTTTCTGTGCACAGTCTGAGCCCTTACAGCTATGACGAGGGCTGTCTGTCCAGCAGTCAGGACCACATCCCTCTGGCAGCTTTGCCCCTGCTCGCCACCTCCGCCCCACAGTACCAGGATGCTATAGCAACCGTCATCGTCAGGGCCAACCAGGTGTACGCCGACTTCATTAGGTCTCTGGACGGGGCAGCTTTCTCCGGCCAGGTCAGCAGAGTCCTTTCTAATATTCTCATCATCATCACCTCACTTAAAATAGAGCCTCAACATGGCTGAGATTTCCAACATTAATAAAATAAGGCCCATTTTTATTGTTTCAATTTCTGCTTTCATGCTCAAAGTTTTGTGTTATTAGTTTTTCTTCAGTATAAAACTATAAAAGAGGAATTTGAAAAAGCATCTCAAGTGTGTTTAACCCTATACACCTGTAGTATCATATTTGACACATACTTTTATGACACCTTTATCTAATCAGCTTGATCGGCAGATTACTAGAAAAACATCTGAATGCAATCAGACAAATGATAGAAATGTCCTCAAGTGGATTATCAGTTGCAAAAAACACCTAATGTATCAAATGAGATACAAAAAATATATATGTTAAAGTTTATGGAATTTTTGATTTTTTAGGATTCAGTAGAGGGTGAAATAAACATTTCAGCTCCAAAAAATAGGATTTTCTAGCTATAATTTGTGCTCTTAGGCATTAAAGGGTTAAAATCAGCACCTCTAGGTATTGAAAAAACTCTGTTTCAGTGTGAAATGAATCCAACACTGGAAAACTAAAGCTATTAAACATTATTTCATTGTTAAATAAATCCAACAGAAGCAAGCCTCACCCATGTAACTCTGTTTCAGTGTTAAATGAATCTAACACAGGCAAACTCCGGTTGGGCAGGCAGAAAATCTTGAGCAAAACTAGACTTTTGTTGAACAGACATCAACCAAAGCTGTGTTCGGTCTGTTAGAGGATAGAGAGGTGGGCAGAGACAAAGGAACTAAAATGCACAGTTATGATAATGATAAGTTTATGACTGCCCAGACCATAAATGCGTCCTTCTCATATTTCTCTTTATACAATTATAAGGGCAGTATTTATTGGGTAGTTCCTTGATTAAAATGACTTGAAAGTTCAGGCCAACCTCTGCACAAAGTTAAAATTGCTAAAAAAAATGTCAGCAAATTTTTACTCCATGGTAGCCTTTAGTTAAACATTGAAGTCAGATAGGTTGTTTTTTGTTGAGCTTCAATACTTGTTGATTCTGTTGGTAGGTAAAGCAGCACAGGTCGTTTTTAAACATATTGACTTGATACAGTATCAGACAAGAATAAATTTAAACCAAACCAAACTAAAGCATGTGATTATTGTTTCATTAACCTTATTTGTGGCTGTTGTTTGTTCTGCAGGTTTGCCTCATTGGGGACTGTGTGGGAGGAATATTAGGATTTGATGCTCTGTGCAGCAGCAATCAGCCTGTTAATGAGAGCCAGAACAGCAGCCGCAGGGGCAGTGTGGTGAGTGTGCAGGTACGAGACAAACGCACAAATCGATTTTAAATCATGATCTGCTAATTTAACCTTTTTTGGGACTAGGGGTGGGGATTTTTATGTTTTTATTGATACCAATGCCATTAATGATTCTGCTTATCAATCCAAATCTGTTGGTTTTCGGTGTGGAGAAAAGTTGGCCAACATTATTTTGGCAACAGTGTCAAACACACGGCACTCCTGATATTCAGTGCCGTGCTGTGTAAATAAATGCTACTATTGCTGGTGGTGTTTCCACTCTGAAAGTTGTGCAGTGAGAGTATTTTTTTTATTGTGTTGTAATAAAATTACAACACAATTCTGACCGATTCTGCCCCCGTCTGACATGATACTTGACTATTTGTTAACATTTCTGTTAGCCTCCTCCAATAAAGGTGAAACATCTATGATTTGAAAGGCATGCAGAACAAATTGTATAGGAACTGCTGAGGGAATAGCTAAAGAAAATACACTAATGATATCGATTCCTTTAGGGAGTTGTTATCAATTCTAAACTGGAATTGGTTTTTGATCTCTATATGGTATTTGATCTCTCTGCCTCTCCACACTAAGATACCTCTGCTAGGATGCACCACTTGTGCACAAATGTAGCCTAAAGACAATTATTGAATCCTGGTAGAAGGCAAACAGAGAGAACTCACCTCTCTAAGATAACCAAACAATGAGCCATTTAAAGTTACAAACTAAGTAGTTTTGATATGAGGATTTGTGCTTTTTTACACCGGAAAATAAAGCTTATGAACAGCTTATGCAACAGAGTGCTCAGCTTTATGCTTTGTCATATACAAGTTTGAATAACCAGTGGCCCCACGATACAATATTATCTCAACACTTGACATGCAGAAAAAACAAATTACATATCATTGAATAAGAAACAAATCTCTTCTTATTCATCATGTCACTTTAGTTTTATTAAAAACAGACTGATGTCCACATGTAGCCAGTTAATGGAGCCCCCTCTGCTGTGCTTAGCACCTCTTCTGTTATTATCTTCACTGCTCTGAACAGCTTTAGTGCTGCTGTTCTTAAGACATGACAGCCAGCATGTGACAAAAGCCTTTTCTTTCCACAAATGTTGAGGCCTTCAGTCTTTGCACATGAGGTTAGTCATGGATTCAGCTATTATCTCAGATCACTCAGAACAGGGAGCATGTCAAGTGTCTGCTGTTTTATGAGTAGCGTTAGCTCAGCATTAGCTTCACTGCCGTGGGCTTTGGCTGGCCCTGGGTGGTGCAGCGTGAGTTACTCTCATGCATCATGTCCATCTCTTTTGTCCCTTTCAAAGTCCAAAATAAATCCACGCAGTGGATTTAAATGCTGGAGCACTCCCTTCGTCTCTCTCCTGTGCAGCCATGATTGTTTACTCTCCAGCACAATGTACGTCACCCATCTGGTCTGACTCAACAGCACCATCATGTGGACTTTATGAGTAATTGATCATAATCTGAACAAAAAGCCTCACTTAGCAAAAGTGGAAATTAATACATTAAAATGTCATTATCTGGGGTGCTGGTTTGGCAGAGTGGTGGGCAGCCAGGCACGTCCCATGTGCAGTCTCCTGCCGGCCTGTGTTCAGATCCAGCCTGTGGCCAGTTTGTCCTCCCCCTGCCCTCCTCACACCCCTTCACAAATCTATCCACTGTTTCCCTCTCCTATCAATACAGGCACAAAAAAGACCCAAAAATAATGGTAATAAATACAAAAATCAGTGTCTGTTGGCCTTGAATCAATATCCTATCATCACACCAAATATCGCAGTACTATAGTATACTGATTTTTTCCTTCCTCTAGTTTTATATGGAGTGTGTTTACGTGTCCCCTCAGGACCAGGACCTCCTCTCTCCTGGCATCATAGTGAACAGCGGCCATGGATCATCCTCTCCCACCCTGGAGGGCAGCCGCCACCTCAGCCGCAGTAACATCGACATCCCTCGAGCAGGTACAGCCGACGACCCCAAGAGACAACTCCCAAGAAAGAGGAGTGACTCCTCCACCTACGAGCTGGACACCATAAAACAGCACCAAGCCTTTCTGACCAGGTGGGTGGAGTATCGGCTGACAAAAACCTCACCATAGAGAGTAAAAACGATCCCGGTCCTTGTATGTCCCGTCTGAATGAGGACATGACTTTGTGCTGTCCTTGCAGCTTACACTCCAGCGTGCTGCGGAACGACGCAGCCTCCCGCAGGTCGAGCAGCAGCACGATGCTGGACGGGGGCTCCCTGGGGAAGTTTGACTTTGAGGTGTCCGACTTCTTCCTGTTTGGGTCTCCGCTGGGACTGGTGCTGGCCCTGAGGAAGACTGTCATTCCAATGCTGGATGGTGAGTCCAGGCCCCTCTTCTTGCCTTTATTCTGATAGGACATCAGGAAATAGGCGACTTACCTTTAAGGCCATCTGTGCCCCAGGTTTACTGCACCGTACTTTTACAGAGAAATGCAGAACAGCCGTGGGTTGCAGCAGCAGCTCTGAGTAAATGTAGCCTAGTTTGAGTCTAAGCTCTAACTTATGATGGAGTTCACATTGCTCTAAAGTTTGAGGTGTTGCCCTTGCAGAGATAGTCCAACACAGGCTACAGTAATAAACTCTATCTTACCTCCAAGTAGGTGTAAAGTCCCCTGTAAAACACACTTGCCATGATGCACTGTTTATTAAGGTGATGCAGCTCGGAGGGTGAGGAGGAGCAGGGGCTTTCAGAGGCTGTTTGGTGTCAGCGATGTCTTCCCTGAGAAAGATTTCCTCCCTCAAAAACCTGACAAGTTTTCTCTCACTTTAGTTTTTTATCTGCAAAGATAATTTCTGTCCTTCAATAGTGAAAAAGTGTCGAATTATCTCATGTTATAGACAATTTCACAGCTGGGTTGTCACTGATGTTTTTTTACTCTGGCTGAAAATAAAGTCTGTAAGCTGGAGTGATTACCTGATTGTTAATATTATTACAAAAATATTCAGTGTTTTCATAAATAAATAGTCAGCTGTATATCCATCCATTAATCTATATCGAGATATGTTTCTTGAACAAATTGATCAAGTTTTCTTAGAATTGATCAGCAAAAATTTGTCAAAATATGGCGCTGGTTAATCATATTGTTTGATCAAGATATTTAATAAAAATAGAAAAATGATCATAATTAGTTTTATTATTTACCACCGCTACAACTAATTTTATTATTTTCATGTCAGAAACTTTTGTTGATTTAATCTTATTTATACACATTTTAGACACATTGTATGTTAATTATTTAAAAAGTAATATTTATGTTACTTTTTACATACACATCAAGGGTTCTGTGTTCAGGGACAGTTGTTCTGTGGTATTAATGTGTTTTCAAAGGCTAACAGATGTAGTACAGCTTGGTTCTCTGGTGGTTTGTTTCATAGTTGAAGTTGAATTAATTATCTAATTATTAAAGTGACCTCTAGGGGGCAGACCCATAAACTAGTCCTGGGCAATATATTGATTGAATCGGTTATTTTGAAGTTTTTGTTGTGGAAACCTTAAAAATTAAAAACAGATTTTGTTCGGCAGCTTACCCCGCCCATGTTTTTGCTCCACCTGGGCCCCTGTTTAGTTCACCCCCCCATTATGTTTCCCTCCAACAGAAACACAACAACAACTTGAAAGTTGAGACACTGCTTGAAGATAGAAATACTGAAAATGATCTTAACAGTTTCATATGAATGATTTATGGAAGCAGTTCAGCTCTAAGTGTGGCACAGACAGAACTACACAGTGTACATGTGCACCTTTACATACAAACTTAAAACATACAGCTCCTCTCCTACAGACAAATTCAGCCTTTGTTTGTTACATACAGAATATTAATCAAATTTAAAAACATTTTTTGTGTACATTTGGTGTCATTTGTAGACGTTTTGTCTTTGAAAGGTAAAAAAACAATTAAAATTGGAAAAAAAAATTGTGACAAAAGTAGATGTTTTTATTAATCCACCTAAACTGTGTTGGTGACAAAAACGATGCAGACAGATGCAGAAAGACAGAGCGGCGGTTGAGACAGGGGAACTAAAATGCAGCAAATATGATAGTGATAAATGTGTAGTTGCCCAGACCATAAATTTGTCCTTCTCATATTTCTCTTATATTATAGTTATGAGAGAACTGACCTTTTGTAAAGCTCCGCCCTTTCCAGGAACTGATCCTCTGTTAAGCCCCGCCCTCCTTAGTTACTGTTTCTAGGTTAGGCCAAATCTGCTGTGGCTGGCCCCTCTCCCATTTTAAACAATTTAACGTTATTTACTTTTTTTTTTTTTTTAATTTAGTTTATTTATTGTCCATGTACACAGTCCCTACATTTACAAGTAAGAGAATAAAATGGTAAATTATCACAACATTGTATATAATCAAGAATTCCAACAGTTATTACAAGTTCTAGGTTTTTTGTTGACGTTCATTCTTTTGGACATTTTTTTTTTCCTGCTCAAGAGTCAGGAGAAGGAAACTATGTACAACCAGAGAGATAGTGATACAGAGAAAAAAACAGAAAAGGAAAATAATAGTAATAATAGTGACAAAAGAGAACATTATTTACTTTTCAACCAGCTTTTATTCATGTTTGATTCATTTGATTCTTTTTCAATTTTTGCCCAAATGAAAGAATAAAGACAAAACTACAGTAGGGTGTACGAAGATCAAATTAAAGCCCTTTTGAATATTTCACAGTAACTGAAAAATAACAGTAACAACTTAGTTAACCAGTTAGAAATTCAACAAAGGGTCAGTTATTGATGTTGGTAGAGAAATTGTAAAAAGAGGTAAAAACAAAATCAGTTAAAATCTTAAATAAATGTTTTGGTGAAATAGTTGATGATTTTATTTTAAGGCCATATCATTCCGCCCTACCACATACTTCTCACTCATATTTATTAATTAATTTATTTAAAACAGTTAAATAAACACTATGCACATAAAACATATTTAAAAAAGCACGTGTGGATTGGAAGAAGCCTTCAAATGGCTGACATAAACCACACCCGAAAGACAATGAAAGGTAAAATACTGAACCACCAAAAATAAATATCAGACATCAGATATAAAGTTCAACAATTCTATACAAAGAAACAAAGGGGGAAAAAGTAACAGAACTAAACAAAGAAGGTGCTTGTAGAAAATGTCTAATTCACTGAACCCCATGATAAATCATCTTTAAAGGACTCCTCAGCTGAAGGGAGGAGTCCCTGCGTCCGCTCCATCTCCTCTCTAACATCTCTGGTTTGATTCCTCCCCCTAGTGGCCCAGCTGCGTCCTGCCTGTCAGCAGGTGTACAACCTCTTCCACCCTGCGGACCCCTCGGCCTCCCGCCTGGAGCCTCTGCTGGAGAGGAAGTTTCACCTCCTGCCTCCGTTCAATGTGCCACGGTACCAACGCTTTCCCCTGGGAGACGGGAACTCCGCCCTGCTGGGTGAGCACCCTGCACTAACTTCATTGGGATGATCTCAAGAAAATTTAAGATTCACATGCACAGACACAAATGCTAAATTCTCTGCCATATTAGTCCTTTTAAAACCTCCTGAAGAGTTCATCAGCTGAAGTTAAAGACACTTTTGTTAACCCACCGTCCTGTTTCCCTCTGCTGCATGCCTTAGACAGCACACGCCTTAAAGCTCCTCTGTAGCACAATTTAAGTTTCTTTTTCAGATAAATTAAACATTGTCTGAGAGAAAAATGAAACATTTTTCTGCTGTCTGTGCTTCAACATCTGTTGTGAAGCAGTTATTTCATCTGACTGTTGTAGTCCTGCCGATTGTTTCTGTTTGGACTCGTCCCTGTGGTGGAGTAACCCTTAGAGCCTCAGCCATACCTGTTACTACAAATATCTGTTGAGGTAGAGACAGTTGTCACCTGAGTAATATGCAGCCAGTTTTAATGGTTGAGTTAACAAAGTATCTGCCATTTTCAAAAAGGACCAATGAGAGAACTCTGTGAGGCTGCAGAAGCTTGAATGTGTTTCATAGACTTTCATAGGACCAGCAAAGTTAAAGAACTTACTCTGCATCTTTCTCTCAAGATTTCAGACCCAAACCTTCCACCCACCACAGTTTCTTAGCCCTAAAAAATGTTTTAACGAAGATTTCTCTGTCAGTACACTTCATGTTCATTTAGACCAGTGGTGTCAAACTCAATCAAAGATGGAGCCAAAATCTGATGCAGATCAACATTAACTGAACAGTCCAAAACTGACCATGTTTTAATCAGAAATGTGAAATTTGAACAGCATATGTATTAAGGGCCATTAATAATAGTCATGAAATTAGCAGGCCACATTTAATTCTATCATGGGCCAGATTTGGCCTGTTGGGCCTTGAGCTTAACATTTCTGATTTAGACTGGGTCGTGCTAAATGCTAACTCACTTCTGCGTTTTTGGACTCTCCACTGATGGACACCTCACATAGGAACTTCAAACCATCAGTCCAATTCAGTTTTTATTAAGGCTCCGTTTACATGACAATGTTGTCACCAGAAACGGAAAGGTTTCTCCTTTGCGTTTTCAAAAGCGCTCCGCATTCACACAGAGACGCAAGAACAACTGAAAACCCTGTAGCGTGCATGCCAGGCCAGTAGTTGGTGATATAGGTTTGTAGTGAAGCGGCGGTGTTACAACGCGCGTACGCTTTCCAGTGAAGACAGACTTTTCCCAAACAACAATGGCGAATGGATGCACAAAGACACAGGAGTTTCTTGTCTGGACAACAAATCTGTCTGGATATTTTTGTCTGGATAACAAACGGAGCACAGTAAGCAGCACACAGGTTGCTCAGTAGACGGCCGAGGTTGTTGTTGTTGTTAGGTGCACGCACAACCTTCATCTTAAAGAGTACATGCATGTCATCGTTTTCCCTGAAAACGCTGATTCCTGTTTACATGGAGACGGATACCAAAACCTTTTCAAAACTTTTCACCCTGGACCATGATTTCAAAAGTTTGCAGATTCAGGCAAACAAAAGGCACAAACACAGTGAAAACTCTCAATTTTCAGCCATTTCGTTATCGTGTAAATGGGGCCTAACTTATTTGCTGCTCACTGGTTTTTTTGCTTTAACACGTAGGAGGCAACTTAGGCTGTAAACTTCTCCATAGCCTACAGCAAGGGAAGTGTTTCTTTTTTGCCAGGGTTCCACGTCGAATGAAAGCTATTATTTGATGTGAGCAACCTTTCAAGCTGAGCTGACATCTCATTTACCGAAGATATCTTATATTTTAGATGATAATCATTAACAGCATGTTGTCTTAAAGAGGGGCCCTTTGAAAACAAATGTAAAGATGATTAAAACACAAGGAAGCACAGAAGATTAATTGGCTCTGAGTTGCGTCATCACTCAGCAGGGACTAAGGGCTTGACTCTGCTTTCTTGTCTCACGTTCAGTTGTTCTTCTTTCATATGTTTTTGTGTCTTCCTTGTCTTTCCTTCTTTCTTTCCTCCTTTCTCGGCCTCCTGTCCCCATATCTTCATACTTGGCTATCTTCCCTAAAACCTCCCCCCCTCCCCTCTCCTCACCTCTGCCCCCCCGCCCCTCCACCTCCCCCTCTGTAGTGGAGACAGTCCAGAGCAACGCTCAGCTGCTGCTTGACAGCGGGCCCCCCCTGTCCTTTCGCTGTCAGGAGACCATCAGTGAGACCTGCATCCCTGTGCCGGTGTTAAACTGGCAGGAGGGCTCGCTCAGAGTGGAGTGTGTGTAGCCTTTCCCGTTCACCTTCATCCGTCCGTCCTCTGTTTGTCCGTTTGGTCCGTCTGTACTGCTGTCATCTGCAACTACTCTAGATGAATCTGTCCCCTCTTGCTCTGTTTTCCCAAGTATTCTCATGGCTGTGGTATTTAATAGAGAGCTTTTAAGAGGTTAATCAAGATATTATCAAGGGTCAAACAAGATTATTAAAGGTCCCATGTCCTGCTAAATCTTTTTTTTTTGCTTTTAATGTTGTTAGAAGGTGTTTGGGGAGCAGGAGACCATGACACCATTTATTAAACTCTCAGCTCATGGCGAAATGCTCTCTGCCTCTTTAAAATGCTCTGGTTTTTACTTCCTGGAGTTTATGATGTCATAGCTGTACAGCCTACACCTACATGACCTGTAGAGGCAGAGAGATGAGGGAGTGATCACAGCAGCAGAAACAAGAACAGCAGGAAGTTTATAAGACAAACTAATATATAAAGACCACAATCATCAACATCTAATAATGAGAGAGACTGTATATCTGATGGCAGATAATTTCTCCTTTAGAAGTCGGGGAACAAGGAAATAAGTTTGGTATGGGAATTCAATTGTGTACAGTGGTGACCTTGATTTGACACTGCAGTTGATTTTGTCTGCACATGTTTGTGTTAGCTTGGTTTCCTTGGCTGTTGTTTTCCACTTACAAACTAATGAAATGTTTTTGATATAATGATTAATAAAAGTGAAGAACTGAAAGGTTCACCCTGTGCTTTTGCTGGTGCTTTGACTACAACATCTATCAGCACAATCAGCAACAAGTCATTAGTTGACGAAGTAACTCATTTCACCCATACACCAAGACAGTTCTGAAGGTGCACGCAGGAAAATGTCATAGAAATGGAGTTCAGACAATGCTGATGGTGAGATCTGCCCACTGCTCATCAGCTATTGACAAATATTTAATGATGATAGTGGTTATTTCGTTACTTTGATTCTCAGAATTGCCACCATGTTTGCAGTTCAGTTCTAACACAACGGGTTACATACAGCCTGAGGTCTTTTGCGCCCTCTAGTGGTGTCCTCCAGGTAACACGCGTCACATAGAGGCAAATATAGAAACAAATCAGACACAAAAGTGAACACAGGAACAAACTGCTCGTATATCTCCGGCCTAACCCCTCCTCCCGTCTCCCAGCAGACATGGTTTGGGCAGCCAATCAGCGCAGAGCTCATTATCATAGCCTCCTGTTGCCTCCCTGCCCTCTCATACTCCACTGTTTCCAAAGGGGAGTGAAAAAGAGCTGCATCTGATCCTCTACTGAGACCTAAGTTTTCATTTTTTATACAGCTTAAATCAATACTTGCTCAATAGATGCTCAAGACATGATGTAAACGGGTGAACACACCAGGACGTGGGACCTTTTCTATGGAAGTGGTTTGTGACAATTTGGATTTAGAAAAAAAAAAGTAGATATCACACCGAATGCTCTGTGAAAAGATTCTTAATAGGAAAAACCTCTCACAGTAATGTTTGTAAGATAACCTATTTGATTGTTTAGTCTGTAAATCGGTGAACCTTTTATGTAGCTGGCTTTTTTTTTTGGGTAATCTGATAAACATAAAGAGTAAAATGGGAAGGTTGCTGTGGAAATACTTTGGAGAATCTGCTCTGCATCCTCTGTCGTGTTTCATTTTCATGTTTCCATCACATCTACATGTCACATTCAGTGTTTAACACATTTGAGCATTTGTGTTTGTGCTGTGGTTTAAAGACAGGCTGTAGTGTGTCCTCATCTTTTCTATAATATCAGATTATTGATGTCATAGAGGCTGTTTTGATTTCAGGAAACTTTAAATGTGATGATTTTCCTGCTTGTGATGTGGTTTTTGTGCAGTTTACTGTTGTAGCATTTGATCTAGATATCCTGCATACACTGTCGCCTGTGTTTTTCCATGTGTCGAAGATCAGAGGTCATCTGATTTGATAAAATCTCTTGGTTATTTTTTTATATCAGCCATAAATGCTTAATAAAGTCCCCCTCATAAATATACTAACACATAGGGCTGCACGATTATGGCAAAAGGATCATCACAGTAATTGATTAATACTAGAGACAATTCGGCAACAAGTCTGTCAAGATGCTTTGTCTGACTAGTGTTTCTATGACAGTACAATCTACCATAATCTAATGATCAGTGATATTGAAAATTACAACAACAAATAGACATATTACATGCACACCATACAAAAATGGAAGAAAAACATAACAAAAGTCAAAAAGTTCATGATTGGCTATTATCTATTGTCTAGGAAAGATGGATAATTTAAATGTTTTTGCTACATTATCAGATTTTCCACATGAACATGCATTCTTTTAGTATTTCAGACTAACAGGCCGCATTAAGGGAGCTGGAGGGCTGCATGTGTGCCCGGGCCACCCCTGATGAAGCGTCTTGTAGACAGATAGTATCAAAGCTAGACCTCAGTGTTTTTGGATCTTTGCCTGCCTGGTCCCCAGCCTGAAGTTACCCGGGGTAAAAGCATGTTGTTGACCAGTCCAGGATGACGTCCATGTGCTTTTTATCAGGTTATGCTGCCACCTGTTGGAGGTTCCAGTGCACTGCGAATCCAAGTAGACTGACAGCTAAACGCGCTGCATGAAATACGGTAGCCTTGATGTTTGTCTTTGAATCTGTGATGGATAGAATATTGTAATAATCGTGCAGCCCTAACAACACAGAAGTATGACTGTAGCAAGTGTACACATTTGTCGTCTAACACCCATTTAGTGTTTTATGTCTTCATATGTGTCAACCATGTGTCCACAAACAGAAATTTGACTCATGTGGTTTCACATGTCCTCTGAAACCACGCTGCCTGCCGTCACATTTCCCCTCCCACCCCCACATCACTGTGAGAGCCCCTTACCTGTGTCTCTGTCTAATGGGATCTCCTTGTTTCGGCTCAATAGCGGATGTTGTTCAGTCTCATGGTGGTGTCTTCATGGACAGTTCGTACCCCTCATCCCCTGTAACGGGGCCCCTCTCCAGGGGCCAGCGGAGGGCCAGTGAGGTCAGCATTGCCAGCCAGGTCTCAGGAATGGCAGAAAGTTACACTGTCACCAACATAGCTAACAGTAAGTGTTCTTGATACCAACCAGCCTCTCTCTCTCTCTTTCCTGCACACAGACAAACACTCATCTGTTAATTTTCTTTTCTCTCGGTTTTGCTCTTCCCGTCTCTCCTCTCTCCTTTTCTGGACTGTCTCTCTGACTCCTCACACACCCCACACTCCAGCAAAAAGAAGAATTTCATCCCCTTTTCTTTCTTCTGCTGAGCAAGGCTGCAGCTAGACTGTCGAGCAAAGGCTTCTCTTTTAAAAACCCCCTGAAGAAGAGAAAGTTTAGTGCCACTCTTCACTGTCTGTCTTTTTATTATCCACTGTCTAAATGTAAATGCAAATGAACGAGTGCTGCATTTATCAAATGTTGCAATGCATGTAACACCAGCCATTCCTGCATCGTCCACACTCCCTACTGCAGTGTTTGCTGAGATGAAATGTACTCTGTTGTGTTCTGTGTCCTCCGATGTCCCCTCCCTCCCCTCTCTATCAGAACATTTATTTTTACTTCACGTTATTTATCTGCAAACTGCTCTTCTTGTTCCTACAGAACAGCCCTGGAGATGCAGATTAACTTATAAAAGCAGACTCGAGCAACATTGTTCTCTACACACTCTGAATACTAACCAACCATTATTTTCAGTTCTGATTTCAACCATCTTTAATGACACTGGAAACTTTCACACATCAACCATGAAAGTAGGGCTGTCAAGATGCCAGAATTATTATGTTCACTGTGTTTTTGAAAGAGACACAGTTGTACATTTTGTGTCTTTGTTTTATACCAAAATGTCAGGATTTCCTCTCTGTCCGCTTCGGAAATGTTGAGCATCCATTCATTTGGAGTGGTGGTGTTTCTTAAGTTTTAAAGGGTTAGGTCGGGGTAATTGAAGTGGGATTCCTTAGAGGCCCATGGCGCTGGTAAATATGAGTGTAGCCAGTATTTAGCAGGACACGGTGCCACTGAAATTAACCCACTGAGAGGTTAAAACTACTCAATAAACAACTTTGGCCTGACAGAGTGCTACTGTAAGATTCTTTACAGCTTATATCTTTTCCTCGACAAAGCGCTTAAAACTATTTTGTGATGCAAAATAAAGGGCTTCGTGTCCTTTCACCAGCAACTCCCCTCCACTAGATCAGGTCAGATGGTGGTCACTGATTTATTTTGCCAAATTTGGCTTGTTGTTTTAATATGGACATCAGGACTAGGGCTGAGCGATTTTTGGAAAAGATCTAATTGTGATTTTTGTGGCAGATATTGCGATTTCAATTCAATGTACGATTTTCTTCAAATCAAGCTTCAGTGCAATATTCACTATGTTTACAGTATTGACAACAGTAAGGAAATCAATGATCAGAAGCACATAACACATTATTTATCATCTGATATTAATGATAAATAATCTGTTTTCATTATTAAGGGATGCTCCAACTTCTACTCCTAAACAGAGGCTTTGTGTTGTTGACCTGCTTACCAGCACTTCCTTAAATGCAAACTGCTGCAAATTTGTAAAACAGTACACATAAATAGTTGACACAACAGATCCTGGGTCAGTCAGGAGCTCTGCAAAAAATTGCAGCTTTGGCGATCACATGATTGCGTTGTCTGAGATTGCGATTTCAATCCAAAAACGATAAGTCTTTCAGCCCTAATCAGGACTCACCTCTGCAGGGACAGGACTACGACACTAGCAGCAGTTTGAAGGCTTACAGAAATTAGAAACAGAAAAAGCTGTGTTACTAAGTCCCACTCGTGACAGCAGTGGGCCCCCAAGTTTGCAGACATGGACTCACAGTTCATGCATCTGCACCACCAGGTAACCTGTGATCCCCTCATGCCCCTGCAGTACGCAGTAAGCTGTGTGCTGTGTGATTGAGGAATAGCAAAGATATTTTCTCAAGTATGTTTGAAAATATGGGTTGTTTTAGTCAAGATTATGCTAAAATATATAGATACTTTAAATCCCTGTCATGAGCCAAACTTCACTTTTGTAGATTCCAAGCTTATTCCCTTAATTTGTAAAAAGTAAAAACAAAAAATCCAATTCTGAAAATTTCCTGAATTTTGCAACCCTAGTCCTGACTTATGCAGGAGTAGCAAGAAGTTTGTGTGCATACCTTAAAGAAATCACTATAATGTTTAATAACTCTTGTCTTTATAAGTAAAAACCAAGATAAAATCTTCTTTTGTAAAGTCGGCGTTGTGACAGAGTTGAGTGAAACATTCTGGTATCCCGACCGCTCGACTTCAGACTGTTCAGATTCCTGAAATTTCACATTCCTACATGCCTCCATGTTTATTTGGTTTCTCTCTCCTTGTTTTGTCCCTGTAGCCAAAGCAGACCAAATTAACCAATCCAAAAAGCTCAGCCTTTTGTCCCAGCTCGCCCTCTCATCACATGGCAGATTCTCGCTGAGAAGTCCTCCAAAGTCCCGAAAGAAAAAGAAGACCGAGCAGGCTGCAGGACCTCCTGAAGCTGAAGTAGACGCAGAGCTGGAGGGTGAGACCGCTGACGGTTTAAGTCCCATCTCCCCGTACGAGAACTGCCTGTCTGCTGGCCTAGACTGTGCCATATCTGATCTGGTCTCACTGGACTCCCAGGCTGAAGTGGACCAAGGTATTGACAAAGGGATGGACCTTCAAAATCAGCATGAAGCTTTGGTTCCTTCTCTGGAATCTACAGATATGGGCTGCTCTACGAGAAAGCTTCTTTTTCCTTCTCCTTGTCTTTCTTTCTTAATCAAAATCAAAAGGATTAATGCACAGATTTACTCCAAAGAGGGATGAAGTACTAATGTGAATAACCATCTTTGATTGCTGATAAAATCATAAATCTGTTCTAACTCCTTCTCCTTCTTTTTCTTGATTTTCAGCCCTTGAACTCTGGTTAACAACAATCTTAACTCCTGACTTCCTCCTTTCAGCTGATGAGCTGCTGGGGTCGATGATTCTTGCTGTTTAAGACTGATGGTGTCTTTTTCTTGGCTGCAGAGGTGTCACACAATTGTCTAGCGCCATGTACATCACACAGATTCTTACATTTCTACCCTATGTATCCACACCTCCACCCACCACAGTTGCAGCACGTTGGTGGGGCACGAAGCGGCTGGACTTTGCCCTGTACTGCCCCGACGCTCTGACAGCTTTCCCCACGGTGGCTTTACCACATCTGTTCCACGCCTCGTACTGGGAGTCCACAGACGTCGTGTCTTTTCTCCTGAGACAGGTGAGTCAGTGTTAGAGTATTAGACATTGTTTATGGCCTGATAATTTACTACCACCTCCAGAGCTCAGAAAAAATCTTCATTGCTGCTTAAGTGATCCAAACGCATAGGGAGGAAGAGGTATTAAAGGGTTAGTTAGAGTTTTTTGAAGTGGGTTTGCGAGAGGTCTAGTGCCAGTAAAGGAACTTCTGAGCTTTGTCTCTGGGGGGAGATAACCAGGGGTGGACTGCAGCCAGTACATAGCAGTACAAGATGCCACTGAGGGCCTCGTACTTAATCCACTTACAGGTTAAAACTACTCAAAAAAATATGTTGTGCTTCAGAGTTTGCAGACATGGGCTCACAGTTCATACACCTGCACCACCTGGTAACTTGTGGTCTCAATCAATCAATCAATCAAACTTTGATCAAAAATGATCTTAACTATGTCGTAGTAAATTACCCACTCTAGTTCAGCAAATTAGCCCTGGTCTGCAGACATCATGGAAACACGTGAATACTTCACATGGAAACCTGCAAACAATGAAACAAAGAGCTCCAGCAGAGTCATGTCTGTGCAAACGTCATTAATAAATGCACCAGTTTATCTGTCAGTACTTTGTTTACTGTAACTCCATGTTTTAATACTGTCTGCTTCTACATATTAAAATCACCAAAACTTTATCGACAAAAGATGATCTATATTCTCTCAGGTAATGAGACACGAAAACTCCAGCATCCTGGAGCTCGATGGAAAAGAAGTTTCTGAATTCACGCCCTCCAAACCTCGAGAGAAGTGGCTCCGCAAGAGGACGCATGTGAAGATCAGGGTGAGTATGAGAGACTCTGATGACGGGGGGCTTAAGAGGCTGAAATATCCTCTTTTCTTTTCCTGTCCATGGAACATTTTCACACATCTTCTGATAAACCTTTAAGACATCCCAGAGAAATTTTGTGCCATTCAGTTTTTTTTTGATGTTCAATCCAGTTTGGCTAATTTGAATGAATAATGCTCAAATCTGCCAGAGGATATTTATTTAGAATTGTCATCTCATTTCGTTAAATTAGCCTAAAAAATGGCTAAGCTACAAAAAACCTGGCACAAAAGCTCCTGATGACAAAAAATGTCCATTTGAAAAAAAGTGAATTTGTAATTTTTGATCCCACATTTATATTATCGTAAACGCATGCATTCCTTCATGTTAAGATTTCATTTTGGACCATGAGATTTAAGTTTTAAATTTTTATATTTTTCCACCAGATGGTGCTATTTTTATTATTCATAGCAGGCAGTGGATTATCACACTTTTTACTGTTTTTGTTTCTGCCAGGGTGCCTGTGTAAAGAATAACAATGCATCAGAATCAGTGTTGCTGCCAATCATCATTATATTTTATGGAAATAGTTTTTTTGTTTTGGATTAAAAAACAGTGAAGTTGTGTGAACATACTGGCCATTAGAGTGTGAAAATCCCCAAAATATAATTCTTGCTTAAGATTTATTTGTCAGGCTGAAGTAGTTTGAATAGGCTGACTCATTTAAAGTGGAAAAAAAATATTTAGTATTTTTACAGCAGATCTTAGGAAGAAAGCATTTTTTTGTCCCAAGGACCTCGAGTGTGACTTTTTCTGTTTTTAAATCTGGAACTGCAAAAAAAACAAAAAAAAACAATGCATCAAAATCAATGCCATTCATTGACCCATCTCAGGGCATTATAATAAAATTAAAATAATAATGATAGTAATAATAATCACATACTCCTTAAAATATATGTTATGGAATTTAGTTTAGATTTTTTTTTTTGTTTATTTATTTTTGGGAAAAATAAACAGTAGAGTTATGTAAACACACTGGCCTTTCATAGGTTAAAACTCCCCTTCAAGCTGAAGTAGTTTTATAAGACTGACTAGTTTTACATAGAAAAAATTATATTTATATTATTTTTACAGCAGTTTTTGGAAAGCTGACAATTTTTTTCATTAGGAACAAATGTATTGGGTTGTTTAAAATACTCTTTAGGGCTCAAACAAAAAAAGATAATGCTAGTAAAAGACTAATATTTTGCTTTGTTTTCTTGATTTTGTTTTATTGTATGGACAAAACCTCTGATATGCACATTTCTCTCCCTCCTTTGGCAGAATGTGACAGCAAACCACCGCGTGAACGACGCCGTGTTCACAGAGGACTCCCAGCAGGTGGTGACGGGACGCTTCATGTACGGTCCTCTGGACATGGTCACTCTGGCCGGAGAGAAGGTGAATCATCTCAACAGAAAACACATCCATGTCCGTACAGTCTGTCCTGTTATTGCTCATGGCTTTTGTGCTTCCTCCTCAGATCGATCTCCACATTATGACGCAGCCTCCATCAGGGGAGTGGGTTTACTTTAACACAGAGGTGACCAACAGCAGTGGGCGGGTGTCCTTCATCATCCCTGACGACAAACGCCTCGGCATTGGAGTTTACCCCATCAAAATGGTCGTCAGGTGAGGAAAATTCTGTCCAACAAAAAGAGACGTGAAGGCTCGCATATCAACAGAGTCAAACATTTTGTAGTTTAGTGTGAAGTCCTGTCACTCCGAGCCAAAAAACCTTCCAGGAAAAGTCTGATTAAACTTTTGGGGAATTTCTAGAGTATTAGTAGAGATGAGAATCGACAAGATTTTATGGATACCTATGCCAGTACTGAGTCTTCCAGTTCTTTATCGGCTTCCTTATCGATTCTTGTGGATTTCCTGGATGGAAAATTACCCTTACCAGCCGTGGACTTGGTCTGACTATTGAACTTTGAACGTTGGACTGGTCTGACTATAAACCAATGCTAGTGTTCAGGTACAATGAATGGGACATCTTATTTATTGTATCCATTATTTACTGTTACTGTTACTGTTGTTATTTCTTTACCTTGTTATTGAGTGAGTTTAGTGGGAGTAAGTTGAGCTGTTCTTGCAAAACTGAAAACTGCAGAATGAAGTATTCAAAAAAAAAGAAAAAGAAAACAGATTTTAGTCTCTATTTCTTGGTTCAGTGTCCTCAAAGATAATGTCAGCCCTCCATGTTTTTACTTATTTTTTTGCTCACGACGGGACTTTCTCTTCCTCAGGGGCGACCACACCTTTGCAGACAGCTACCTGACGGTTATTCCTCGTGGCACCGAGTTTGTGGTGTTCAGCATCGACGGCTCGTTTGCTGCCAGTGTGTCGATCATGGGCAGCGACCCTAAAGTCCGAGCTGGAGCTGTGGATGTTGTCAGGTATGGAGCGACTCTTCTTCTGTCCTTTCTTTGTATCACTTCTTGTTTTAATTCCTCTCTAAGTTTCATTCTCCTGTTTCTCCTCATCACAGGCACTGGCAGGATTTAGGCTATCTGATCATCTACGTGACAGGACGGCCAGACATGCAGAAGCAGCGGGTGGTGGCGTGGCTGTCTCAGCACAACTTCCCTCATGGCATTGTCTCGTTCTGTGACGGCCTGGTCCATGACCCGCTCAGACACAAGGCAAACTTCCTTAAAACCCTAACAGAGGTAAGAGCCAGGGAGCAATGTGCAGGTCTACAGATATTTTCACATGAATATTTAAAGGTCCCGTGTCCTGGTGTGTTTTACTTTTTTATTTCTTGACCTTTATTTAACCAGGAAAAACCTCAGTGAGAATAGAAATCTCTTTTTCAAGATTGTCCTGGCCAAGACAGCAGCACATTCAACAGTTTAAGACAAACACACACAGCCATCAAACACATTAAATGAGACCAATACATGAAGAAAGAAAAGTCACAGTTTTAGACAGCCAAATTATGCTTGGATTGCCCATGTGAGAAAGATAAAGAGCATCGGTCAAAACATCTGCAGCCAAGATGCGTCTGTCTCCAAGTCGCTCAACATTATCTCAAAAGTGCCCAGTGAAACCAGATCTTTAACAGATCTTTAAGTTTCAGGTCTTTTTGTTGTTCATTCCAAGTATGTGGAGCCGCAAACCTGAATGCCTTTTTTCCCAGTTTATTACTTACTTTTGGAACAGACAATAAAAAATATCTTAGGGTCTTAGGGTCTAATAAGCAAGCATCTGGTTAAGTTGAATAAAAAAATAAAAAATTTGACCTCTGTAGAGGATCAGATGCAGCTCTTTTCTCCATCCCTTTGGAAATGCTGGGATCTGAGGTAGCGGGAATGTATGATAATAAGCTCTGCGCTGATTGGCTGCCCAAACAATGCCTGATTGGAGGGAGGAGGAGGGTTTACAGGCTGTAGAACAAACTTTCAAAACAGTCATGGCGTTGCCCTACGATGAGCAGAAAACTCTCATGTAGGTGGAGGCTGTATAGCTATGACATCATAAACCCCAGGAAGCAAAAATGGAGCGTTTTCAGGGACATTTTTTTAAAGAGATAAAACATTTCTCTGTGAACTGAGAGTTTAGTAAAGGTGCCATGTTCTTCTGCTCCCTAAGTCCCTTCTAACAACATTATACACAAAGAGAATTGAGTTTGCAGGACGTGACCTTTAAAGTCTGGATCTTTGGGTATAAATAAGTTGTGTGTTTTTAGTGTGTATGTTGAATTATATGTCGACATACACACTAATACACTAATACACACTGAATCTCCTTTCATCCAATAAAAGCAGATCCCAAACCAAATGTCAAGTAGATACTCCATTCTCCCCAAAAGCTTTTCTGCATCGAATGAAACAGCAGAAGTCTTTTTTAGTATGACAATCAGGAGCTGATGGACATTGGAGTATCTATTTTTTATGGACCCTGTCTTGTCCAACTGAACCAACATGGGCACGACCTCCTCCAGTCTTGGGGGCAGAAGCTCGATTACATTATTTACCGACTCTAAGTTGATCCATATGTCTATAAGAGGCACAGCTGTCTGAGGGTTCATCTAATGTGATGTTTTAAAGCTTGCCTCGCCGTAGCTCTAAGTTCTCTTGTTTTTACCGTCAACAGGCTCATATGAGGATTTTTGCTGGTTATGGATCAACCAAAGACATCTCAGTCTACACCGCCATCGGCCTCCCTGCCTCACAAATTTACATTGTCGGTCGGCCCTCCAAGAAGATGCAGCACCAATGCCAGGTAACTGTTTTTGAATGTCACAGAGGTTTTCTTAAAGCAAATGTTTATTAAATAACCCAGATCAAGTCAGGTGTATAACTGCAGAGTTGAGGCCTCTTATCCTCCTAGCAGGTGCTCCCACAAAAACTCATTGACTTACATTTCAAGATCCAAAGTAGGTTTAAGCCAGAACCAAAATATCATCCACTATAAAAATACATTATGAAAATAATGATAATAGTTATGACTTCACACAAATTGAAATCTCTCTCCTGTCAGAAATAACACAGAATGTCTCACTGCATCATCAACGTGGATCTTTGGGTACAAATATGTTATTTATGTTTAGAAGTGCACAGAAGCTACCTCTTCAAGGTGGAGGTGGGTTTTAAAGGGATACGCAAACTTCTTTTTTTTTTCTTTTCGTGTCTTGCCGCACTCCCGAGTCCATGAGAAGCAGATAGACACCATTCTTTCGACTGTGCGTCCAGTAACAAGAAAGAGATGGGCAGAGCTCGGCCACCGCTAATTAGCTTAGCTCAAACAGTGGGAGTTAATGGGTAGTGTTAGCCTGCCTCTGCCTGCAGTCATCAGATAAACTCTTCAGAAACTCTTAACGCTCCTGTGTGCTTGTTGTGACTCGTTTTTTACCCCGTTGTGTTAGGTTATCTATTTTTAGACTAAGATTAGCACTTTATGTAATTTTCTTAAAGAAATACAAACAAAACTAAACCACAGGGCATGTGCACAAACCACCGTGGACGTGCTTGTAAGTAGGTCAACAAAACAGAGCCTCTGTTTACAAGTAGAAGAAGATAATGAGATAATAAAAGAAGATAACGATACCTAATGTGGTAAAAAAAAACAAAAAACAAATCAGAACAAGCACACAGGACAGTTTATAGTGTGTTTTAGCCTGGCTCTGTGTCCTGTGTGCTTATTGTGACTTTTTAACCGCGTTATGTTACGTTATCTTCTACAATTGTCCAGAGTGACAATTGAACAGTTCTATCATATATGGAGTCTATTTCTTGATGATGTGGGGCAGAGAATATGCAGTATATTCTGGAGGAGCCTTCCCAAACCAAGAAAAGCTGGCCAGTGGACAAGAGGAGGCTCTGTTGTCTGTATTGCTTCAGTCAGTGTGTGTCAATGACAACAAGGTTTCAACATTTTGATGTGATGCAGAACTGTGCTGTGCTCTGTGATTAAGTTGGAAATTGTGCTTGTTTTGGGAGGTTGGATGTCAATGTAAAATTACAAAATACGCACTGTTTGACTAAGATGTGGTGCCTATTAGTCAATCAAAATATAAAATTTAAATAAAGGGGTCAATGACCTGAACCTTCTCTGATCTCCTCCACAGTTCATCACTGAGGGATACGCCGCTCACCTCTCTCAGCTGGAGTACAACCATCGCTCTCGACCAGCGAAGTCCAGCAGTGCTCGTATGGTGCTACGCAAAGGCAGCTTCGGCCTGGGTGCAAACAGCGACTTCCTGAGGAAGAGGAACCACCTGCTGCGCACCATTTCCTCCCAGCCGGCACCCAGCTCGCCCACGGGCAGCATCCACAACAGACCGGAGCGCACGCAGAGCCAATCAGACGGCGATCGTCTGGAGCGGCTGGAGAGCATTCACAGCCACAACCAGGGGGCGACGCAGCGCAGCATGAGCATCACGGCCAGCTGCTGGGGCCGCAGCAGCAGCACCAAGCTGGAGCCGGGCGTCCTCGGACCCAAATGAGTTCAGGGAGACACAACGTTTGAGCGATTTGACGAAAAACTTGCAAGATTGACATAAAGTGTGGCCTGCATCTGAAGGGAAGATACCACAAAGATAACACGAGGTGCTACAAACCACTCCAAAAACTCACAGTCACACTCCACACCCATGTTCTGAACAGAGGTTATGGCTTTATTTATAAAACACAAACATGCAAGAGGCATTTCAAGGAGCTTCTTCCTGAAGCAGTAACCCGCACACACAGAATAAACTGTAGGAATCAGACTGTTTCTACTGTTTAGTATTTATCAGGCTTCAGCGTGAGGCCGGTTTTCCTCCTGTAGATCACATTAGAGTAACCCCCCACAGCAGTGGATCAGGGTCCATGCTGCCTGGTAGCAGACTGCTGGTTCTGCTGAAGCACAACAGATACTGCATCGGTCGACTGGTGCAGGATTGTTTTAAACTTCTGTTCTTATGTGGCGATCAGATGCTGTCATATGTGTGAGCAGAGCTGAGGAACAGCAGATTAAACTGGACTGAGCAGGTCACTTCATAACTGATAACTTATAAAAATGCATCATTAATCAAAAAAAACATTAGACTGGTGTTCAGTTTATAGTCAGATCTGTTCTTTTTGATGTCACATTGTAACGATGCTCTTATTTTAATGATGGATCATACCTCAGCATAAGAATATCCATCCATTATCTGTGATGCTTATTCAGGGTCGCGGGGGGCTGGAGCCTATCCCAGCTGACACTGGGCGAGGCAGGGTACACCCTGGACTGGTTGCCAGCCAATCACAGGGCCTCATAGAGAGACAAGTCAAGTCAAAGTTTATTTGTAGAGCACGTTTAAAAAACAACCTTGGTTGACCAAAGTGCTGTAGAGGGGTACAATATAATCTTGCATACACTTAATAATACAAACAGTCATGATAATAAAAACAGTAATTAAACAAAAATGAACCCAATATTAAAAATGCATATATAAAAATAGAAGTAAAATAAGAATAAAAACAATAAAAGAAGAGTTAAAGGGAAGATAGGAAATAAAAGATAAAAGAGGTAAAAGCCAAGATTACTCATCTAGCTGGGACTGAACGTCAAAGAAAAAGGTGGGTTTTTAGCAGAGTTTGAAAGTGCTCAGTTGACTAACAACCATTCATGCTTACACTCACACCCAAGGGCGATTAGGAGTCACCAATTAAGCTAACGAGCATGTTTTTGGTCTGTGTTTTTGCACGGGGAGAACATGCAAACTCCACACAGAAAGGCCCTGATTGACACGGGGATCGAACCAGCAACCTTCTTGCTGTGAGGCACAGGCACTACCTGCTGCTTCTCACCTCCTGATCTGTGATTGCTAAGTTACTTTGAAGAAGATGAGCCTGATATCTGAAGGCTGATTGATTTTTAGCTCATCTGAAGTGATTTGACTGTCCCTACTCTTTTGTTCTCACAGCAGAGCTTAGATCACGTCCCTGTGAACCACTCAGTTCAGTTTCATTTGTTCTCTCGTTCCTCCTCAGGCCAAAGATCCCTCCATGAAGCAAACAGATAAATCTTTAACTTTGTTTGACGGGGAAACTTTCTCCCCGGTTTTAAAGTTATGGTGCGCTCCATTCACATCAGAACTGGGAAGAGGGAAATGGGAGTTTTGTTGCATCCCAGCTCGACTTGTTCCAGTTTTGAGCTGGCAAAGTCGGGGTAACCGAAAGACTTCGAAGTGGGAAATTCCAACCAATGGGCGCATTCCCAGTGACATATCTAATTTGCAGCTCAGACGATCCCAGCTCTGAACTGGAGCGCACCACAAGTCACCAGTCTGGTGTTTCTGCACCTTAAAAACTCAGAGCTGAAGGGAAAACTGGTCCTGCTGTTGGGTTAACGTGCCAAAGTAAACAGTACAGAGTGATCGGCTGTACAGGAGGGGAGGATTTAAAAGGGTCTGGGGTCTCCTGTGTAAAAACCTGTAAGTATGTATTGATGCCTTAAAGAGGCTTGTGTGTACATAGTTGTTCTTCTCCAGTGCAGATCTGGTATCTGGTCCACTGAAGACCAGCTCTAAGTGTCTTCTTTACTCCGGGGTAAACGAACACAGCCTCATTCAGGATATTCACAGACTCTGATGATTATTGTTATTTAAGCTCTTGGATATTTTAAACTGTATGGAGTTTGTGAACATGACGTGTTTTACTTTTAGGTGTTTATTTCCTTTAAACTTCGGCAGCCAAATCTCACAGCGACCTTCGCCTTGCACAGTATTGTATTTTTATTCTGTTTTTTTTCTCGCAGATCACCGGAGTTTCTGAACAGGACTGCTATCTCGTGACATATATAGTCTGTTTGTTCTTATCTATTTTGGAGATTTGGGATCTTTAGCTTCTCTCTGGTGATTCTCCATGCTGTAAATGAGGCGTTGAATGTGCTCATAGATAATCCTTCTTAGGTTAAGATCTATTCTCTCGGCGTCTTTAGAGGAAGTTTAATCTGAAGGTGTAAATTCTGTACGATACGCCGTCACAGAGCTGAGATTTACTTTATGCTGTTTGACACTTCTTCCTGTCAGGGCTGATGACGGCTTATTTATTCACTGAATCGATGCTTATTGAAGCGTGTACAGAACTGAGTGCAATGGACCAACCTGGGCCTAAAAAAGGGGAAACGTGCAATATTATTCAACCACAACATGACATAAATCAGAGCGTGAAGGGAAACCACAGCATGGACAATCAGATCAGCAGGCGTTATACACCCGTCGGACTGCAGGGGGCGCCGAAGACGATCTGACTCTCAGTGACCGTGGAGATAAAGCTCACAGAAGCCTGAGGTGGACGTGCATCCATTCACCTTTTTAGCTCTGTCTTCTCTTTAGTCTTATTACTTAAAACTTTATCAACACCACAAACATAAGAACAAAACAACCGCCCATATTTCACTGAGTAACAGAATTAAAAAGCATCGACAACTTCTTCATGAGGCAGGTGCTTAGAAGAGGAGCTGCAGTCGAACTACCACATGAGTTTGACTGCAAGAAATAGGGATACACGATATTGGATTTTTGCAGATATCAAATATGCATTGATTTCCAAATGCATAACTGCCAAACCTATATTTTTTGTCCAGAGCAGAGAGTGTTTAGTTTACAAAAAATGACGTGTTGCTTTCAATCTGAGAGTCTATTTGTGTGAGAAACAGATGAAAAACAAACAAAAAACAAGATTTAACTCTCGAAAAGTGAACATTTTGATTTCTAAATGTACCCCTGCAGTGATGATATGGTACATTCTGCACTTTTACAGTATTACTGCCAAAATATAAAGGATATATATGGTCAATATGTATATATGTCAGCTGTAAATACTGGCAAAAAAATTAAATATTGGCCAAAACTGATATCATACGGGTAATATTGTGCATACCTAAGTAGAAACGACCCAATATTGAGCGCTTGTTTTGCTATATTATGAAACACATATTGATATTCTTTAATGCTTAAAATTGGATTTCTGTTGTTTTCTCCAGGTCCTGCAGCATCTCATATTCCCAGAGTGGCAAAAGCACAAAATACCCAATAAAAATAATGTCAAATAAACTCATTTATTTTGCAATAATAGCACACTGTGTTGTTCCCAGATAGCTAGAAAATAACAGGCTTTTTTATGCCAAGAAAATAAAATGTAATTAATTAAGACTTAAAACATCTTTTTTTATCCTGAGATAATTTGGAAAATCAGACAACACAATTTGTAAATTAGTTTTTTTCATAATCTGACAGAGTAAACACAGTTGTCTGCTAAGCCCCCCAAATTACCCATAAAACCAGGGTCTCTAAAAGTTCATGTCTTCAAAGCATTTTTGACATTTTTTGTTTAATTCTTCAAATTATGTATCCTTAAAAAATGTAAAAACTTAAAAAAACAGCAGACTTTTCCTCTCAATATTTTTACTTTTACATTTTAAGACAAACAAAACAAGAAAAGCCACAAAATTAAATGTAAGGATTATTTTAACAGTTTTACTGAAATTAGAAACATTTTTTAAACAGGGTTTGAAACACAAAACAAGACGGACAACCCTTCATTTTCATATACAAGAGCGATTTGGAGTCACCAGTTAAATTAACAAGCTGTTTTTCTGGTCTGTGGGAGGAAGCCAGAACCCAAGCATGCACAGAGAGAACATGCAAACTCCACAGGGAAAGGCACTGGGATGTGCCTGAGTGTTTGACTCAAGGCTGATCAGAAGTAACGCCTGTGGTCACTGATCTCATCTCCTGAGGTTTATACGCCAGGTTGCTCCTGAAGGTTGTCAACAAATCCGCTGTTCTTGAGACTTTGAGAAAACAGACACATATCAGGAAAAAGCAGGAAAAAGGTGTTTGGATGTTCGCCCACTGAGTGCTTCTGGAGCTGAGGTCTTTTTGTCCAAATGTCCATGACTGTCCAATCAAAGGAGGTCATTAGACACGTTAAAGGGGTACGCCAACTTTTATTTCTTTTTGTATTTCTTTTTAAATGCACATGTTCATGAACGTCACAGCTCTAGCGCAAACCACCGTGAAAGTAGGTCAACAAAACAAAGCCTCTGTTTAGAACTAGAAAAAGATTATATGATGATAGCAGAAAATAACATATCATAATGTGGTACAAAATGAGTCACAACAAGCACACAGGACAGTTTAGAGTCACTGATCTGATGACTGTAGGCAGAGGCAGGCTAACACTACCTATTGACTCCCAGTGTTTGAGCTAAGCTAATTAGCAGTGGGCGAGCTCTGCCTGTCTCTTCCTTGTTACTGCACACACAGTTAAAGAATGGTGTCTATCTGCTTGTCATGGACTCGGGAGTGAGGCGAGACACAAAAACAAAAAAAAAGTTGGCGTATCCCTTTAACACCTCCCTCTGCATTCATCGATCAGGGCTGTGAACGCCTCCTTCAGATGCTGCCATTAGGGACAACAAATAAGGGACACACGATGCTGGAAACCGTCATCACCCTCTGACCCACAATCCCCTCCTCAGAGCAACAATCACCTGGGTGTTCAGATCCAGAGAATGTAGAGTTACGATCAACCCCCCGCCCCACACGTTACCAGAGGCCTTACATTCCCCTTCTCTGCCTTATATCGGCCATTGTGTTGAAAATGAACGCTGCTTTACCCCCAATTTAGACCAAGAGACTGCTCGTGTGGAGAGGAGACGGCCATATTTTCTTAAAGGCTTTGGTTTGTTTTTACTGTGAAGGAAAAGAGCAAATCTATTTATCACGTCAGAAGAAAATCCTCTCGCTGTTTCCCCGGGTTAACACCGCGCCACTAAGCTTTCAGAGGCTGTTTGCAGTAAATACAGAAACCACATATACGGTAAATATTTTCATTGTACAGGGTGTGACTCCTGTAGGTTTTGGATAATATTCAGTTTATCCATCCCTTTGTGTTTTTATGTACAGTGTATAAAGAATATATAAAGAAAAAGCAAGTCTTCTGGAGTTTTTTTTTCTACAAATGTATTTATCTTAAAGTATTTGGGGCATTTTCTACATTTGCCATGCAGCTGGATCCGCCTGATTGAATGCCTGTGATCAGGCAGGTCCAGTCGCCAATGTCCAAGTGCTCACCTGAAGCAGCACGGTCCAATCAGAGTCCTTCAAAGCAGGAAGAGGTGGAGCTACGAGCCAGACGACAGCAGGAAGTGACTGCTTGTACTGAGATTAGCATAGATGCTCATAGCTTCTATGCTCTACTTTACACACTTCCCTAAAGGAGGGACATTTTCGATCCACTTTAACTTTTGTTTTGCTGAAAGTTTGTTTTTTATGAAGTGGCTCACATTCCTAACCTTCACACCAGGGGTCTGCAGCTGCCACATGCAGCCCTCCACATCACTCAATACGGCCCACCAGTCATTTAAAAAAAATAAATAAATAAAATTTGGAAATATGAAGAAAACAAATAAATATGATTCATGAGTAATTAGAGTTTCTGCAGTCTTTACTTGGAACTGCACAGCCTTCTCTGTGCAGTTCCAAGTTACTGCACAAGCTCCATGATCGCCTAGCCTGATGCACTGATTGTCGTTACCGATGAAAGAAACTGAGTGGCAGTCAGGGACAAACCTGCACCCTGCTGCACAGAGCTGAGGGGGCTGCAGTCCAGCAGAGCATGCAGAGCTGATTACAGCACCTGTGACCTGAGAGAGAGTGAAGACAAACAAAGGAGCTGAGACATGGAGGACAGGTCAGGGGAGCTGGAGGGAGAGTTTCTGCCAAACAAAAAAGTTTATGAGGGATAAAATTCCTGTGATGACTGGATAAAGGAGAAAAAAGAAAAAAGGAGGTGCATGAAGCTACAAGAGTGGGCAACTGCTTCTTGGCAAACATGTGGAGGAGACCCTCCCAGTGTTTGGTGACACTTAAAGCCTCTGCTCTCCAGGACGGCCAGTAAACCTTCAAATAACCTGGACTGAACCTCCTCTTCATCCAACGACTCCGTACTCTTCATACTGTAAGTTATCGCAGCTCTCACACACACACACTGTCCTGATTTCCATCAACTGTTTCATTTGGTGTCTTTGGGGGAGTACAAAAGGACAGTGGACTGAGTTTCTGATGGTTTTTTCAGGTTATAATTTTGTGACGTTTAGGTTTGAAATTAATGAACAATTTTGTAGATTTTGAACTATGGTACTAAGGAACTCTTCTTTTGGGCATCTTGAATTTAATGAACTGCTTTGCGACATTCAGAACTGGTTACGACCTTGAAGATTTATTTTTGAAGAACACCGAATTCTATGAACTTCTTGGACTTTTTCACTGAAGTCTTTGTGAAAATTTGTATTTATGTAGAAAACAAATAGAAACAAAAAAGACAACAAGCAATAATAAAATAAAATAGAAGAGCAAAGGGCTTTGTCGGGGAGGTCATGGGGCGAGCTCTGTCTTTGAGAGGGTTATCATGCTGGAGTTTGTGCTGCAGTACATGGCAGTGCGTAAAGCACGTGCACACATACTTCTCCATACACATCCATTAACAAACACAGATATATAACATTACACACATTATCATTCAATCTTTATTTGTATATCGCCAGATCATGACAGTATATCTCAAGACACTTTACAACAGAGCAGGCTGAAGACAAACTCTTCATTTCCAGATACACATATATGCATTGACACAAATACATATAATAAATGTATTTGTATATACACATACATACATCCAGGGATGGATCCATCCAGGCAGGCAGAGACAAAGGGACTAAAATCACGTTTGTCTCTGCTGAATATAAACTCCATTAATCAATTTTTATTCGTACAGTACCATATTTGTTGGATATAAATGTATTAAAGGTAAGCCCCTTGAGATGTGGCATCTCATTTTCAAGAGGGTCCTCATGTCTAGATGGCAAAGATGGTTTTAATGGAGGTATAATCAGTACAACCATAGATAGAGAGATCAATCTAATATTTAAATTAACATCTCTAGTGAATATAATCTGGATGATAAATGACTGCAGCACCTATCACCAAGATCTTTTTTCATTTGCTAAATACAGTCACTATTTTCCCACCGCTTTTCACCTCGTTCTTTATGAAAGGTGTAACCGTTTAACAATGTTTACAAAAAAGTCAGCAGTAGGGCAGCCTCTCTGAAGCCAGGGCTTTGTGACAGCCTTTTTTTAATTAGTAAGATCTTAAGAGGAGAGCATCCTCTCTGCTGAGTCCATCGGGAATGAGTCTGAGGTACAAGATTATAGAAGATGTTCTGATACTGAAACCCAGGACTTTAAAGAGAATTTCTACTTCCCTCCAGAAAGGCTTTCTAATAAGACCAGAAAACGTCGTCATGTCTCTACAGTCCAGCAGCAGAGCCGAGTGCTGCTATGCTTGAATTTCTGTTTGGGGGAAATGAAGAAACAAATCAGAACTTTCCAGCTAAAGACAAATTGGTTTCATTGATTGAACTGTTTTTTTCTCAGTTTCTCTAATTCTTGCTGATGGTCTGGATTATTTTGAAATGGTGCAAGATGAACTTTATTTAATTTCCTTTTGTAGCGTGGTTTTCATTTGGGACTTGGCCTGTACCCTGATATTTATTTAATTTAATTGACAAATCTTTAACTGTAATCTGTCTGGTGCCCACCTACTTAACTATTCTGGCCTTCAGTAACGCTCCAGCAGTCTGACGTCAGCATTACA
This sequence comes from Cetoscarus ocellatus, assembly GCA_037902135.1. NCBI lineage: Eukaryota > Metazoa > Chordata > Actinopteri > Labriformes > Labridae > Cetoscarus > Cetoscarus ocellatus. The sequence goes on along the minus strand of JBAMNC010001251.1, from coordinate 179,453 downwards.
GTCGCTACAGGGCTTCATCCTACAGCACAGGCTAATTAATGCTGCATTATAAATGTAACTTTACCACTCTAAAAGTTTATTGAGTCATTTTGAAGCATAAATCAGACAAGAATCAACATTTTCTCTTTAATGAACATCATCAAAAATTATAAGACCTTTTAAACAGAGCATGTTTTAGACAAATTAAGACGTCAACCCTCACTTTTACTCATACAAAAAAAGCCAGGGAGCCACACATGAACCTAACAGGATGTTTAGCTGCACTGCTCCAAAGACAAACAGAGATGAGAAATGAAACCTCACATTGTTGAGATTTTACCCTGTGCCGTCTGAGGCGGCAGTCAAAACAGCCCAAAGCACCTCCTCAGACTCCCTCTCTCCTTCTCTTTCCCCTCTTCTCCTATCATATGTTTATTGATTTCCTGTTAACTCCTTTGAATCGTTCCTTTTTTAGAATTATTTCTTTATTTTTTGTATTTCTTTGTTAAACATGCCACTAAATTGTCTTGATACAGCAGGAACTTGTAAAAGGAAGAACACAGATGTTGAAATGTATGTTTTATGTGTGTTGCCAGATCTGTAATAAACAAAAAGAACAGCCCAGAATAGACCTGGAAAAGACGATCAACCTCTGCTGTCAGGTCAAAGTCAGACTTCATAGACTTTTTATTGCCTTAAATGTCAAAAATCAAATCAACGACCTTTAAGCTGTTTTAGGATCTGCAGGAACTTCGTAAAACAGCTGCGCTACATGAGGAAACAAACTTTCACCCAGGCTCAATCAAGACTCCGTGTCCTGAGAGATCGATTTTTAAATTAATATTTCTGCAGAACTAAATCCCAGACCAGCGTTTTAAAGTTCTGATGAGTTCAGTCTCTCGGTGAAGCGCCCTTCCGGTCCTGGATCAGACTGATCCGTCCTCTACCTGTTGATCCCCAGTTTCTTCTGAAAGGTGTTCCCGTCTCCCTTCGTGGCCTGCTGAGAGAGAGATCACGAGCTTCAGTCACATGTTAAAAACACGCCTGATCCTTTGCTGGCTCACCGATTGGTCCCTAAACTCACCAATCATAAAGCTCTCTCTCATTGGTGATTAGCGCAGATTACAGACTGTTAATGGGCGTCAGGCTCAGTCCACAGAAATGAAGGTATTTTTAAAAATATCCCCACCAACACAACAATGCATACACTACAGTATTTATTTCTTATTCCAGTATTTATGCAAAAAGCTGTTTCATTTTCATATCTATTGAAACCACCAGCTCTAACTGGTGTTACAGTGTAACTCGTGGCAGTGTTAACTGATGTTAACAGACGTGTCGAGTAAATATTTCTTTGTTTATATCTCAATATGAGACATGTCTCATAACCTTGATCAAATCCTGTTATTAAAAAGTTTCATAGGTCCTCCTGTTGGTTTCAAAAACTGTTATAACCACAGGACAAGCTGCCATGGGTCACCAGTTAACACGGTCACTTGTGAAATGATAACACCAGGACTTGTCAAGAGCATGGGCCAATGTTTGTTTTTCAGGATCACAGTGAGGGAGGGACAGACCATGCTGGCATGTTAACAGTCCAGTTATCAACACTTTACAGCAGCAGTTAATGTTCACTGCAGTTCAGATGAAGAACAGAGACGATCTCAAACAATGTGGTGTCCTAGTCTAGATTATATAAGGCACTTCCCCCCATCTGTGATTTACAAACGCTTACAGAAGAAATCATACAGCACTGTTTTTACCATTGTCTTTAATTTATGAGTTAACATGTCACCCAGTTTACATGCTTAACAAATTACAAATAAATACATAAAAATCTGAAATACAATATAAATACCCTTAACACATATTAATAATCCTGTAAATGAGTAAATAAATAATGATAACTCATTTGGTATTATCCTTTGTAGTAATATTAATTGGGCATTTCTTCACATTTGAGACAATGTGAGCTTTTCCATTTTAAGAGTTAATACTAATAATTAGTTCTGAAAAAATTTTATTGAAGGCAAATTTTTTTTCCTGATTTTGTGGCGCCCCCCGGAGGCCATGGCGCCTTTAGCATTTTTTTCTAAATAGCCAAATGGGCGAGACGGCTCTGGTTTTAGACCAATAAGACTGTGAACCCGGCCGACATGAGGACACACTTAAAGGAGTTTTTTTAATCTTCAGCTTGGCCGAAGTTTTACAAAATATCAGCGACTTTAGACACCAAGATGCTTTTTTCTGTCGGCAGAAAGTCAAAACACACCGAAAAAGCTTTATTTTAAAAAATAAAGTGCATTCAGTCATTAAAGTGCTGTTAGCAGGTTAGATAAACAGTAATATGAATAATAACACAGATGAAAAGAGAATCAATAAATAATCAACAGTCAGGCGTTATAAGCTAAAGATAAATCTATTCAACAAAAAGCATAAAATACAGAAAGGAAAGCAGGTCAAGCTAATGAGTCAAGATGATCAATGGCAACCAGGATAAGAGGTTCTGGTACACCTTGTCTCAGTTTGAGGAATTTTGCAACGTTGGCCGGAAGAAAGAAAATCAAATTTAGCAAACAGAGCATGATCAGGACGGTAAGAATTTATCTCATGATATGTCTGCTCTGAGCTGGCTGGCCCATCAGGCAATAGAGGAAAATGCTACGGGCCCCGTGGCCCCCAGGGGGCGCCACAAATTCAATATAATTATATTAAAACCAGTCATTACTATTACCTTTAAAGATGGAAAAGCTCACATTGTTTTAAATGTTAAGTAATGCCCAATTAATGTTCCTACACATGATGACACCAAATAAGTAAATGTATCTTATTTATAGAGTTGCTGTGTGCAAACTGTGTGGTTGTTAAAAATTGTTTGATGTTGATTGTTGTATTTATAATTTATTACTATTATTATTATTATTTATTCACTAATTTACAGGACTTTCATCTTCTGTTAAGGGTATTTATATTGTATTTCAGATTGTTTTGTATTTATTTGCAATTTCTTAAGCATGTAAATTGGGTGATATGTTATCTTATAAATTAAAGAAAATAGTAAGAACAATACTACTTCCTCTCTTCTGTAAGTGTATGTAAATCCCCGATTGAGGGGGGCCCCATTTAAAATCTCTCCTAGGGCCCCACATTGGGTAGAGCTGGCTCTGTGGCTGTGGTGTTGGCTGCGCGGAAACATGACCAAAATGTACTGTTGGTATTACTTTTCTGTGATTTTAGCCAACATGTTAACAATCCCACACAGATTTACATCAGAGAGGAGGACACATTCGCTTCTTCGTCTCTTATCAAAACAGACGCTTTATTTATGAGCAGCAGGACGGCTAACGTTAGCTAACAAGCATCAGTCAACAGGTAGATTTAAGCAGTTCGACACGTTTCTCTGACGCGTCAGCTTGGTCTGGTAGAGGAAAAAGACAGATACAGGCGGCTAATAACTGTTAGTAACTAGTTGGGCAGAGGCAGGGCTAACCGAAGGGTCATCTTTACTGAGTTTACACACTCATGTGAGAAACTCTGTGTACCTTGTTGATTTCTTTGTGTCTGTCTCGGCTGACGATCTCCTCGATGATTTCTCCTTCTCCTCTCACCAACCTGGAGGAAAAAGCTGCTGAGTTAGCAGATTTATAAAAGCAATAAAACAGAAACCTACAGATGCAGAATGTTATTGGTATGGTATTGATATCAGATGAACATTTCTGGAGGTGTTTTAGCTTTTCAGATATATTTGAGGGTAAGGACACGATGTCACAGTCAGCAGAAATTTAGGCACTGAGTGGCAACAAATACTTCAGCTCACCAAAAAGTTAAAGTTAGCATTTCTTATTCTTTAATAATGTTTGCCTCAGGCAGTGAAGATCTCAGCGGATGTTACAGAAATATTTGGAGCTGTAACATCAGGTTAATAATGAAGATGAAGCCCTGATTTTACAGCAGCTGGTATCATTTCAAGTGTCACTTTCATAGCTATTATATGATATGAGAACATTTTGAGGACCCCATAGCACAATTTGTCCTGGATTTTCCTGCACATATGGAGGAATTAGAAGGTTTTCTCCTATTTTCACAGTAAAAGTATCACCAGACTGAGAGCTGGCACACAAAGGTCAGCATGTCCACAAAACTAATTCAAACACTTGTGAGGACAAACAGACCTTTTGTAGATGCAATATAAAACACACCTGGTGTTGAAAAGGGTCTTGGAATTGAATGAACTCTTTATTTCTTGATATTCATTTACTTCATTCAAATGACTGTCAGTGGACACGCTCACTGATCTCTACATTTTCAGACATTTATTCCGCACAGTGTTACTTTTGACAGCACTTTTTAATTTAGTTTTAGTTATAATCTTTTGTCTAAAATATCTTTGAGTTTTGGTCATAATTTAGTCATCTAAATTGTTTTAATTGTTGATGAAATCTGCTGTAAATTTAGTCAGCTCAAATATGAAGTGTAAAGGGTAAGGCATTTTTTATGTTTCCTTGAATTTCTGAAGTCATGTTTTAAACTTGGATAAAATGAAACATCTAATAACCCTTTATTGAATGCTAGTAAAGTCTGAATGTATAAATGAACAGAAACAAATTGAACTTTTGTGTGAAAGGCAGTCACCTTTATTTAGGCTACCTGGCAGAGCATCTCAGTCACTATACCAGAACTGACAACAAACAGTGAACCTGCTCTACATGAATATATCAATTCATAAAGAGAGGAGCTCTGATTGGATCGCTCCACAACTTATCCCACCACCATGAAGCTAAGGCAGCTGTGATTGGATGTCCCTCTTTACTCATCCAACCTTTCCACACAACCAAAGTAGCTGTGATTGGATGTATTCCTAACTTGTCCCTACTTTCTACATGACCAAATTAGGTCTGATTGGATTAAGTCTCTGTCAAACATTTTAGTCTAGTTTTTATTTGTTGATGAAAATGTCAGTTCGTTTAGTTTTAGTTTTTGTCCACGTGCACTTGTTTTTATTAGTTACTGTCTAGTTTTCGTCAGGGGAAAAAAGGTTGTTGACAAAAACTATGAAAATAATTAGTCAACAAACTCATCACTGCTTCAGCCTGGTCAACATAAAACACTCTTGGTCATTTTTAGTCAAACCGTACTCCAGTACAGTCTCTTTGGACTTTGGAGTGTTTCTCACCGGGTGCGTCCTGTTTCCGGGTCGACCACCCTGCGGATCACGCTCTGCCTCGCCTCGTACTCCTCTTTGGTGAGCGGCCTCTTCGTGGAGAGTCGGGCCTTCTGCTCGTCCGTCATCACTGCAGAAGGAAACAGAGTGAAAGATTAGATTTAAACATTATTGGAGTGCTGTTCCAACAATACTCTCTACATTAAAAAAATAGGATTGGGGAAAGAGAAAAGACATTTCAGTTCATTAACACATACACCGTTCAGGTAACATCAAGCAAGTGAACATCTAGTCCTTAAAGTTGATGTCAGTACCAGGAAAAAAGGGCAAGTGTCAGGATTGAGGAAGTGAGTTTGACAAGGACCAAAGTGTGACGGCTGGACGGCTGGGTCAGAGCATCTCCAAAACTGCAGCTCCTGTGGGGTTCCTGGTCTGTAGTGGTCAGGATCTACCTGAAGTGGTCTAAGGAAGGAACAGATTCATGGGCAGCCAAGGCTCACTGATGAGCATGGGGAGTGAAAGCTAGCCCGTGAGGTCTGGTCCAACTTAGGCCCTGTCCACACAGAGATGAAAACATTTCTGTTTATAAAATGTTTTCTGTAAAGACAACATCGTTTCAGGAAATGTGTCCGTCCACATGAAAACACTGAAAACACTGTAGTAAATATGCCACTATGTAACTGGTGCTGTAACGCTGCTGCAGACACCAAAACCAAAGAAGACACGCATAAAACATGTCCGATGTAAACGAACAAAACAAGATGTGGCATATGTTGTTCTTTGGCCTCTTGTTGCTCACAGTGGTCGTAGAGGAGCTGAAGATTTTACTGTTAAAGCCAAAAAAACTCAGGAGCTTCTGCAGCACGAACATGACACCATATTCTGCCATTGCTTCTGTCGTCGGGATTCATGCATGTGGTTCAAGCAAGAGCTGTGACTCATTTTCAAAAATGTGCATTTTCAGGCACCCAAAATGCCAAATCTGTGTGGACGAAATCCCCATACAATTAAAAACGTGTGCGGATACGCCTGAATTACCTCCATGTGGATTTGCTGCTAACATCGTTCTGCCAGATACCACAGCACACCTTCAGGGGTCTCAGGAATCCATACCTCAACAGGTCAGGGCTGTTTTGGCATCAATCAATCAATCAAAATTTATTTGTATGACACTTTTAATACAAAATACTGAGTACAATAAAAGTACGGGACCCGACCCAACCTTACGATCCACATCCAGCACCACACAAAGACATTTAGAGGAGATTCTAACAGAAACAGGACTAAAGAAAAGCCAGAATGAGGAAACACAGGAGCTTAGACTAAAATAAAAAAAAACATGATAAAAAATAAGATAATACTACAGAAGGGACAAAAACACTAAAAGATAAAATTTAAAGTATTATGTTAAAATTAGATAGCAAAACAAAAAGTGCCTAATATAATCTGCTGAAGTAGGAAAATGAAGAGATTATTTCATTTCATATTTTCATTTCATTGTTTTCCATTTCATTTTGTCAATTACTTCAAAAATGAAGTTAAAATAAAATCACTGTCGAAAATAACTAGACAATATCTAGTTAACATATTCAAAAATATGTTAACTAGACAATTAACATCAAATAAATTCTGATCAATAAATCTGAACTGAAATGGAGAAATACAACTGAATAAGAGAATTTAAAATGAATAAATAAATAAGATTAAATAATAATAATAATAGATATAATCAGCTAAAAGCCAGACTAAAAAGTTCGGTCTTGAGTTTGCTTTTAAAAATATGAACAGCAGACGCTGCCCTCAGGTCCCCAGAGAGACTGTTCCACAGACGAGGGCCACAAAAAGGAAAAGAAGCTTCACTGTGTGTTTTAGCTCCAAATCAACTCCATATGAGGACGGTGGTCATAATGTTTTGCCTGCTTGGTGAATGAGAAGTTCAGCAGTCCCTCTGAATGATGGCAGATCGAAATTAGAAAACAACCCCGCCTCCTCAGCCTGCTGGTCCAAGGCTTCTCCTAAACCATGTGAACCAGTCTAAAAGGACCACAGCAAAACCCCTGATCTGATTCTGACCACTGTAGACCGAGAACCACTCCACAGGAGCTGCAGTTCAAGAGATGCTCTCACCCAGCCGTCCAGCCATCAGACTTTGACCCTCCTCAAACTCACTCAAATCCTCACGCGTGTCCATATTTCCTTCTCTTAACATCGACTCTGAGGACAAAATGTCCGCTTTCTGCCTGAAACATCCAACCATCTAACAGGAGCCACGACGAAGAGATGATCAGCATTACTCAGTTCAATGGTAAGTTTGTTGACTCATTATCTTAATCATAGATTTTGCCAACAACCTTTTTCTCCTGACGAAAACTAGACTTGATTAAAATGAAAAAAAATGCATATGGACAAAAACTAAAACAGGATTAACTGACATTTTCATCAACAAATAAAAACAAAATGTTTGACAGAGACTTAATCCAATCAGACCTAATTTGGTCATGTAGAGAGTAGAGACAAGTTAGGAATATAACCAATCACAGCTACTTTGGTTGTCTGGAAAGGTTGGATGAGTTAAGAGGGACATCCAGTCACAGCTGCTGTAGCTTCATGGTGGTGGGATAAGTTGTGGAGCGATCCAATCAGAGCTCCTCTCTTTATGAATTGATATATTCATGTAGAGCAGGTTCACTGTTTGTTGTCAGTTCTGGTATTGTAACTGAGATGCTCTGCCAGGTAGCCTAAATAAAGGTGACTGCATTTCACACAAAAGTTCAATTTGTTTCTGTTCATTTATACATTCAGACTTTACTAGCATTCAGTAAAGGGTTATTAGATGTTTCATTTTATCTAAGTGTGAAACATGACTTCAGAACTTCAAGGAAACCTAAAAAATGCCTTATCCTTTTACACTTCATACTTGAGCTGACTAAATTTACAGTAGATTTGGTCGACTAAAATGTTGTGAAATTTCATCATCTAAAACTAGACTAAAACTAAAACAACTAAGATGACTAATTATGACCAAAAGTAAAGATTATTTGGGCAAAAGACGAAGGGTGAATCCCATTTCTGCCCCTTAGCCTTCTGTTTTGACGGCTAAAGGGAAGGGGTGAAAACACACTGATGAGAAACGAGACGCCACTCAATTCCTGCTACTCCCATCATCACCCAGAGCCGCTCGCTAGCTGTGACGTAGGCAGATGCGACAATAGCCGAGAAATTGTAAAATACATCCAACAATTCAAAACATGATTTATATTTACTTGATGATTTAATAATTACTTATAATTATGTGCTCCCTTCAGTCTCCGCTCTTGTCAGCAGGCGCGGTGTATTATGGGAAATTCTCATACCCCTTCGTTTCAAGTGAGGTCCCGGTCTGTCTTCGTTTCAAGGGCTGTGTAGCCCTTCCCCTTAGCCCTATGGAGAATTGGGACACCCCTACACAAGACGCGAACGCGCAAAACCAAGGGGTTAGACGAGGGCTAAGGGGTAAAATTGGGATTGACCCTTAATTAAAAAGTGCTGTCATAATGAACACTGGTCACTTCCCCTTTCAGTGCTCATGATGTTTCCTGACTGTTGTGCTGTTTCAGTTTTCTAATTCAAGCTCTTATTTCTAAAGTCGATAAAGACGAGCCGAACTTAAACCTGAATGAATCATATGGTGAAACAATGGCGTGCGCGATGGGATTAAAGCGGTGTCTCACCTGGTCCGAGCTCCCCCGCCCCCTCCTCACTCTGCCACACCTCCAGGTAAGATGGAGGTCTGCCTGACAGAGGAAGAGGAGGACCAGGTGACAGCAACAGCTCCTCCTTCTTCTGCTTCTCCTTCTTCAGCTTCTCCTTCAGCTTCCTCTTCTCTTTTTTCCTCTGTTTCTTCAGCTTCGCTTTTCTCTTCTTCTCCTTCTTTTTCTTGGCTTTACTCTTTTTCTTCTTCTTTGACTTTTCATCGCTGGATGAGGAAGATGAGGTTGAGGAGGAGGAGGAGGAAGAAGATATGGATGAAGAGGACGAGGACCTTCTGCGTTTCTTTCTTTGGGATTTCAGATCTAAAATGAAAAGACGACTGTTGTTGAATCTGTTAAGTTATCTTGGAGAAAGATGTGATCTCTGTTATTTTTAATGATCAATAAGAGAGAAAAAAAACAGACGTTACATCCTCAAAACAACAAACCAGACATTTACTGAGCAGGAACTACCGTTTCATCCTGACGCTCTGCAAGATAGATCTGCTGGATGACGGATGGAATCTTGTGAATCCAGCTGTTCTCAAAGGTCACGGCTCTAGGGCCTCATTTATAAAGCTTGTTTATGCACAACACAGAGTTTGAAAGAGGCGTACACCATTTCCCACGCAAAGGCTGTGATTTATAAAAATAAACTTGGCAGCACAGATGGTGAGGTGGTGAGTTGAAGCCAGAATCATATCAGACTTAAAGACAAGCTTAATCATAAACACCCGAGTCTGCAGTGACATAGACGAGTTCCTTTAATGAGCCCTTAGGCCTACTGCTGTATGCAGTGTTCATATGTTGTACCTCCATCTTCAAATGATACAGAGCGGTGGATAGCACTGATTTATATTATATGTGATAATGTGTGTAACAAACAGTCTAATTGCTGAGTAAGAATATATATTGTGCAGTGACACCCTAATGCTGCACAATGGATGCTCTGGCACTGCTGGCAGATCAGGCAAATGGTGGATCAGGATGGAGAGTCTTTAGGGACCACAAAGATTTGCACAAAGTCACACTTTTTTTCATAGTTTGGCTGGTCCTGCAACTGATAGTCAGGTGTGACTTATATATCAAAATATACATCATTTAACATACTGACCAAGAACCAAGGAGTAAACATTACCGTCTACAGCCGCGAGAGGGCGCTCTAGGCTGGGCTAGACATAAACAAAATGCCCCCAAAATGAAAATCCTATTCTAACAAACTGCAGCTAGTAAAATATGCAGCGGTAACTGAGCAGAAATAAAGTTTGGAGTGACTGAGAAACTCGTGAGGGACTGGCGAAAAGCAAAGGTCACTCTTACTCCAATGAAGAAAATGAAGAAAGCTAATCACGGGCAGAAAGCAAGATGGCCGGTGTCGGAGGAACCAGACCACAGATGGGTGCTTGAACAACAAGCTGCAGGGAGAGACTTGTTACAGGTCCATTTATGCTCAGCGTTAAAGACAGATCCGGATCCACCTCTCTACTAGAGCACTAAATAAATGCGACTTTTGTCCGGTGCGACTTAAATATGTTTTTTTTCTCTTCATGACGCATTTTTTGACTAATGCGACTTATACTCCGGAGCGACTTGTAGTCCGGGAAATATGGTACATAAATTGTTCTGCAAGTTAGTGTTTCCACTGACGTTGATTCCTTGAGGTGGTTGTTACTGATTCCCAACTAGAATTGGTTTTCTAGTCCCATCCCCAATTTGACAACATCAGCCAAAGAAATCAACATTACAGGCAACAGAGGCATTATACAGGCCACAACCAGGGACAGAAATTGATAAGTTTTGTCGATACCAATGCCATTAACGATTCTGCTGACCAATCCGATTCTTTGACATTTCCCTTATTGATTCCTGCTTATTTTCTATGCAGAAAAAAAAGCCTATGTGGTTTTTCAACAGCAACATTGTCAAGTGCTGGTATTCAATGCTGTATTGCATAAATGAATGCTTCTGTAAGTTGCTGGTGTTCCCACTGTCTGAAAACTGTGCAGTTAGCATATATTTGTTGAAAGTAAGACACAATTTGACCTGCCCTGCCCTGCCTGCCAATAACTTTTACTTCTTTTTAATCTGACCCTAAATTTCTAATCCGCTAGCCACCTCTGATGAAGCTTCACGTCTGATTTAGAATAGAATAGAATAGAATTAATTGATAAGGGAGTTGTAAAGCATAAACACTAATGATATCGATTCCTTAAGGATTACCCCCATAGCTAAAGAAATAAACACAACGAGCAACAGAGGCATTATCATACAGGCCATACTAGGGATGGAAGTTGATAAGTTTTGTTTATACCTAAGCTATTAACGATTCTTCTGACTGATCCGATTCTTTAACAATTCCTTTATCGATTACTGCTGATGTGCTATGCAGAAAAATGTTGGCTTAGTTATTCAGTGCAGTGCTGCAAATTAATGCTTCTGTAAATTGCTGGTGTTTCCACTTACAGAAACACGCACACAAAGCATCTTTTTGTTCAAATAAGACACAATTTTGATCTCCTCAGCCCTCTGCCATTTATTATTACATCTAATTATTGAGATCCTAAGCTTGTAATCTGCTGACTGCCTCAGTTGAGACTTAGGGTGAATCCCAATTGTACCCCTTACCCCTTGTCTTACCCCTTACCCCTTGGTTTTGGGCGTTCACGTCTAGTGAAGGGGTGTCCCAATTCTCTGTAGGGCTAAGGGGAAGGGCTAAGACAAAGAGCTACACAGCCCTTGGAACGACGACAGACCGGGACCTCACTTGAAACGAAGGGTTATGAGAAGGGGTACGACCAAGGGGAAGGGCTAAGGGGTAGAATTGGGATTCACCCTCACTCCTTCCCCTTGGCCCTCAAAACAGAGGGCCAAGGGGAAGGGGTGAAAACACACTGCTGAGAAAGGAGACGCCGCTCGATTCCCGCTACGTCATCACACAGAGCCGCTCGTTGGCTGTGACGTAGGCAGATGCGACAATAGCCGTAGCTACGGCTGTGAAGGCTAGCTCGTTATAACGAGAAATTTTAAAATACGACCAACAGTTCAAAACACGATTAATATTTACTTGATGAATTAATAATTACTTATAATTATGTGCTCCCTTCAGTCTCCGCTCTGCCTCGTGTTGGCGGGCGCAGTGTATTATGGGAAATTCTCATACTCCTCCGTTTCAAGTGAGGTCCCGGTCTATCTTCGTTTCAAGGGCTGTGTAGCCCTTTGTCTTAGCCCTTCCCCTTAGCCCTACGGAGAATTGGGACACCCCTACACAAGACGTGAACGCCGAAAACCATAGGGGATTTGTTAAGCGTGTACACACTAATGTTTCGATTCCCAGCTGGAATTGGTTTTCTTTTCCCATCCCTACATCTAAACGCTTAAAGGCCTAAATCTTCGTTTCGTCTCAGTCTAAAGTTGGACTTAAACATTTGTCTACAGTAAATCTGCTCCGTCCCTCCTCACCTTTGCTCTTGTGTGATGTTTTCTTTGACGCTCTGCTCCGACTCCTGCTGCTGGATGAAGACGATGAAGACGAGGAAGAGGAGGATCGTCTTCTTTTCTTCTTCTCATCTTTTTTCTCTGCGCCAGCTCTGTCACGGGATCTACTGCGGCCCATATCAGAGATAAAAACACCGACAAATTTAAAAAAAAACCCACTTATGTTTCACATGTTTACCTCAGTGGCAAACTGCTCACTGCTGTTTCTTCTTCTTCTTCGGAGTTTATGGCGGTTGGCATCCAGCTGAAAGGTGCATTACCGCCACCTACTGAACTGGAGTGTGCTTCTAGATTGGGCAGTTGATCTTAAATTCTGTTTATTAGAATAGTTTCTTTGAGAAAACGGAGTATCTGTTTGCATGTTTGCTGTAGTTTTTCCCCAAGTAAACATTCCAATGTATAACTTATATTCTGTTTGTTGAGTGATTCCCTAAGCCTTTGTCTGTCGTGTGCATACTGGCTGCAGTCCATAATACAATGCTGTACTGTTTCTGGTGTACTGCAGTAAGAGCATAGTCCTGTGGGGTGTTTGCCTATAATATGGAGAGTACTATTTAATCCCGTGTCGTGTGATTATTGCATCTTCCCTTCGAGTAGTGAAAATTTTTCTATCATCTTTGACCTATTGTTAAATTCTGTATAAATGCCTTCCTGTGTCACTAATGTCCCAGTATTCCTGCCATGTTTGTTGAGTGTGAGTGTCAATTATTGATTTAGATTCTGTTTTACTTAAGGTGATTTGTAAATCAATTGTTTGCATTCTTAATGACTATTTTGCAAGTATATCTGTATATTCATTGCCTTCTATGCCAACATGAGCCAGAACCCAATTGAAACTGATATTTGTACCACTGTTTTCCAAACTGTAAAGGATATGGGTTATTTCCTGGATAATATCTGGCCTACAAGATTTTCCAGTTTTAATGCTTGTGAGGGCTGACAAACTATCTGATGCTGTTATATTATTGTTTATGTTGTTTGCTTCTGTCGATTGGAGACCCATTAGTTTTGCAAATAGCTCAACAGTATAAATAGATAGATGGTCCGTTGTGCTTTCTTTAATAGCTGTTAGGTGAGGGTATGAAAGCTGCTGCACCAGTACGTTCTGTCAAAGGATCTTTTGAGCCAGTTTACTGTTTTGTCTATCAGGACTTTTTCAAGGTGTTTTTGGACACATACAACACTTTCACTGGTTTACCTTCTGCTTTAATTTTCTTTTGAATGGTCATGTCAACCTTTGGTTCTGTAATCAACCATGGAGGGATTTTCAAGCACGGGATTGTTGGACTATAATGTATGTTATGTAGGCCTGCATTCTCTGCTTTTATATTCTCAATCCACCCTGAACTTGGGTGCTTTGCTGCGTTTTCTGTGTTCCCAACACTCATTCAGTACTGCCTTTGTGGGATGTGAGTCTTCTTGCTCTTAGAAATTAACCCAATATACAAGTAAACTTTTTATTCTTCTAATGCATCTAAGGGAGGAAGGTTTGCAGTGAGTTATTATTATTATTATTATTATTATTGTTGTTGCTATTATCAGCCTGTTGCTTGTTTCATTTGCAAAATGTTGCAACCCTGGCCGCTCTCACTGACTAAAAACAGTTCTAAACAGTTCACGCCTGGTGTGCAACGGCCTTCATAATATACATGCAGCCACCATGTACAGAGAAACTCTGAAAAGTAGGGATGTGATATTTGGAGCATTTCCACTCATTTGAATTCAGTGCCAAAACTCCAAAATGCAACCACCTATTCTTGTAGTGACAGTTTTTAGAGCCCCTAATTGACCTTTCCCTCCTTTTTAACTGAGTTCTCAGACCTTTTATCGGTCACTGACAAAAGTCATTATTGTTCTTAATATCAACATCTCATCTGTCCCTGGTCTTTCTCTCTCTTACCATCATTGTGTTTTTGAACAGTCTGGACCACCTTCTCCCCATAACCACAGAATGTACAGCCCAAAAATGGTACATTACCCCTGAAGCAGCCACAGCTCTCACATCACAGATCACAGCCTTAAAAAACACCACGTCACCATCATCCTGCAAACAACTGGTCACCGACTTTAACCACAAACTGAGGACAGCACTGTAACTGAGTTTTGTAAACTTAACAGATGATAATAATAATACATGATGCTGTAAAAAAAGGGCAACAACAAGCACACAGGACCGTTAAGAGTTGCTGAAGAATTTATCTGATGACTGTAGGCAGAGGCAGGCTCACTCCTCCTATCGACTCCCAGTGTTTGAGCTAAGCTAGTTAGCGGTGGGGGAGCTTTGTCTGTCTCTTCCTTGTTACTGCACACACAGTCGAAAGAATGGCGTCCACCTGCTTGTCGTGCACTCTGGAGTGAGGCAAAAGACAATTAGAAAAAAAGTTTGCGTTTCTCTATAAAGTAGTTTCTGATATAGAGTCAATCTCAACACAACTACAAACCTTCAGCTCTGGTGCTACTTGACTTGAGTGCTGCCTTTGGTGCTGTTGACCACCAGATTCCTTTAAATAGATTAAATGAACATTTGGGCCTCACAGGAAGTGTTTTAAATGGTTTTCCTCGTATCTTTGTGACAGAAAATTCTTTGTTTCAATTGATGACCACTCTTCCAAACACTATGAGGTTACCAGTGGGGTACCACAAGGATCAATTTTAGGACCATTAATTTTTAATTTGTACATGTTACCCCTGGATTATGTCATCTGCAGACACGGCATCTCTTTTCACAGTTACATAGATGACACTCTGCTCTAGTGTTGGTGTCTCCTCGTGACACCAGCCAGTTAGACTCACTTCTTAATTGTCTTTTAGATTTAACAGCCTGGATGTCACAGAATTTCTTGAAGCTAAAACAGGACAAAACAGAGGTTTTAATAATTACTTTAAAGGCTCCAAACTTCACAAAATAGGACTTTGCCCCAGCCAAGCAGCATTAAATCTTGGGATGGTCTTTGATTCTGATTCAGAAAAACAGCTTTTTATCATTTGAAAATATCACAAAAGTACGTCCATTTGTCTCTCTAAGCCGGCGGAGAGACTAATGCACACTTTGTCATGGCTGTGGTTAGTTTTAATTTTATTTAGTATGTTTGAACCTCTTGTTCCTTGTGTTCCTCATGTTTCTTGTCATTCCTGTTTTATTTTGAAGTCTCTTTTTACATTGTGTTTCCTGCCCTCCCCTCTGTGAGTGAGTTCCTGATTGTTATTCACCTGTGATTGTCTCACCTGTGTCTGATTACCCCTGTGTGTAGAAAGTCTGTGTGTGTCTGCTCTTCTGGGTCAGTTTGTTTCTGATGTTCTCCTGCATGTGATTCTTCCTGCTCTGTCCTCTGCTCTTTGTGTTCCCTGCTGTTTTTTGGAAGTTCATTTGTGTCTTCAGTTTCTGGATTTTTTTTTTTTTTGTGTGTGTAAAGAAGTCCTTTTGTTATTTGATCCTTGATTTTTTTTTTTTTTTGCTTTTTTTTTAAATTAAATATCTTTAGTTTCTTTATGCTGCACTTGGGTCCTCCGTTTTTTTTTATAACACATGACAGCCTTTATAACCAGCAGGCTTGACCAGTGTCAATGTCAGCTTTATTTATTTAGCAGTCTTAAAACAGCCAATGGCCTACTAAAGTGCTTTACAGTAGGATTGGCAGACACAATTAAAACAGCAACAGCAATATAAAGTAAAATGTAAATGTAAAATGTAATGCTCTCCTCTCTGGTCGACCTAAAAACACAATAAATCAGCATCAGCTGATACAAAATTCTGCTGCCACAGTGCTGACAAGGATCAGAAGGAGATCACATGTTACACCTGTTTAAAGTCTCCACTCTGGCTCCCTGTTAGTTATCATATTGATTTTAAATTTATTAGATTTTAAAGCTCCACATGTCCTGGCACCAGAATACCTGTCAGAGATGGTTTTAAGAACCAGGTCGATCCCTCAGCTCTTCGGAGCTGCTCCACAGAGCAGAACCAAAACCTTTGGTGATGCTGCATTTAGCTGTTCTGCTCCAAAACGGTGGAGCAAACATCAGAGGATCTGAGATGAGCTGCAGATGCAGAAATCTTTAAACACAATATAAAGACTCAATTATTCAGCCTGATATTTATGTAGAACTTTATAATTTAATGAATATTACAATTATCTATTTATTTGTATCACTTTTTATTGTGCTTTATTATTGAATTTGAGTTTTTAATTGTAGAATAAAATACTAATGTTTTTGTTGTTTTAGTTTAGTTTTTATCTTTACTTAATCAGTTTAGATTTTTTTAAATCTTTTAAAGTGTTTATTAGTTTATTTTTTAAGATGTATTTGTTAGCATTTTATTTATTTCTGAATGATGATTGTTGGTTTTATTGCTTTGCATTTTCTCTTGTTTCTTTTGTATTATATTTTATCAATCATCTTGATTGCATCATTTGTTTTTACTTTATCTTTTTTTGGTGTGAATTGGTCTCCAAATCCTCTTGATATCCTCGCTCCTGTCATTACAGTTACAGAAGAATAAAACTTAGTAGATGGACCTCTGCTGGGCGTTTATTTGCTGGCTGGTTGTGAGAAAAATCCATGATTATTACTCACAATTGAGTCCTTATGAAACGCGTTGTATAAATAAAGATTAAACTTTGATTGGCTGTGAATGTCAGACAGAGGCTGTTGAACAAACATCATCAACTCCCCTCCCTCTCTGCAGCATTACTCAGCCAGTTTCACTTTTGACAGGAGAGGGCGTTGGATGGACCGTTTTCTCCGTCACTGCCTCCAGCTGAAGGTAAAGTCTCTCCTTTATAATGTTTTTATTGAAGACATAAACTGAGGGTAGTTAAGTGTGAGCAGAAATAATTCATTATCTTTGATTTAACTCTTAACTTGATGTGTAACATCTACCATCAATAAAAATCCCCTGCCTCACGTTTCCTCCTCATTTTTAATTTCAGAGTCTCACAGAGCAGAAAACAAGTCCTTTAGTCCTCAGGATTTAACCTGGAGACAGCAGGAGGAAATGGCCATTAAACACATTTAAAAGTGATTTCATGATCAAACTGAGAGTGAAAAATCAACAACCAATAACAAAACGCATAGAATCAGGCTCTTACCTGAACTGTAGGTTATAAACCCAGGACGTTGACCTATCCTGTATATTAAACCTGTTTTAGGTGAATATTCAGACCAAAGCTGTGGACCAAGCTGTTAGCAAATAAATCAGCACAGACTGGTTTAAATAATGAGGCGGATTTTATTTATTTATTTATTTAATTTTTATGTACATACAGATGTACAAAACCCAAAACCAGTGAAGTTGGCACGTTGTGTAAATCGTAAATAAAAACACAACACAATGATTTGCAAATCCCTTTCAACCTATATTCAATTGAATACACCGCAAAGACAAGATACTTAATGTTCGAACTGGCAAACTGTGTTATTTTTTGCAAATATTAGCTCATTTTGAATTTGATGCCTGCAACATGTTTCAAAAAAGCTGGCACAAGTGGCAAAAAAGACTGAGAAAGTTGAGGAATGCTCATCAAACACTTATTTGGAACATCCCACAGGTGAACAGGCTAATTGAGAACAGGTGGGTGCCATGATTGGGTATAAAAGCAGCTTCCCTGAAATGGTCAGTCATTCACAAACAAGGATGGGGCGAGGGTCACCACTTTGTGAACAAATGTGTGAGCAAATTGTCCAACAGTTTAAGAACAACATTTCTCAACGAGCTATTGCAAGGAATTTAGGGATTTCATCATCTACGGTCCGTAACATCATCAAAAGGTTCAGAGAATCTGGAGAAATTACTGCACGTAAGTGGCAAGGCCGAAAACCAACATTGAATGCCCGTGACCTTTGATCCCTCAGGCGGTACTGCATCAAAAACCGGCATCACTGTGTAAAGGATATCACCACATGGGCTCAGGAACACTTCAGAAAACCACTGTCAGTAACTACAGTTCGTCGCTACATCTGTAAGTGCAAGTTAAAACTCTACTATGCAAAGCGAAAGCCATTTATCAACAACACCCAGAAACGCCGCCGGCTTCGCTGGGCCCGAGCTCATCTAAAAGGGACTGATGCAAAGTGGAAAAGTGTTCTGTGGTCTGACGAGTCCACATTTCAGATTGTTTTTGGAAAGTGTGGTCGTCGTGTCCTCCGGACCAAAGAGGAAAAGAACCAGCCGGACTGTTATAGGCGCAAAGTTCAAAAGCCAGCATCTGTGATGGTATGGGGGTGTATTAGTGCCCAGGGCATGGGTAACTTACACATCTGTGAAGGCACCATTAATGCTGAAAGGTACATACAGGTTTTGGAGCAACATATGTTGCCATCCAACATGGACGCCCCTGCTTATTTCAGCAAGACAATGCCAAGCCACATGCTGCACGTGTTACAACAGCGTGGCTTCGTAGTAAAAGAGTGCGGGTACTAGACTGGCCTGCCTGTAGTCCAGACCTGTCCCCCATTGAAAATGTATGGCGCATTATGAAGCGTAAAATACAACAACGGAGACCCCGGACTGTTGAACAACTTAAGCTGTACATCAAACAAGAATGGGAAAGAATTCCACCCGAAAAGCTTCAAAAATTGGTCTCCTCAGTTCCCAAATGTTTACTGAGTGTTGTTAAAAGGAAAGGCGATGTAACACAGTGGTAAAAATGCCCCTGTGCCAACTTTTTTGCAGTGTGTTGCTGCCATTAAATTCTAAGTTGATGATTATTTGCAAAAGAAAATAAAGTTTCTCAGTTCGAACATTAAGTATCTTGTCTTTGCAGTGTATTTAATTGAATATAAGTTGAAAAGGATTTGCAAATCATTGTTATCTGTTTTTATTTACGATTTACACAACGTGCCAACTTCATTGGTTTTGGGTTTTGTAGAAACACAATGCACGTGAAAACATAATTAAAAAAGTATTTGTGGAGCCGTAGAAGCCACACCCAAGAGACAATGAAAGGCAAATACTGAACCACCAATAATAAATATCAAACATCAGATATAAAGTTCAACGATTTCATTCAAAGAAAAAAATGATAAATAAATTGCATTTTCATAGGGATGTGGTTGCTGCTCCAGTTCAGGTTGAGGTCATCAAAAAAATCCTTAATTGTGAGTGAGCTTTTTATTTGTGAGACATTCTTAAATGCAAATTGCTTGCAAAAATAACGGCTAACTCAGAACTGCAAATAGGTTCACGTCGTTCAATTAAAAGAGCGGTTCAAAAGAGTCGACAGGTGCTGGTAAGCAGCAGTGTTAACTTTAAACACATTAAAGAGACAATTATAAGTCGGACCTTGTGATCTTAACTTGTGATAATTTTCATTAAATCAGTACTAATTTTTTACTTAGTTTTATTTATAGTCTTTTGCCTAAAATGTCTTTTAGTTTTTGTCATATTTTAGTCATCTTAATTGTTTTAATTTTAGTCTAGATTTGGTTGATGAAATTTCACAACAGTTGATTTGGGGGGGGCGGCTGTGTGTGGCTGCTGCAGGCCAGTGCTTCAGGCATGTTACCGGGGTGGAGCTGCTTTCTCAGGTTCGTCCAGTTAGAAGCGACTGAAAAACCTGACGTCAGGTTTTAGCAAATCTCGTGAAGATCTCCCAAAGACTTGTTTTCAGAGGCAGAAAATCTCGCTCCGGGAAGATTTGGGAAGATATCGGGAAGAGGAGAAGATCTCATGTTGTGGGACTTCCTGGAGGTGTAGAGTCTGGTATTCAACTCAACAACATTATGCATGATACAGTATGTGACCTTTAACTAGCTGTAAAAAGTCTCACTATCAGCAGTGACTTTGAATGTTGACAACTGAAATCAGAACCCCCCCCCTCCCCAGTCAGTACAACACCATAGCGCTCAATTGCAAAAGCTCATACCTCTGCCAAAACTGTTAACTAAATTCCTTTCCCATGTAAATAGTCAGTGCCACCAAAAGTGTATAGATCCTTCTCAATTGTTTTGGCTCATTTCTTGAAACAGACCAGACGTTCTCAACACTCTTTGTGCTTTTGCCAAAAGAGCCTGGATGGTTCAAAACACCATGGATCACCTGAAGAAGCTCATATCTCTCCCAAAACACTTCACTCATGTGTCAAAACTAAACTTCTCTCTCATAAAAATATTCAGTGCCCTCAAAATGCATCGTCCCTTCGGCATTGTGTGAGCACTGCAGGTCAAAATGTTTCGAGGTTTTGTCACTACAGCAGAGGACCATTGAAATATCCCTCATGTCCACCTCTCAGTCTTAACCCAGTCCTTCACTGACAATGGTTTCTGTACTAGTTTTTTTTGTCTGGCTAACAGAATACAATTGTCGATAAAACTGAGAAAAAAAAAAAAAAAATAAATAAAAATAGGATTTTATGGGAAGAGTAGCCTCCAAGATTTTACATCCCACATTGCACTCATGCTGCCGAGGAAATTGTAACCATTATTACAGTTTTTTCCAATTGCCAAAACAAAATTTTGCAAACTAGGCTGGTTTTATCAAAATATTTAACACAATTCACAAAACCATAGGCTCAAACTGCAAAGTATCACGTATGTCCTGGCAGAATGGAAAGCACTTGCATCTTTAATATGCTTTGGCATCATACTAAAAATGTTCAAATTGTAGAAAATTCTTCAGATTGTCCACATGCACAGAAATATTTGCAGATACCCACACATTGTTGAAACAGTCATGTTTCTATTTTTCACTATCAAGTCAGTGCATCATATGCACAGCAGATATATTTACATTGGAGGAAACAAAATATGCTTGCAAAAAATAGTCAACTGAAAAAAAAAACTGCAGAAAAAAATATAAACCAAAATGAGGCAGGGAAAATAATTAAGCAGCAGTGTTTCAAATGACAAATGTGTCTTTAGGTCAGATTGTTTTGTCTTATGCAGAGAACCATGTTCAGTGCATTTCCAGTAAAAAGTGTTGTTCTGAATTGCAGAATGTGTGTAAAGCAGAAAACGTGTTAAGAGTTCTGGAGACCTGAGAAGAGGTTTTGCTCTCTATGTGTCAGTTTAAATAATTGTGTGAAGCATGTCATTTTAGTGTGTTAGCAATTGGAAAAAAACTGTATTCACACACACAAAGTAGCTCCATACATCAGAGTCAGAAGAAAATGTATATAGCATAAAATACTATGATAGAAAAACATAACCAAAAACAAGGAAAATTATTTGTATCCTACAGTGCTGTAAATAAAGCTGGAGTTTCACAACTAACATTAGACAATATCTATTATGTTCTTGACTAAATCTGACAAGTGAACAGACTATTGTGCATGTGAAGATGTATACAATGAAATGATGCTGACATTTTTTGGAGAGAGCAACCATTACACTGACAATCAACAATCAGTTTTGATCAACAAGATCTATTCACTTGGAAATTGTGCTTAATGTAGGGATAACTGTGCTAACAGTGGGCTACCTGTACTTAATTTGCACATGTCTCAATGTCCTGAGAGATTGAGACATGTACTAAGACATTTGCAATTTGATGAAGTGGATGAGAAATACAGTACTATTGTGAAGAATTGCCAAGTAGTTTGGAGATTTGTCCATGTTATTTTGAGAATGTAATTTCTTTTTCAAGAAATGAGCAAAAGCAATGGAGAAAAACTGTAAACAAACATCATCAGCTCCTCCTCCCTGTTCGTTTCTGGGATGCAGCATGACTCAGCCAGTTTCACTTTTGACAGGAGAGGGCGTTGGATGGACTGTTTTCGTCGTCACTGTCTCCAGCTGAAGGTAAATTCTCTCCTTTATAATGTTTTTATTGAAGACATAAACTGAGGGTAGTTAGTTATGAGCAGAAAAAAATTCATTATCTTTGATTTAACTCTTAACTTAAAAAAATGCGTTCACACCAGCCTGACAGAGGATGTGTAACATCTACCATCAATGAAAAATCCCTGCCTCACGTTTCCTCCTCATTTTTATTTTCAGAGTCTCACAGAGCAGAAAACAAGTCCTTTAGTCCTCAGGATTTAACTTAGAGACAGCAGGAGGAAACGGCTATTTAAACACATTTAAATGTGTTTTCATGGTCAAACTGAGTGTGAAAAATCAATAATCAATAACAAAACGCATAGAATCAGGCTCTTACCTTCACGGAGGAAATTTTAATGCTCAAAGCTTGCTCTTCAAGGGATTGGGAGACAAGTTTGAGATTCTCATTTCAGCCTCATTTTAGTTTCTATTTTGTCTGAAATGTTTCTCATATGTTTCTCCTAAAATTCACAGGAAGAAATAAGTGAGACTGAATAATTAGGACACATATGTGAGACTTAATGGAGATGCCTTGCAAGTCTAAAGTGTTTTTAATGGCTCCTTTATTTCTCCTTTGGAGAAGAAAATGAGCAATACTGGAGCTACAATATGTGAGTCTTACTCATACACACCCTATGAATGACGCAAGACTATGCCTCACCTAGAGCTGGTGTGAAACCTCCTGATAAGTGAATAAGCAAACTATCCAACTGCACCACCAACACCCCTCCCTTAGAGATAAGATCCATGTGATCTTCTTCATTAAATTATTACCAGAATACAGACTTTACATCCTGAGGCACTAAAATAATGTAAGACTTTAATCATGTGACCCTCTTTGTTTTACATGGTCAGATCTATTGTCACACAGAAAGGTCATTTTGGACTTCCCATGAGAAGATACAGGTGAATGTCCTACATTGACAGCACAAATGGTCTGAGGTTTTGGCAGTTAAACTTTGATACAGCTGAAATGTTGAAATAATAATTTGCTGTGAAGTTACTAATAAATTGCTGTTGTTTTTACTTTACAATGTGTTTATGTGGTTCATTATTAAAACTGAATTATGTGCAATGAAATACTTAAAATTATTCATAAAAAATATAAATAGGGTGTTTCAATCAGTTCATTCTACACAATCAAAAAAAGTGGATTGCAATAAAGTCAGTCTGGGAACTAAAAGAGTGTTTGTGGAGAGCTCTTCATTTCTGAGCTTAGTACGAGATGCATGAACTGAAGCTGGGATGAGAGTAGACTGAGATCATAGAGAGAGCTCTCTGATTTCTCTGCCTGAGATCACAAACAGTCACACTAGTTGAGAAACTCTGAGAAATATATTAGAGCTTGTTGAGATCTCTTCTAAAACTTAAAAGGAGACTAAATTGAGATTAAGTGCATCTTACTGCTCAGGAGAAAAAGACAAGACACAGGAGCAATAAACCTTGTTCTCAGTTTGGTGTCACACAGATCTCATAGTTGTCTAGAAGAGGTAAATGAAACATTTTTGAGATCTCTTTTCATATTTTTTTTCCCTCTTGGTTAATTGTAGGTTATAAACCCATGAGGACGCTGGCCTATATCTTAAACCTGTTTTGAGTAAGCCTTTTATTTGTGAGACATTCTTACATGCAAATTTCCTGCAAAAATAACGGCTCACTCACAACTGCAAATTGGTTCTCATTGTTCACTTAAAAGAGCAGTTAAAAAGAGTTGACTCGTTTGCAAACATCACATCTCCACCACAAAGGTGCTGGTTTTTATTTATTTATTTCCTGTTTATTTGACATGGACACACAGTAACATTGATGCTGTGATATTTAAATATACACAGGTCCCAAATGCACTGCTGTAAGTGTTTATAGCACAGTGCTAATTTTCAACACCAGTCCATGGGAGGCTTTTAAAGATTAAAATTGTACAAAGAGAAATTTATGAAAAATAACAGAGTTACCCATGACACAGTTCATTAGAAAATACATCAGAATTAAAACATCCAGAACAGATGAAGATAAAAGTTCAATGAAAAAGGTGAATGAAAAAGTTCCTTCAGGTAAACATGTATACAGGCAATACATACGCAATACGCCATATGTGGGAACAGTACTGTTGCTCTTTCAGCCATGATTTAATACCTTTGTTGAAGCTTTTAAAGTTATTTTGCATTTTCAGCTCAGTAGGGAGACTATTCCAGAGTTTAGCTCCTGTGACAGAAAAGGCTGATTGTCCAAAGGATGTTTTGCACATTGGAATTCGACAGTTACCATTTACAGAAGCCCATGTGTTTGCTCGACTGGAGTTCTGATTCCTGCAGGCAAATTCTCCAAGCATAGATGGAACTAGATTATGTAGGCATCTGTGAAACATTTTAAGATTACTGTATTTAATGAAACTTTCAAAGCTAAGCATACTGTGTTTCTCTAATACAAGACAGTGATGCCATCGGACCGGTTTTTTTGGCCATGATTTTTATTGTCTGGTTGTATATGGATATTATTGGTTTTAAAGTTGTTTGCGAGGCTTGGGACCAGGAAGTAAGGCAATATGACAGATTCGAAAATATCATAGCGTGCATGTACAGTTTGGCTGTGTTTAAAGAAAGATACATTCTGATGATCCTGAAACAGTTTACATTAGATTTCACTTTTTTGCAAACATAATTTACTTGTTTTTCAAATCGTAGGTGTGAGTCTAGGATGATTCCTAAGTACTTTACATCAGTAACCACATTAATGGGCTCATTATTGATCTGAATCAAGAATGATTCTCTATTGTGTTGTTTACGCATAGAGAAACATATTGAAACAGTTTTTTTAATATTCAATGTTAAATGAGAAGACTCAAGCCAATGTGCTACAGAGTGCAATGACTCATTTAATTGCTCAGCAGCTTTCTTTGGTGATCTAGCTGCTGTGTATAAGACTGTATCATCAGCATACATCTGGCAACTGACAGCCGGACAAATCTCAGGTAGGTCATTTATATACATGCTAAAGAGCAGTGGACCAAGAACTGACCCCCTGGGGTATCCCGATACTGTTAGAACAGAAGGTGGACTTCTGTCCATTGATTCTGACACACTGCTCCCTACCTCTGAGGTATGAGTCAAACCACTGTGAAGCCTGATCTGAAAATTTAAATGAAGAGAGTTTGGACAGTAGTATGTCATGGTTGACAGTGTCAAAGGCTTTTTTTAAGTCTAGGAACACTGCTCCCACAATGTGACCACTGTCCAGAAAACCCTTGATCTTTTCAATTAGATAAAGGTTTGCAGTCTCTGTGGAGTATTTTGGTCTGAATCCAAATTGTTGTTTATGAAGTAAATCATTAGTTTCGAGATGTAACACAAGTTGCTCTGCAATTACTTTTTCTAAGATTTTAGACACAACTGGGAGAATGGAAATTGGTCTATAGTTACAAGTTAAATCTAGCTGGCCTGACTTATAAACTGGACAAATAATGGCTTTTTTCCAGCTATCAGGGAAAGTTCTTGTTTTGATTGACAGATTTACCAGATGTGTTATCGGTTTAAGTAGTTGGGATCTGTATTTCTTAAGCATTTCACAGTTCAGATCATAAACATCCTTCGCTTTTGAGTTAGTAAGATTACTCATGATTTTACTAATTTTTTGGGAATCAACTTCTTGAATATAAAATAGATTTGAACTATTCCCATCAGAGATGTTTGTTGCTCGCTTCATAGGTTTAAAATTTTTAGACAGTTCTTGGACTGATTTAATAAAATAGTTATTGAACTCATTTGCAATTAATGCGTCATCAGAAATATATCTGTTGTTTATTTGCAACCCCTTGATTGTCTGTTTTTTAGAATCAGAGTTTGCAGCATTATTGATGTGTTTCCACAATGTAGAGCTTTTACCATTTGACTCTTCAATAAGTTTAGTGTAGTAATTCATTTTAGCCCTACGCATTTCAGCTACCACTTTATTTCTTAGACTGGTGTACACCAGATAGTCAGCATTAATTTTGGAGTGAAGGAATTTTTTAAGAGCCAAATCCCGCTTTTTCATTAGAAGCCAGTGGTCTGGACTAAACCATGGAAGTGAGCTCCTTCTGGGCCCACTTTTCCATGTTTTAGTGTATTTGTCAATCAAGCCAGTGAGAGCTGTCACAAAACTATCACAGCAAGCATTAACATCATCCATTTCTGTTACTACAGACCAATCCAGCTGAGTTAAATTGTTTTCAAATTCAGCCATTTTATTTTTAGGAATTGATTTGACATTTTTATTGTCATTTCTTGCATGATGAATCAATCGTTTTTTTGGTCAGTTTTCTAGCCACCAAAGTCATATTGTGATCTGATAGACCTGTAATCAAATTGTAAGTTCTAGTTATTCTTTCTCTCCTGTTTGTGAAAACAAGGTCAATTAAAGTTTTACTAGATTTTGTTATCCTTGTTGGTTTATCTATCAGTTGATGGTAATTAAATTTTGTAGTTAGGGCTTTTAATTTTCGTTTTGCTACCTTATCCAACCAGTTGATATTGAAGTCCCCAAATATAATGCATTCAGATGAGCGATTAACCATAGTTAAAAGTTTTTTCAGTTCATCATAAAAAGTTACATCATGTGAGGGGGGGTTATATAAAACAATAACAGTGAAATTCATTTGTGGGGAAAGGATAATATTCACTCCCAAGCTTTCAAGATCACAGTCCAGCTGTATTTGTGCACATCTAAAATTTTCTCTGATATATAAAAGAACTCCTCCCCCTTTCCGTGACACTCTATCTTTTCTAAAGCAGGTGTAACCTGGAATATTTATGAGGTTAATTGGTATGTTACAGTTAAGCCAGGTCTCTGTAAGACATAAAAAGTCCAGATTTGACCCCTCCAGCAGGTTTTGTATTTGATCAATTTTGGGCAGTACACTTCTGATATTTAGGTGGCCACCAAGCAAACCTTTGGGCTTAGATGTTCTGTCCCAGACGACTTTAGCGTGGTTCACCGTTTGGAAATACAGATGCTGGCGCTGTTTTAGCGCAGCGCGGTTGTCATTTTTTCCGTAGTAAACTTTAGCTGATCTCAGAGCAGTCTGGGGCTTCATCAGCATTAATTCCACATCAGCAGGCAAGTTCCTAATGTTATCTCGCGGGATATCATCAGGTGTCTGTCACTGTGTGTAGCATATGGACAGCTATCAGGACTCACCCCGTGTCTGTCTGCATCTGTCCACGCGCAAGGCCGCCCTGGGTCGGCTGCAGCCGCTGCCAGTGGCGGGGCACCAGCGTCCCAACACTCAGCAACCGGGACACCAGGAAAGGCAACCGCAGGTCCAGTGGAGACAGCGCCGGCAGATGCTAATTTAGTTTTAGTTTTTGTCCATATGCACTTGTTTTTATTAGTTACTGTCTCATTTTCATTAGGGAAAAGAGGTTGTTGGTGGAGACAATGACGAAAATAATAAGTCCACAAAATTAAGGCTAGTAAAAGTAGGTCAATAATAAAAAAAATAGGAGTGGGAGAAGATAATGAGACAGTAGAAGAAGATAATGTAACATAACACGGCAAAAATACAAGTCGCAACAAGCACACAGGACCATTTAGAGTTGCTTTAGCGTTTATCTGATGACTGTAGAGGCAGGCAAATACTTCCCACTGACTCCCAGGCATTTGAGCTAACCTAGTTAGCAGTGAGGGAACTTTGACCGTCTCTTACTCGTTACTGCATGGACACTTGGAAGTGAGGCAATATACAAAAACAAGAAAGTTTGACTATCACTTTAACCTTTTGTCTCTCCCTGTCTCGTTGCCAGTTTGTTGTACCCCCTAGTCACGTTTTAGCACTCTATACTTGTCTTGATTCCACGTAACTCTGACCCTGCTTGTTTTTTGGACCTTGCCTGTTTTTTGCCTCACGTTTTGGATACCTCTGCTACCTTGTCTGTATTAAACTGGGATTTTGGAAACTGACCATTATGTGAAGTCTTGCATTTGGGTTTTTTCTGGTTATGTTTATGACACATGCAGGCTAACCCTGGGTCTAGGTCCAAAACTACCCAACTCTCTGGGTATAACCCAGACAAATGACCCAACAGGCTTCACTCAGTGTTTGGGTGGTTTAATAACCCAGCATGTTTTAAGAATTTGAATAAATTCATTCCCAGTGTTGATACCCTGGTAAGAATGGCTTCATACTGAAAACAAAGAAATCTTAGTTTGTGATTCAAATGAAAATTGTCTCAAGTTAACAAGCTCACAATGTCAGACTTATAATCGTCTCTTTAAAAGTATTTATGAAGATGATCAATTCTTTAAGATGTTCTGTTGAGATGAGTAATCAGATGATTGTATGTTTCTGTCTTCATAGATTTCTCACACTTCCAGGTGAATAAACCTCAAGGATGGGAAACGTACCAATAAAAAGGTGTAAGAGGTGTGACGATGTTGTGTCTGAGATATCGTGGACAGCGTTCCTGGTACCTTTTCTGCCATTAGCCCTATTACTCAGTGGAGGACACTATTGTAGGAACTGTTTAAGGGAAATCAGAGATTTGGAGGCAGAGCAACAGAGAGAAGAGGAGGAAAGAAGGAGACAAGAGGAAGAAAGGAGACAAGAAGAGAAAAGGAGACAAGAGGAGGAAAGAAAGAGACAAGAGGAGGAAAAAAAGAGACAAGAGCAAGAAAGAAGGAGACAAGAGGAAGAAAGGAGACAAGAAGAGAAAAGGAGACGAGAGGATGAAAGAAGGAGACAGGAGGAAGAGAGAAGGAGGCAGGAGGAGATAAGAAGAGGAGAGGCCCTGAATCAAAGACTAGAGGAGTCTCTCGGTCGAGCCTTGGAGCAGCAGGACGTGGAGCTGAGCAGTAAGGTGTCTGAAGAGTTCGAGTCAAAGCAGGACGTCCTGAAAGTGACTCTGAATGAGTTTGAGCTGAACGATGAATTAGAGGGAGACGCTGATGAGCTTCTGGAGATCATCTCTATGAAATGTGATATTCCACTTCATGGCCTTTGCCTGAGTCAGCTGACCTCTGATGATCTGCAAAGCATCCTGTCGGCCCTGGACACTTTGCTGTTTGATGAATGGGTGACGGCCCAGCCCTCCCTCAGCACCCTGCAGCACACTCATGTGTTCATCACGGAGCTGTGTGCGATCTCACTGCAATCTGCTAAAGGAGTTTTCCTTCAGAGCGTCTCCAAACATGTGCAGGACCTGGTGGACTCCATCAGCCAATCAGCATGTAGCATATATGAGAGTTTCCTGCTGAGCCAGGCGCTCTTTCTAACCCTGACGCACTTCCTGTCTGAGCGCTCTGATTGTGACGTGGTGTTCATGGCCAAACAGTGGGCTGAAGAGGAACTTTCTTTGGAGGATGTCTTCATCATTGAGTTCCTTAGCACACTCTTATCATCTCTGCAGACTTCTGTGGAAAGAGTCACTGTTTTTATTCTCAAGATAGAGATCCAGAGTCTGAAGCTTCTCTTAAACATGATCTCAAACATCAGAGAAACCTTTTCAGAATTAACCCAGAGGCTCTTCAAACTTGTACAAGTGAACCACCGGACTCCAGTGGAGGCCATGAGTCTGTTCACAGAGCTGTCAATGAAATACTCAGAGGAGGAGTCACTAAGTAAAGTCCTGACATTGGTCCAGGTCCATGAACTTCCTCCAGGGTGGACGGATGAGTCAGGATGCTCCCTCATCCATGCTTTGGCCTCTGCAGACCCTCACAGATCTTATGAAGACTTTCAGAGGAGCCTTAGACAGAAAGATGAGAGCAGTCTGAGTGAAGAACTAACAGAATTAAAGAACTCATGGAATCTGGAGGATTCTGTCACTGGCATGATTAAAAACATCGTCACTGGTGTCCTGCAGGATTTAGAAAATGCTAAAGATGAACCATTCTCCAAAGATTCCTTCAAAGGGTTAACTCTTGATGCAAAAGATCTCACAAAGTGTCTGCGTTACCTCTGCAGAGCAGTTTTTGACTCCAAAGGCTGGTGGCCCACGGTCAGGATGATGCTGCGCTGGTGTGCGTTGGTGCTGACAAGGAGGGGTGCAGCGGTAGAGCTGGTTGGTGCAGAAGCAGACTCATGTGTGACTGCCATGATTTCAGCAGTGAAAGTGCTCATGGGAAACAAAGTGGACATTATGCTGAGCTCTGACAGGCAGCCAGAGGACAGAGCAGAGGAGTGGTCCGACTTCTACAAGTACCTGGGACTAACCGTTGACATAAGCACCAGTAAATCTAACACACTGAGCAAAGACATCTTTGGAGCAGACATCTTATACTGGACCATCTCTGACTTTGTCTCAGAGTGCATTCAGCAGGGCATAGAGGTCATCAAAACAGGAAGCACTCGGCAGAGTCGTCTCTTTATATTCGAAGGACAGAGTCTCACTTCATCAATGGATCGAGAACTTTCAAAGCTTAAGGACTGTGAGTCTGGGGTGATCCTGCAAAGCCTGATGGTTAAAATCCCCAGTGAGGATACTGAACTGAGACATGGATTCATTAAAGCTCTTTTTCAGGTTCTCCACTCCAACCTGAACAAAGATGACAGCTCAAACAGTAAAGTCCTCCGTGTGTCCCAGAAGATTAATGGGAAGGAACTGCCTGTCACTGAGGTCTTCATTCTGACCTCTCTGGAGAAGCTCCTGAAAGAAGTTACCCTGGAAACAGAAAGTGAGGAAAACAGGACATCAGCAGGGAGATGGTGTTTGGAGATGCTGTTCAGCTGTGTGGAGCAAATCAAACCTTCAACAACAGCAGAACTCCTGAGGATGGTTTCAGACCTGGAGGCACAAAGACTGTGGTCAGCAGCAGAGTCTCTGGACCTCCTCGCTGCATTGATGGACCATCATTATGATAATGGCTGCATGACCATCATGAAGATCCTACATTTGATGCTAACATATCAAGTATCTTCTCAGTGGATGGATGACAAGGAACAGAACCTCCTGAAGCTTGTGGGCAGATACAGAACCAAAGATCTGATCAAACATTTAGAGAAGAGCCTCCAAAATGAGAAAGCCAAAAGTGTTGATGCTCTCTTTGATGAACTACGGCAGATGGCAGACGTGGATGAACAAACACTGAATAAATCATACAGGGTAGTAGCTCTTGTCAGCGAGCTGATCAGGACAGGTGAAATCAAGAAGCACACAGATGTTCAGAGAGCTCGAGCTTTGAGTCACAGCAGAGAAACAGAGGACCTTCAGCAGGTCCTGGCAGTCATATGTAATGCTGTTAATGCCACTGGAGAGGGTTGGTGGCCCAGAGACACTCAGATGATCAGCTGGTGTCTCCTGGCCCTGTCTGATACTGGGAGGCTGCTGGAGATGAGCACTGGAGAAGGAAAGTCATGTGTGATAGCCATGTTTGCTGTGCTGCGTGTGCTGCAGGGTGAAAAAGTGGATGTAGTGTCCAGCTCCTCTGTGCTATGTCAAAGGGATGCAGAGGATTGGAAGAACTTCTACGAGTACTTTAATATGACAGCTGACTCAAACACAGACAAATCTGACGATACAGATCGAAAAAAATGCTACCAGAAAGATGTGGTTTATGGAACCATTGAGGCCTTTGCAGCAGATCACCTCCGCCAGATATTTGAGATGAAAGATGTGAGGCCTGATCGTCAGTATCAGTGCATCATTATCGATGAGGTTGACTCTTTGCTGCTGGATCAGGGGGTGCAGCTGACATACCTGTCAAGCCCCATGGTCTCAATGCAGCACCTCAACGTCATCTTGACCATGATCTGGGGTCACGTCAGTCAGTATGGCTTCCTGTCTGCAGAGCACCGCACATTTGTACAAAGTCCTCCTGCTTCATTCTTTAAGGCCATTTTTGACTCATTAGACACAGAAGGGAGTGACATCAATGATCCAATGGACATTTTGAAGATTGCTGAAGAGACCAGCACAGTGGAAGAAGGATTTACTGAGGAATTCTGTCAAAGTGAGAAGGACGACTTTCTAAAGAAACTGAAGACTGTGAGTCAGGATGCCATGGTGCACTTTTTCCAAAAAATTGAGGACTATGTCCCCTATGGCTTCACTGTTTACACTTTAGACCACCAGGGACTGCTCTATCTAAGAAAGTCTAGTCCATACAATGACAAGGACATTCCAGAGCTTAGGTTTCTCGTACTTGATGAAGGCTTGTGTTGCACGCTCTATGATTCAGAAGAGGACCTCATCAAGCCCATCGCAGACATGATCTTACAGAAGGTCCAATACACTCCATGTGAAGATGATCAGACCAAAATCAACATCCCCAGGTTCTTGAGGGACCTGATTGAGAAGAAAATGTCTGTGTGGGTTCAGAATGCCTTTTTGGCGAAGAAGTTGAGAGAAGGGAGGGAATATGTTATTACAAATGACAGTGTCTGTCCTGTGGACTTCAGATCCACTGGAATTGTTGAACTGACCAAGAAATGGGGTGATGGTCTGCAGCAGTTCATAGAGATAAAACACCAGGTCAAACTGAGTACGATTTCAATGGTGACAAATTATGTTTCTAACATTTCCTTCTTTGAGATGTACTGTGGGAAAATATATGGAACAACTGGGACTCTTGGAAGCAAAGCAGACATCTTGTTTTTGCAGGAACTTCATCCAAACCTCTCTACCTGCAAAATCCCAACATTCAACAGAAGGAAATTATTTGAGCTCAAAGGAACACTGACTGACTCTCCTGCCTCCCCTGACGAATGGAAATCTGAAATAAAACGTGTGGTACTGGATCAGATTTCACCAAACTCATACAGGGGAGGAAGGGCAGCCCTGGTGATCTGTGAAACTATCAACAAGGCTGAAGAAATCCATGAAGGGTTGAAGGACAGCATCCCAGGTAAAATCATCCTCTACTGCCGCAGTGATGAGGACAGTTTGAGCAGAATTGATCATGAGTTGCATCCTGGGGATGTCATTGTTGCCACAAACCTTGCTGGGCGTGGAACAGACATTAAAGTGTCCAAAACAGTGAACAACAATGGGGGATTGTTTGTGGTATTGTCCTTCCTTTCTGAGAACACAAGAGTGGAGCTCCAGGCCTTTGGACGCACTGCACGCAAAGGTAAACCTGGATCTGCTCAAATAATCATGTCTGCTAAAGACCAGCTGCAGTCTGCCAGGCCACCATCTTCTCTGGAGGAAGCAAAGGACACAAGGGATCAACTTGCAACAGCACACAACAATCGTATGATGGAAGACATCAAGGAGCTGAGACTGCGGGAGGAGCTGTTTTCAGACTACTGCAAAACTCTTCAAGAAATTTGCTGGAGCACAGATGGCAGTGAGAGAAAGGCTGCTGTTGCCATCTTAAATGAATACTGGGGTATATGGCTACAGATTAAGTCAGAAGACATTGAACAATTAAAAAGAAATGACTTAAAAAGGAGTTTAAGAAAAGATTTAGCTGTGGCAAAAAGTCAGTGTCAAAGTCAAACTTCTCCGTGCTCCAGCATTTACCACTACATCAAGTTTGGAAACTTGGCTCTGAATGAAAGACAATGGGAGGAAAGCAGCAGGCTCTTTGAAAAAGCCATGCAACAAGATAAAAGCTGGGCAGCAGTAGCTTTCTACAGCCATGCATACTGCACCATTATGCAGAAGAAAAAAGATTACCTCAGTAAGGCAAGAGATGACCTTCAGAAGGCTCAAGAGTCTCTAAAGTATCACAATGAAGAGTTCCTGGTCTGTTTGCAGATGGTCAAAATGTCCACTTCAACCAACAAAGACCAAACCCTCCTGGAAAAGCAACTATTAAACAAGCAAGAAATGCTACATTGCTTGGAAAACAATATCACTGAGGTGATCCAAATGCTGGATGAAATAAAAGAAGAGGGGCGCGATGCAGTTGCCAAAAAATCCTCTATTTTCTCCTTGGTGTCAAGTGATGATGCAAAGTTCGAAGAGGAAGCCACTAACCTGTTTAGACAGGGTCTGCAGTCTGTATTCTCAGTTAAAAAGGAACCTCGTTTTCCATGGGGTGCTCTGCTAACTTTCCTTATTGGAGCAGCAGAAATCACTGGAGGAGCATTGTTGACTGCTTTTACCTTTGGTACATTTGCCTCAATCGGCATGGGACTCATCTCTGAGGGGATATCAGACTGCATATCTGCTGTTGAAAGTATGGTGAAAGGAGACTTCAGCTGGAAAGCATGGGCTATAGGAAAAGCCATTTCCATTGGTGTCAGTATTGTTGGATGTGGTATTGGAAAGCTTATTTCAAAGGGCTTTAAAGCGGCTAAGGTTACGCTGAGCAAAGTTGGCAAACAGCTGAGATGTTTGCCAAAGTTTCTGTCCAGACAGGCTAAAGAAGGCTGTACTTTTGTTGCAAAAACAAACATGAAGAATGCAGCTGTGTTCACAGTTAAGAAAATGGCAGAGGAACTTGTTTTCTATGGGTTAGGGAAGGCAGAGGAGGAAGTCCTGAAACAAATATTAAACCACATTGAAAACACTGTCAAAGGACAAATTACAAATGATGTGAGGTCAAAGCTAAAAGGAAAGGAGCTGGACTCATTACTGGATACTATCATCCTCTCACATGTTCCTGATGAAGGACAACTTCAGGATCTTCTAGAGAACAAAGACAGAAAGAGTAAACTGCTAAACATTTTCAGAGAGCTGAGTAATACTGCAGTACAGCTGTTCTATGCAGACCTCGAGTTGTTGACCAAAGTGAATTCATCTCTCCGCAGTGTGATTGACAAAGTTAAAGCAGAAACCAAAGGAAACGCAAAGAAAATTTTGACAGCCATTCAACTCGTCCACATGGGAACAATGGCAACTGATGCAACTGTGGCAGTGCTCAGCTTTTCCAACAAGTTCTTCTCAAACCTTCAGGGACAGCTGAGAACATTTAAAGAGAAGTGTGTCTCAACAGAGGAGAAGGAAACGTGTGTCTCAACAGATGAGAAGGAAAAGTGTGTCTCAGCAGAGGAGATGGAAAAGTGTGTCTCAACAGATGAGAAGGAAAAGCATCCAACTCCTCAGGACTCTGAGATGATGAAAGAATTCAAGCAGGAGTTGGCTGACATCATCAGCGGTTTAATGGCTGCTGCTTTGGTGGAGGTTTTCCACCAGAAGTTCTCCAGCCACTTAGTTTCCTGCATTCAAAGCAAAGTGCATGGTGTCATTTCCTCACATGTTAGATCTGCTCTGAAGACTGGCCGAACAGAGGAGTTACTGCGAGCTGGACAGAACATCAACTACATTAGAAACATGCCGGTGTGCCTGGACTCTAATCATCATGGGGGTGAGGCAAGTGAACTGTCAAAATCACATGCTGAGAAGATCAGAGATCAACAGACTATAGGCACCATTCTGGACCTCAGAGTCTTGTCTGAAACTACCGGCACTAAGGTGGTCATCCTTACTGAGAACAGCCAGGGCAAGCTGACCACGATGCAGGAGCTGAACCCAACCTCCAGCCCTGCTGGTGAAAAAGTCACACTGATCTACCGACCAAAGAGTGACCGGTATCCTGAGGGCCATTACGATGTGCTCACTAATAATCAGCCAGTCAGCATTGACAGTAACGGGAGGAACTGCCTCTTTCATGCTCTGGCACGAGGAATGAACCCACATGCCAGTGAAGCAGAGATCACAAGTAAAGCAGACAGACTCCGACATGTGGAGGCTGAGGCTCTCCTCAGACACCCAGGTCAATGGGGGCCTTTCATTAAGAAAAAGGAGTGGACTGAATCTATCAGAGGAGGAGACTGGTACTTGGCAAAAGGAAGTGGGAAAAAAGCTGAGAGAGTTGAAGAAACTTCAGAGACACTCAAGAAGTGGGTCGGAAAAGACGGATTATACAAAAACTTGAGAAAAGATGAAAATGAAAATCCAGGACTTGGACAGTTTCTCAATGCAGACCATCAGCCACCAAAAAGTTGTATAGTTGATGCACTAAAATTAAACCAAAACAGCAAGCTTGCCAAAGCCTTTCTTGAAGTGGCAACTAAGTCATCTCCTCTGGATTACAACCTGATCGAGAAGGTGAAGAAAAATCATGGCCGCGAACTTCTAAGTGTTTTTGTTCCAACTGAAGTACATCAAGAGTTTCCCAGCACTAAATCAAAAGAATTCAGAGAGCTTTTGGTAAACAGTATAAAAAATGATGATGTTGTCGGGACCTTCAAACTGACCATTCTTGGTTCAATGGTGAGAGACACATTTAAGAACAATGAGGACTTTAAATCCTTCAGCACCCCACAGAGCAAAACCAGGCTTGTGTTTGAAGAAAGTTTTTTTAACCACAGTAAGAAAATGGTAGAGACCTCACACAACCTGTTAAAAGACAAAGGAGTGATGACACAGGGTGATAGAGACATCATCATAAAATGGTTGGACCACAGAGGCTACAATGATCAAAATGATCCCCACAGAAAGATGGTGTCCGAATGCCTGACGTCAAAAGGTAAATTAACAGCTTATATGATTCTTTACAAAGCACACAAGGCTTTTCACCCATCAGTAAAACGTAACTTTTAATACTATGATATGATTGATTTTTAGGCACATATGTCCTATCCAGACTTGTGAACTTGACCACTGACCCTTTATTTTTAAATTTTGAGCTCAAATAAGACCAAATGGGAGCTTGTGAAATCCCTTGAAGCATTAAAGACCTCATTCTCATTCAAGGTCGACCAAGGGGATCCATGACCTTGACCTTTGACCTATTTTATGGCAGATGTTTGGTCAAAGTTTGAAGGAAATCCCTGACAGAACTCTTTAGATTTTGTGTTCACAAAATTGCTTTCACAATCAATGAGTAAACAAGAGGCAGCAGGACTCTGACCTCAAAAACCTCCATGGGTCAAAATGGACATCTGGACGATGTTTGATGAGGGTAAAATGAGGGCTGTTCAAATTCTCCAAAAGTAAGGAACGGAAGGTAGTTGCTTCCTTAATTATCTCCTTTAGCTTAGGAAACACTGGACCATGCTTTAGGAGAGAAAAGGAGACAGGAGCGCACCATAATGCCTTGTGGCAGCAATCTATATAAATATGGCACCTGCCGAACGCTTACAGAAACTTTTTTTTTTTTTTCTCTTCATCTCAAACTTAAAAATGAAAAAAAAAAAAAACAATCAACAATTTGTCAAGAGAACCTAATACATATGTACATTGGACATCAGTATATGTCCAACAACTAAACTTATACATGTGAATACATACATATATATGTCACACAATACCCTGTTTGAGAAGGGACTGAATAAAGCTAAGAGCTTATCTAGTCCTGCCCCTTCCTTACAAATCAGTTCCATTACAAATAATAATAACAAGAATAATATTTGTTATTATTATTATTTTTATTTATTAGTAATTTGCAAGCACCTCAGAAAAATATTAATGTATATACTTACGAAGAAGAAAGCATGAGTTTTGTGGGACTATGAGGATATGTATATAATACTGAGTAAAAGTTTTTAGCAAGTATAAAGAAAGAGATATGCTTCAAAGTCAGTGCTTTCAAAACTGTAACTTTTAGTTAATTTCTTTTTTAATCATTTCTAAATTGGTGAACAGATGAACAATTACATTTTATAATTTACAAAGCACTTTAAAGCATTTCTTTTTCTCCATAAGCGCCTACAGTGTTGATGAATATTAAACATACAACTGTGGTCCTTGTTTCTTATATTGATATTATAAATTAATTACCACATTTCCATCCATCTTAATTGATGAAGTAAATCATGCCATTACTAAGACAGAACAATAGGGTTTATCAAAAACCAATAAAGGAAGGAGCAATGAGGCATTTTAAAATACTTCAAATATAACAACAGATTTAAACAACGTTCACAATGAAACATGTGAATGAAACAGAGAGAATAGTGTTTCTGAAACATGTATCAGCAGACTTCAGGTTTTCAGTTCCCTGTCAGCTGTGAGCAGAAAACACACCTGTCACAGGTAAATCCTCTGGTCATGGTGTTAAAAGGTGAGGCCGACACAAGACACCACTGTGAGGTAAAGCAGAGGACAAAGGCACTTCTTGTAGTTCATTTTCAGAACACTGTAGTTCGTCATGGTTTACCTGCGTCACAAGAAATTGTCGTTGCATAAATGTGACACCAAAGTGAAAGTGCAGGTCTCCTTTCCTTTCTTCTTATTCCCTCCTTTCCTTGACCCTATGACGTTTTCCATTGGGGTTAAGGTAAAGTGGATAGGGAAGGATTTAGGAAGGACGTTTCGAATACACCCATTGTCTTTTCAAGCAAACAGTCATCAAAAGATTTTTAGAGATGTTGTGTTCAGTTTTGACTCTTCACTCATTTGTATGAACAAGCAACACAAAACCTTGATGCCTTCAGCTTCAGCCGTTGTCGGCACAGAGACGCACAGAAACATTCAGCTTGGACATCTTTAATAGCAGACATCATCTTTCCACATGGTCAGAGTGATATAAATGTTTCACACAGCCCCTTAAACCTGTAGAAGAGTCTCATGTTTTTATTTTCATGTTAAATTCAAATGTGACCTGGCTCTGTCTCAATCTACTCTGTGTGTCAGCAGTTAAGGAGTTGAGTCTGTCTCTTTTCTTTGCAGGAGGAAAACGATCAAGATCATCTAAGACTTCAGAGAAAAAACAAAGATGACCAAAAAAAGGAAGTGACCAACTGGATATGAGGAGTTAGGGCTCCACGATTATGGCCAAAATAATAATCACAATTATTCTGACCAATATTGTCATCACAATAATTAATCATGATTATTCATAATGTTAGGGAAAACACCTGTATTTTTATTGCACTATTTTTAAACAAAAAATATGCTAACAGTTTTTAGTTTTGTTGTTGCTTAACTTGGCATTATTGTTATATCATATTATGCTGCATTAATAAAGTTAGAACTAAATTGACAATTGTGTGTGTACTTTGATAACAGGGCTTGTTAATATGAGCCTGCGTCATTACTGTTATTAATATTATTTTTATTATTGTCTCATTGTTGTTCCTCAGTGTTTTTTCATGTGATCAGGTTTTACTTGCAGTGGGGTAATCATAAATATTTAATTGACATCATCTGGTGACATAAGGGTAAGAGGGTCTTCTTCCTGATATTTTTAAACTTAAATCATTTCTTTCCTGAATTCTGATCACTTTTTATGAACAGTTTTATAATAGTCATGAGGTATAGTCTTGTGATCTTTGAGGTGTTTTATGAAATCTCTTATCAGTGTTTTTGAAGCTTATTTCACTTAAATAATTAATCACTTCTTTAGTTTCATGTCAGTCTTGAAATCTTTTCAACAATATGTCAGATGAACATATAACACAGTAACTCACACACCTGAGTTTATAGTTACTGAATGAGAGAGAGAGTGAGAGTTATATGATTCATTGCATTTATTACAACAAACAACAAACATGCCCAGCTGTCATTGCAGTCTCATTTATGAACATTGCACTGTGCCATTATGGCCTAATGTTGCTAAATCAAACAGAAAACTTCAAATATCTTCAAAAATATCCATCAAAGCTAGTCTATACCGATATTTTAGCCATAGAAGTTAACAATAAACTTATTTGCATGTTTATCTTAGAGCAACTTCCCTCAAATAGGACAGTTCCTCTCTTTTGGTTGTGTATATGCAGTCGCAATAAAACTGGAAGTGTCTCAATGTGAACATGTTGTGGTTTTATCACTTGTTAGGTGGAAAATGTGCAGACAGCTTGTACTGCCGGCCTTGTAAATAGGTGTTGTGGTTTTGTCATGTATTAAGGATGTTTACTAAAGTGTGGACAGACTTTAACAGGTCTTGCAGAGGTTTCCAGTGAGGGGGAGGCATCATCTTAAACTACTGAACCTGATTAGAGCATTAAAGGCACAGCAAATACAGCCTGGGAGGCTTCTTGTAATTAAGAATGCTTCACGTCATTTTGACATCTAGAAAAGGCCATTTAGGTCTTCGGCTCTCTCTCCTGAAATTTTTGAAAGGTCTGAGACTGAGCCTCACAGAGACATGATGATCATGGGTTTTCACTTTCAACAAGTGTTTAATCTTTGTTTTTTCTTGTTTTCTTTAATTGCAATTTCGGATCTTATTTTAAATTTGATGTAAATAACCAAAGTTTGTGAAAATTTTGACTTTTCAATAAATTCTTAAAACTTTTGGAGAGAGTTTTGAGTGCATTTTTTATTAACTTTGAGATTTTACAGTACTTACGTTTATTTTACTCTTAAAGACCCCCACTCCACAGAACTCCAGAGGTCTTTCCAGACAACGCAGCGGTGCCCCCGAGCATGTGAGATCAGCAAACCACTTGGTGGCTCACATTACTGACTGATCCTATAGGGCACATCTCACATCTCACACCACTTGTCAGCATCTAAGTGAGGAAGGTTTGCAGTGAGTTCCCCTCCTGGAGTCAGGCTTTGATTTTCCAGAATTCAGGGGTCAGTCTTAGATAAAAGTGAGAGAATATTTAAACCACAGAGGCTAAATAAGTCTTACCTATTTTCCTAGGTGTTGATAATATGAATAATTATAATGATAGTTAAAGTTTTGTTATTATACTTATTCACCTTGTGGATGGTATCCATTATGAAATTTAGGGCACGAGTGTGGCAAAGGTCAGCTCTGTGTGACTATACATATGTATATATATATATATATATATATATATATATATATATATATATATATATATATATATATATACATACATATATACCCCTCCTGGAGCCACCACCTTACCGCGGTGGAGGGGTTTGCGTACCCCCATGACCCCAGGAGCTATGTTGTCGGGGGCTTTATGCCCCTGGTAGGGTCACCCAAGGCAAACAGGTTCTGGGGGAGGGGTCAGACAAAGCGTGGCTCGAAGACCATTATGGAGAATAATATTATTGGATCCCAGTTTCCCTTGCCCGGACGCGGGTTACCGGGGCCCCACCCTGGAGCCAGACCTGGTGATGGGGCTCGATGGCGAGCGTCTGGTGGCCCGGCCGGGCACAGCCCGAAAAGGCAACGTGGGACCCCCCTCCCATAGGCTCACCACCCGTGGAAGGGGCCAAGGTGGTCGGGTGCAATGTGAGCTGGGTGGCAGCCGAAGGTGGGGACCCTGGCGGTCCGATCCCCGGCTGCAGAAGCTAGCTCGAGGGACATGGAACGTCACTTCTCTGGTGGGGAAGGAGCCTGAGCTGGTGCGCGAGGTCGAGCGGTTCCGACTAGATATAGTCGGACTCACTTCGACACATAGCTTGGGCTCTGGAACCAGTCCTCTTGAGAGGGGCTGGACTCTCTTCCACTCTGGAGTTGCCGATGGCAAGAGGCGCCGGGCAGGGGTAGCAGTACTTATTGCTCCCAGGCCCGGCGCCTGTACGTTTGGGTTCACCCCAGTAAGCGAGAGGGTAGCCTCCCTCCGCCTTCGGGTGGGGGGACGGAACCTGACTGTCGTTTGTGCTTATGCACCAAACGGCAGTCCAGAGTATCCACCTTTTTTAGACTCCCTAGAGGGGGTGCTGGAGAGTGCCCCTTCTGGGGACTCCCTCGTTCTTCTGGGGGACTTCAACGCTCACATCGGCAACGACAGTGCGACCTGGAGGGGCGTGATTGGGAGGAACGGCCTCCCCGATCTGAACCCGAGTGGTGCTTTGTTACTGGACTTCTGTGCTCGTCACAGACTGTCCATAACAAACACCATGTTCAAATATAA
Source organism: Cetoscarus ocellatus (assembly GCA_037902135.1). Classification (NCBI taxonomy): domain Eukaryota; kingdom Metazoa; phylum Chordata; class Actinopteri; order Labriformes; family Labridae; genus Cetoscarus; species Cetoscarus ocellatus. The sequence continues at coordinate 137,686 of JBAMNC010001251.1, read as the reverse complement.
GGGTGTCCATATGTGCACTTGGCACCAGGACACCCTAGGCCGCAGTTCGATGATCGACTTTGTAGTCGTATCATCGGACTTGCGGCCGCATGTTTTGGACACTCGGGTGAAGAGAGGGGCGGAGCTGTCAACTGATCACCACCTGGTGGTGAGTTGGCTCTGATGGTGGGGGAGGATGCCCGTCAGACCTGGCAGGCCCAAGCATGTTGTGCGGGTCTGCCTTAAAAAGAGTCACTCTTTATCTTGTACTTCTTGTTGATGAAAATAATAAGAAGTTAGGTTATAGTTCAGGTAGAACAACTCTTAAAAAGTTGTAAACAGGTCATTGTGAGAGGAAAGCAACAACATTCTTTTCATAAGCCTCTTTCATTTTTCTCTTCTGCAACTTTCAAGAGCAAAGAACTCTCAAGTACAAAATAAATTAGTTGGCAAAACTGCATTCAATTCCTGCAAAATGAAATAAATAACCTTATTTAAAATGTAAATATATAGATGAATTATGAACTCTTGTCCTGTCACATCTGCCTTTCAGTCCCAGAGTCCTCCTTAGTGTATCAAAAATAGGATTTAGTGCAGGTAGAACCACTTTTTTATTGTAAACATGAGATAATATGTGTGAGGAAATCAGAATATTTTGTGGGACACTGCACATATCTCACAAACTTCTTTACACGGGCCTGATTAAAGTTCCCAGCTATGACGATGGCTCCCCCCAATGACGTCAAACAGCTCCGAGGGAGCAATGCTGATGCTAGCATAGTTAGCTAGCTAGCTAATGTAACCGGGTATTTAAGGGTTATCTAAGGAGGAAGTCCATTATAATGTAATGGTAATTTCATGTTATCTTATGTCCATTTTTAATATAACAAAATCTGTCACGTTTCCATATAAATGTGTAACTTCCAATCACGTAGAGTTGCGTCGTCACGCACGTACCTGCGCCTGCGCCTGTCCAATCACAGCGCTCATAGCACCTGTTACAAGCTGTCTGCTCTGTCTCCCATTCAGAAGGTGAGGGGAGGCACGCGGAGCAGCTGCTACAGGGAGGTCGCTCCAAACAAATGCTATTTTCACTCGTAAATCCTCGCTTATATCATTCTAAGATGCCTCCGTTACATCATTCAACCCTTTAGACGCCAACCAACGCCAGGAAGGGATAAGTTGATCAGTGGTTCTTCGGATATATACTGGAATTGGTGAGTCTGTCTGGTTGTTGTAAGTGTTAGCGTTAGCGTTAGCGTTAGCAATTGTCAATGCATGTATATGGACTGGCTACAGCATCCCTAGCTTTTAAATGCTAATGCAGGCCTTTGAATTCATAATAACAGGTATCATGAAATTATTGTGCCACTATAGCACAACTATAGAATGTTTACTTTGACTTATGAAATGAATAGAATTATTTTGTGAATATTGACATGTTGTTTAAGAAATGAGTGACATTATTTTGGGAGAATTTGTCATGAATATGAGAATTTGTCATGATCATGTATGAGCTGAATTAATGTATTGAAACCACATGCACTTTATTATGACAGTGTGTACACTGAGTATTACTAGTTGATGAAATGTTTTTGAGATATGGTCCTATTTACCTTATGCAGGCCGGGGTGCCTGTAAGGACGCAGCATCGAATCGATGGCGAGCTAGGACACTGGCTTGGAGCCGAGAAAACCCAGTTAAGAGCCTTTCCTGGTCTGGTAGGAGGCTCTGGCAGCCTTGTTCCCCCCTCACCTTCTTTTACTTCCACACACACGCACACGCACTTTTAAGACTTTCTAGCCCATGGACATTAAATAACTTGGACTCTACCTGTTGCAGCGCACATGTTGGACAATTACTGTACGTCTCACCCTCTATGAACTCTTATGGATTTTGTGCTTTTGCGAGGGTGTGGAATTACTGCCATTTTGGTTACAACTGGACTGGGTTGATTTTGAATGTTGATGCATCAAAAATATTGTGCACTTTACTATTTAACCAATGAACTCTGCAGATTGTAAATATTGGGGGTTTCACTGTATGTATCTTCACGCTTTAATATATGGTACCAACTGCATTTGAAGTGCTGCTTGTTGTTGTGTTTTTTGTTTATTGCACCACTACCTCTGAGAGTTGAACCTGGTTTCTGTAGACCTAGTCCCAAATGCAATATAAAGCTATAATCTAGCCTGTGTACTTACTACACTAGTTAGCTCAACTGCAGTGTCAGGGACAAGCAGGTGAAGCCAGGTTTCCGATATAATCATCACAGAACAGTCACAAATAAACCGATCCCCTGCCACCAGAAAGTCCAATTCATCAGTTTTGTAAATGGCAGATCTGGTATTGGTCAGCTCATCAGTGTCGGTCTGGCGGCTGCTTCTGTGACTGAGCAGAGAGCCCGGTGCTCTTGCTATGTCCAGCGGTATACTGTGCGAGCGCTGAAAGTCGGTCGTTATGTCGGACTTGCAGGCAAGAACAACATTCAGCAACTCTGTGTGACTGTAGGTGAGTTTTGCCCCATACACTCCATCATCCATACACACAGCAGAGCTCAGAGCCGCTGTAACAACGCGCCGCCATCTTTCGCAACATCATCGTTCTGTGCAGTTTGGACGCCGAACAGTGTTTACTGTTTTATGAGAAATTAAGTATAAAACGGCGTTATATCGGCAAAACTCTGGCCGATGTTGAATCCTTTGAAAAGGGCTAAAATCGGCCGATTTTATCGGCCAGCCGATAAATCAGTCGGGCCCTAGTTCTGATCTTCATCTATGTCCAACAATAGACAACCCACAGTCTCCTTAACTAAAACCAGCACCAAACAATAATATGTTTTCATGTTTTTATTTAACATATCATGTAAAACATTGACTGTGCAGGGTGGAAAATGTATTTAAACACTTGGATTTAATAACTGATTTGACCCCATGGCAGCAATAACCTCAACAAACATTTCCTGTAGTTGCAAATCAGACCTGCACATCGTTCAGGAGGAATTTTGGACCATTCCTCTTTACAAAACTGTTTCAGTTCAGCAATATTCTTGGGATGTCTGATGTGAATGGCTCTCTTGAGGTCAATGCCACAGCATCTCAATCGGGTTGAGGTCAGGACTCTGACTGGGCCACTCTAGAAGGCTATTTCTTCTGTTGGAAGCCATTCTGTTGTTGTTTACTTCTGTGCTTTGGGTCATTGTCCTGTTGCATCACCCATCTTCTGTGAGCTTCAGCTTGATGGACTGAATGGCCTTAAGCTTCTCTGCAAAATGTCTTGATAAACAGAGGGAATTCTATTTTTTTCGTTGATGATAGCAATCTGTCCAGGCCCTGAGGCAGCAAAGCAGCCCCCCAACCATGATACCCCTCTACCATACTTCACAGTTGGGATGAGGTTTTGATGTTGGTGTGCTGTGCCTTTTTGTCTCCACTCATAGCATTGTGTGTTCCTTCCAAACAACTCAGTTCTGGTTTCATCTGTCCACAGAATATTTTGCCAGTAGTGCTGTGAAACATCCAGGTGCTCTTTTGCAAACTTCAAACGTGCAGCAATGTTTTGTTTGAACAGCAATGGCTTCCTCCATCGTGTCCTCCCATGAACTCCTTCTTGTGTAATGTTTTACGTATTTGTAGACTGTCAACAATAATGTTAGCATGTGCCAGGGATTTCTGTAAGTCTTCAGCTGACACTCTAGAATTCCTCTTCACCTCATTGAGCATTCTGCGCTGTGCTCTCACAGTCACCTTGGCAGAGTAGCAACAGTGCTGAACTTTCTCCATTTGTAGACAGTCTGTCTTACTGTGGACACATGGACATCAAGGCTTTTAGAGATACTTTTGTAACCCTTCCCAGCTTCATGCAAGTCAACAATTCTTGATCGTAGATCTTCTGAGAGCTCTTCTGTGCGAGGCATGGTTCACATCAGGCAATGCCTCTTGAGAACAGCAAACTCACAACTGATGTGTGTTTTTTATAGGGCAGGGCAGCTTTAACCAACACATCCTATTTAATCACTTTGATTGGACCCCAGGTTGGCTGAATCCTGGCTCCAATTAGCTCTTAGAGAAGTAATTAGCCTAGGGGTTCACATACTTTGTCCACCCTGCACTGTGAATGTTTCCATGTTGTATTCAATAAAAACATGAAAACTTATAATTTTTTTGTGCTGTGTTAGTTTAAAGGGGACATATCATGCAGTTTTCCTTGTCATTATGCCAATCTGGGATGCATTTGGAGTACTTCTGTATGATTTGCAGGTCATAAAGCTCCTTCTTCAAAACGCTCTGATTCAGACAGAGTACATGTGAGAACCAATCATGCACATCTCCATGAATACAGATGAGTTTTTAAGTAGAAAAAAAGCCCACATTAGTTATGTGATTACACACAACAGTGAGTCAAAAACACTAACACTGATGAATAAGTCGACAACAGTAGGCCTCTGTTTAGAAGAAGAAGAAGATCAGACAATAGTAGAGGATAAGATAAGAAAATGTGGTAAAAAACGAGTCACCACACAAAAGTTTATCTGATGACTGTAGGCAGAGGCAGGCTAATGCCTCCCATCGAGTCCCAGAGTTTGAGCTAAGCTAGTTAGCGGTAGGGGAAGTTTGACTGTTTTCAATTTCAGAATAAAATACTAAAATTAATTTTTAGTATTTGTTTATGTCTTATCATGATGATAGTTTTTATGTTTACTTCATCAGTTCAGATTTTAAAAAAGTCTTTTAACGTGTTCTTTAGTTTGTTTTTTAAGATGTCTTTTTTTTTGGAATTATTATTTATTTCTCTCTGATGATTCTTGGTTTTATTGCTGTACATTTTCTGTCTATTCTATCGTATTTTATGAATTATCTTGATTTCATCATTTCTTTTTATCTTTTTTGGTGTGAATTCTCCAAATCCTCTCGATATCCTCCCTCCTGTTAGTACAATTACAGAGGAATAAAACATAGTAGTTGGACCTCTGCTGGGCGTTTATTTGCTTGTTGGTTGTGAGAAAAATCCATGATTATTTTCATTTATATATATAATTTGACAATCATTTTTCAGTCTCAATGTAAAGTGCTTTGAAGTGCAATTGAGTCTTTATGAAATGTGTTGTATAAATAAAGATTAAACTTTGATTGGCTGTGAATGTCAGACAGAGACTGATGAACAAACATCATCAGCTCCCCTCCCTCTCTGTGTCTGGATGCAGTGTTACTCAGCCAGTTTCACTTTCGGCAGGAGAGGGCGTTGGATGGACCGTTTTCTCCATCACTGCCTCCAGCTGAAGGTAAAGTCTCTCCTTTATAATGTTTTTACTGAAGACATAAACTGAGGGTAGTTAGGTGTGAGCAGAAAATAATTCATTATCTTTGATTTATCTCTTAACTTAGAAAAATGCGTTCACACCAGCCTGACAGAGGATATGTAACATCTACCATCAATAAAAATCCCTGCCTCACGTTTCCTCCTCATTTTTATTTTCAGAGTCTCACAGAGCAGAAAACAAGTCCTTTAGTCCTCAGGATTTAACCTGGAGACAGCAGGAGGAAACGGCTATTAAGACACATTAAAATGTGATTTTTGGATCAAACTGAGAGTGAAAAATCAACAATAACATAACGGGACGTTGACCTATCCTGTATCTTAAACCTGTTTTAGATGAATATTCAGACCAAAGCTGTGCACCAAGCTGTAAGCAAATAAATCAGCTCAGACTGGTTTTAATAATAAGGCGGATGTTATACATTAATTTTTTTATTTACATACAGCTGTAGAGACACAATGCACATGAAAACATATTTAGAAAAGCATTTGTGGAGCGGTAGAAGCCTGCGAATGTCAATATAAACCACACCCAAGAGACAATGGAAGGTAAATACTGAACCACCAATAATAAATATCAAACATCAGATATACAGACCCTTTCCAAAAAAATTAGAATATCATGGAAAAGTTTATTTATTTTTAAACAATTTCGAGTATTGATTTGTTTATTTTTACATAATTTGAGCTACCAGCTCATAAAGCCCACGAAAACAGGAATTCAACAAATTAGAATACTGTGAAGAAATCACCATTTACTTCTCAGTTTTTGCAGAAAAAAAGAAAGAAATTAGGATCACATTAAATCCATCAAAATATGGTACTTTCAAAACGATATGTCAATCTTCAATACTTGGTTGGGAATCCCTTTGCCTTAATCACTGCCTCGATGCGCCGTGGCATTGAGGCAATCAGCCTGTGGCCTTGCCTGGGAGTTATGGAAGCCAAGATTTCCTTGATGCTTGCTGTCAGCTCTTTGTTGTTTTTGGGTCTGGTGTCCCTCATTTTCCTCTTGATAATACCCCATAGATTCTCAATGGGCTTTAGGTCCGGCGAGTTAGTTGTCCAGTCAAGCACTGTGATGGTATGGGCATCAAATCAGGTTTTGGTGCTTCTGGTGGTATGGGCAGGGGCCAGGTCCTGCTGGAAGATGAAATCTGCATCTCCATGCAGATCCTCAGCAGAAGGAATCATAAAGTCCTCTAAACATTCAGGTAGACTGTTGTAGTGACCTTGGATTTAAAAGGGACATATGCAGAAACAAGATTTAATACTTACAAATAATGTTGTTTAGTGAATTGCTGACTCTAAACCTCCAGAAAGTCCCACAACATGAGGTCTGCTCCTGTCCCCGATATCCGGGAGCGAGACTTCCGCCCCTGAAAACGTCTCATTGCGAGATCTTCGCGAGATCTTCGCGAGATTTCCTGCAACCTGACGTCAGGTATTTTCAGTCTCTTCTCACTGGACGAGCCTGAGAAAGCAGCTCCTCCCTGCAGCTCCTCCCTGGTAATGCCTGAAGCACCGAGCTGCAGCTAGGACACGCCCACCAAGCTCAGCCGCTTATATTCTCTCCAGAACCGGCAGTTTCAGGAGCAGTTTCAGTGTTTGTTTTCTGTTGTTTCCCTGAGCTATATACTTGAGAGCAGACATGTCTGGGAAGGGTCTTCATCTGTGTTTTTTTGGTTGTGGATCAAAATCACAACTATCTTCACTTCCAAAGAATGAAGACACCAGAAAGCAGTGGACAGCCCTTGTTTTCTCGGATCAGCCGCTGTCTCAGCTGTTTCTGTGTCCTCATCATTTTACCCCAGAGGGCCGTTTGATGCAGGATTTGCATCTCAACTGCTGCTCAAACAAGGAGCAGTTCCCTCCATAAAGACTGTCCACAGAGACCCGGAACCACAAGCGGTAAGTAATGTAATCAGAGGAAGTAATGTAAATAAGGCCATGATGTAATGTCGAGCTAATGCTAAGCTAGTTAGCGTTAGCGTTAGCGTTAGCGTCAGCTGTGTTGTGTAAATTCAGACTTGTAGAGCTCTTTTATGACCCCATGGTAGCTAAAAAAGCAAAACTCACAAACGGTGCTTCATCCTGTGTTACTTAAACTCGTAAATAAATATATGATGCAATGTTGAGCCAATGCTAAGCTCGTTAGCGTTAGCGTTAGCTTTAGCGTTAGCATCAGCTGTGTTGTGTAAATTCAGACCTGTGGGGCTCTCTTACGACCACACAGTTGCTCCAAAAGCAGAACTCAAACGGCGCTTCATCCTTTGTTACTTAAGTATCTATCTTTTAATTATTATGATGAACATGTCTTTGAAAAGGTCTGCACACCCCTCTTAGCTGCTGAGAGTAATGGGAAGCTATTGTTAGCAGTTTGACTCACTGTTGTGTGTAATCACATAACTAATGTGGGGTTTTTTCTACTTAAAAACTCCCCTGTATTCATGGAGATGTGCGTGATCGATCGGCGAATCTCATAAGTAGCCATTTTAATCATGTAATAAAGGCCAAACAAAATTTTAATGTTAACTGCAAAGTCAATACAACGATCCCCGGACAGCCGGGGCTTGTAAACAAGTCACTTCCGTATGTCACCCCTCCGCTCCGTCTCCGGCTCAGCCCTCACAGAACTGGCCAATCAGACGACGGAGCACGCGTGAGGTCTCGGTTCTCACGTGTACTCTGAATCAGAGCGTTTTGAGGGGGAGCCTGAAAAGCGGCTAGAGAGAGGCTTTTGTAAACGCGATTGTGAGGCAAAGAAGGAGCTTTATGACCTGCAAATCATACAGAAGTACTCCAAATGCATCCCAGATTGGCATAATGACAAGGAAAACAGCATGATATGTCACCTTTAAGAAAGCAGAGTTTACCAACACCTGCACCGGACATTGCACCCCAAATCATGACTGACTGGGGATATTTCCCACTGGACCTCAAGCAGCTTGGGTTCTGTTCCTCACCTGTCTTCCTCCAAACCTTTGGACCTTGATTCCCGAATGAAAGGCACACTTTACTTTCATTGGAAAAGAGGACCTTGGACCACTGGCCAACAGTCCAGTCCTGAATCCCTGAATCTATAATCTATGAAAGTTTAACTTTTTGAATGGAATTATGGAAATAAATACACTTTTCCATTATATTCTATTTTTTTGGAAAGGGTCTGTGAAGTTCAACAGTTACATTCAGAGAAAATAAAATTAACAATAACACAAGGAAGGTGCTTAGGAATGATAAATAAATTGCATTTTCATAGGGATGTGGTTGCTGCTCCAGTTCAGGTTGAGGTCATCAGAAAAATCCTTAGTTGTGAGTGAGCTTTTTATTTGTGAGACGTTCTTAAATGCAAATTGACAGCAAAACCAATGGCTAACTCACAACTGCAAATTGGTTCACATCGTTCAATTAAGAAAGCAGTTCAAAAGAGTCGACTAATTTGTGATCATTGTATTTCCACCACAAAGGTGCTGGTAAGCAGCAATGTTAATTTTAAATACATTGAAGAGACAATTATAAGTCTGTCTTTGTGAACTTGTTAATTTGTGACAATTTTCATTTGAATTAGTGCAATAGAGTGGTTTCTACTGTCATCTTGTGGTTATAACACGAAGATGCAGTGGTGTGTTACTTTATGTTTGGCCAACCATAAAGCAGAGTCTTGTGATGTGGTACATTACAAGCTGTATTGTTGCTCCGAGTTGCTCAGTAAAGACGTATGTTAAGCTTCATCTCTCTCCTGATTATTTGTGAGCCCAGTATATTACCAATGACGACGAGGATGCCAAAGAATCCCACTGCATGAAAGACCTCAGAAACAAATGTACGTTGGTCGTACGACGGTGAATGAACAAGCTGTTTTGTAAAGGAACCAGGTACGTGTGGAGCTAGCAGTTAGCATTGGACAAGCTAACATGGCTTTCCTGATGGTCGTGTGGATGAATACAGTGAGTCTAGTTTGATTCATATCTGGAGCTTTTGAAGCAGTGGATGTTGGCGAATGATACTGAAGAGGACAAGAAGGTATGCATGTTTCTCTCGGTGATTGGAGCAGACACCTATAAACTGTTGAAATATCTGGTGGCTCCTGCGGTGCCAAGTGCCTTGCAGTATGATGAGCTCACAACTGTACTGCGTACACATTACAAGCCTGCACTGGTTGTGATTGCAGAATGTTTTCAATTTCAAAAACGTAACCAGAAGGAAGGAGAAACTGTTTCGGCTTATGTCGTGGCTTTGAGGCAGCTGGCAGCCACCTGTGGTTTTGGACAGTACCTGGACGATGCCTGGAGGGATCGCTTTGTGAGTGGTCTGCGATCTGATGCTGTACAACGCAGGATGCTGTCTGAAAAGGATCACACTTTTACGGGCCTGTGAGATTGCTGTTTCAATGGAGCTTGCATCAAGAAATACCATGGAGTTTTCTGGACACAGTGAACCATGCCAGGTAAACGCCTTGTCACATAATCCTTTTTTTGGAAAGGGAAGGAAAGGACAGTACAGGCGAGAAAATTATAATAGAGCAAAGGGCCAGAAAGGTTTTAAAGAGAGACTGGAGTTAAGCAAACATGCTACCGTTGTATTGGAAAGCACTTAGCATGGGACTGCAGATTTAAAAATGAAAAGTGCCATAGCTGTTCCAAGGTGGGACACATTCCTTGTGCCTGTAGAAAAGGGAAAGTTGCTTCTCAAACTCAGTATGCGGAAGCTGAAGAAAATGCATCCAGAACCACAAGAGAAGATGATGCTGAGCTTTTTGGACTTTATGCAGTGTACTCTACCTTAAGTCGTGAAAAGGGATACACAGTGAATGTTGCACTCGGAGACAGAAGCACAACAATGCTAGTGGATACTGTGTCAGCAGTGCCAGTAGTATCTCACAAATATTACAGGGCTAACCTTGCACGTATTCCCCTCAAACCAGCTCCCAGGCTAAAGTTGAAAGCATACTCTGGCCAAAGAATCCCTGTTCAAGTTACTCTACCACTGATTATTGTGAAGGGGAACAGACCGGCTCTGTTTGGTTCTGACTGGCTGAAGAAGTTAAAACTAAACTGGAAACAGATTTTCACAGTGTACAGAATGTTATCACAGGCACAGTGGGACCCAGGAGTCAAAGAGGTGATACAGTGCCATCAGGCAGTGTTCTCTGATGACCCAAGCTGCATTCAAGGGTTCAAAGCCAAAATCCGCATAAAACCTGACACTTCACCAATCTTCTGTAAAGCCCGCCCAGTTCCTTATGCCCTCAAGGAAGCAGTGGAGAAGGAGCTGGATAGGTTGGAAAAGACACAGGTGATTTCAAAAGTGGAGAAAAGTGAGTGGGCAGCTCCCATTGTCACTGTACCCAAGGTGGATAAAATAATCAGGATATACGGTGACTATAAGGTCAGTGTAAATCAGTGTATTGAAGAGGAAACATACCCACTGCCTAATACTGAAGATCTGTTTGCTACTCTTGCAGGAGGAACATCATTCAGTAAGCTTGATCTCTCTCATGCTTACCAACAGCTGCAGTTAGATGAACAGTCAGAGAAGTATTTGACTATTAATTACTATAAAGGCCTGTAAAAGTATCACTGCCTCAGTTATGGTGTTTCCAGTGCTACTGCCATTTTTCAGTCTTTCATGGATCAGATTCTTCAGGGGCTGGACCATGCGACCTGTTTTCTGGATGACATCCTCATCACTGTTTCCTCAGAGGAGGAGCATTTAAAGAGCTTGGATGAAGTGCTCACACGTCTGGAGAAACATGGCGTCAGAGTGAAACTCTCCAAGTGTTGTTTCCTTCAAAGCAGTGTGGAGTATTTGGGACATCGTATCGATAAGGATGGCCTACACCCCACTGAAGATAAAATGACAGCCATAACAAATGCACCTACCCCAACAAATGTTACTGAGCTGAAGTCCTTCCTAGGCCTTCTTAACTACTACAGCTGTTTCCTGGACAACCCATCTACCATTTAGGAGCCACTGCATAACCTGCTAAGAAACAACTGTAAGTGAGTTTGGACTACGGAATGTGAAAGGGCTTATCAAGATGCTAAAAACCTGCTGCAGCAGAACAAAGTGTTAGTACATTATAACACACGCCTACCACTGAAGCTGCTTGTGACGCTTCCCCTTACGGAGTTGGTGCTGTCATCTCCCATGTTATGGACAACGGGTAGGAACGACCTGTAGCTTAAGTATCAAGAACATTAACTGTGGCTGAAAAGAAGTATGCCCAAATCGAAAAAGAGGCACTTACCATAATCTTTAGAGTAAAGAAATTCCATAAATATCTGTATGGAAGAAAATTTACACTCCTCACTGATCACAAGCCACTGTTGGCCATCCTGGGGCCAAAATCAGCTGTTCCAACTTTAGCTGCATTGAGGATGCAACGCTGGGCCCTTATCCTCATGGCGTATGACTATGAGATAGAAGAGATGCTTTATCACGCCTGCCCCGCACCATAGCAGATGACACTGTAGAAGAAGGAAGTATCTTTTATTTCTCAGATGTGGAAGAACTGCCAGTGTGCGCCAAAGACATTGAGAGTGCTACTTTAAAGGACCCTGTACTCAGCAAAGTGTGGAACTATACGATGAATGGCTGGCCTGGTTATGTGCAGGATGAAGCACTTCGGCCTTACTTCATACGCAGACAGGAGCTGTCACCAGAACAGGGCTGCATTCTCTGGGTCCAAAGAGTCATTGCACCTCCAAGTTACTGACAGAGATTACTGGAAGATTTACATCATGAGCATCCGGGTATCTGTTGCATGAAAGCCCTAGCCCGCAGTTACCTCTGGTGGCCAGGCTGTGACGTGGACATTCAAGAACTTGTGCAAAGTTGCCCTATCTGTCAGGCTGTACAGAAATTACCAGCTGTTGCACAATTACACCCTTGGAAATGGCCAGAGAGAGTCTGGCAAAGGATTCATATTGATTTTGCAGAGAAGGACAAACAGTACTTCTTGGTGGTAATCAATAGCCATTCTAAGTGGTTGGAAGTTTTCCTAATGTCCTCCATCACTTCTCACAACACCATAGACGTACTGTGGGGATTGTTTGTTTCATATGGGCTACCAGAAGAGCTGGTATTAGATAATGGTCCTCAACTTGTGTCTCGAGAGTTTACTCAGTTCCTGGAGAGAAATGGAATTAAACACACTGCAGTGCCTGCTTACCACCCTGCATCAAACGGAGCAGCAGAGAGATCAGTACAGATTCTAGAACGTGCTCTGATGAAAGATGTGTTAGAAGGGGATGGAAAGGCTTCGTTACCACTCAACCACTGTCTGGCAAATTTCCTACTCATGTATCGCAGTACACCACACACTGTGATGGGTCGAACACCGGCTGAGTTGTTCCTGAAATGCCAGATCCGACATGGGTTCAGTCTGCTAAAGCCTGACCTGGCCAGACAAGTTGAGGAAAAACAGTCTGCACAGAAGCGCCATCATGACCATGGGGACTCAACTGTTCGAGGTTTTCAGGACGGAGAGGCTGTATGCATTCAAAATTTCAGGGGTGGAGAGGAGAAGTGGTTGCAGGCCAGAGTTGTTAAGAGATTGGGTTCTGTCACTTACCTTGTGCAAGAAGGACAGAGACAGCGTACAGTTCATGTCGACCACATGTTACCATGGCGAGATCAGATGTCCAACCCTCCTGTTAAGCTGTTTCTGCCAACCGCAGAAGGGGTGCCATCAGTGAAAAAGGACTGTTCTGTTCCTGTTGTCCTGCCTGGTACCTCAATGAGCCAGACATCACCCATTGTCCCCAATAAGCAAACTGAACAGACTGAACAGTCTGTGGAGATGCCACCAACACCTGTTTTGCCTGCAAAAAAATGTAAGCCTACCTGCCAAACGCAGGTACCCTGAAAGGCGTCGAGTATGCCCACAAAGACTGGATCTCCAAAATACAGTATACCAGTGAAAGCTTTGGAACAGTATACTTAAAAAGTTGCTTATGTTCATTTTGGAAGTTCAATCTTTCAGTTTGATTTTGCAGAACACTCCTGGCAGAAAGAGTATTTATTTTTCTCTTGTTATGATTCTTGTTAAAAGACACGGCAATTAACCTAAAAGAGGAGGACTGTAATAGAGTGGTTTCTACTGTCATCTTGTGGTAATAACACGAAAATGCAGTGGTGTGTTACTTTCTGTTTGGCCAACCATAAAGCAGAGTCTTGTGACGTGGTTACATTACAAGCTGTATTGTTGATCCGAGTTGCTCAGGAAAGACGTATGTTAAGCTCCATCTCCCTCCTGATTATTTTTCAGCCCAGTTTATAACAATTAGTGTTAATTTTGACAGCACTTTTTAATTTAGTTTTAGTTTTAGTTTTATGCCCTAAGATATATTTTAGTTTTTGTCGTATTTTAGTCATCTAAATTGTTTTAATTTTAGTCCAGTTTTATTTGATGAAATTTATTGTGAATTTAGTCGACTAAAATATGAAGTGTAAAGTGAAAGGCATTTTTTATGTTTCCTTGAGTTTCTGAAGTCATGTTTTACACCTGGATAAAATGAAACATCTAATAACCCTTTACTGAATGCTAGCAAAGTTTGAATTTATAAATGAACAGAAACAAATTGAACTTTTGTGTGAAATGCAGTCACCTTTATTTAGGCTACCTGGCAGAGCATCTCAGTTACAATACCAGAACTGACAACAAACAGTGAACCTGCTCTACATGAATATATCAATTCATAAAGAGAGTAGCTCTCATTGGATTGCTCCCCAACTTATCCCACCACCATGAAGCTAAGGCAGTTGTGACTGGATGTCCCTCTTAACTCATCCAACCTTTCCACACAACCAAAGTACCTGTGATTGGATATATTCCTAACTTGTCCCTGTCTCGTCGCCAGTTTGTTGTACCCCATAGTCATGTTTTATCACTCTATTCTTGTCCTGATTCCACGTAACTCTGACCCTCTTTGTTTTTTTGACCTTGCCTGTTTTTTGCCGCATGTTTTGGATACCTCTGCTTTTCCTGACTGCTTTTTTGTGTTCCGAACCTTGTCTGTATTAAACTGGGATTTTGGAAACTGACTGTCATCTGAAGTCTTGCATTTGGGTTTTTTCTGGTTATATTTATGACACATGCAGGCTAACCCTGCGTATAGGTCCAAAACTACCCAACTCTCTGGGTATTACCCAGAAAAATGACCCAACAGGCTTCACACAGTGTTTGGGTGGTTTAATAACCCGGCATGTTTTAAGAAGTTGTATTTATTCATTCCCAGTGTTGATGCCCTGGTAAGAATGGCTTCATGCTGAAAACAAAGAAATCTTAGTTTGTGATTTAAGTGAAAATTGTCACAAGTTAACAAGCTCAAAAAGTTCAGACTTAAAATTGTCTCTTTAAAAGTATTTATGAAGCTGATCAATTCTTTAAGATGTTCTGTTGAGATGAGTTATCAGATGATTGTATGTTCTTGTCTTCACAGATTTCTCACACTTACCAGCTGAGTAAACCTCAAGGATGGGAAACATACCAATAAAAAGGTGTCAGATTTGTGACAATGTCGTGTCTGAGATATCGTGGGCAGTGCTGCTGGTATCACCTCTTCTGCCATCAGTCCTAATACAACAACTCCGTAATAAAACCTACTGTAGGAACTGTTTAAGGAAAATCATGAGAGATTTGGAGGCAGAGCAACAGATACTAGAGGAGGAAAAAAAGAAACAAGAGGAAGAAAGGAGACAAAAGGAGGAGAGACAGAAACAGGAAGAGGAAAGGAGACAAGAGGATGAAAGAAGGACACAAGAGGAGGAGAAGAGGAGGCAGGAGGAGATTAGAAGGGGAGAGGCCCTGAATCAAAGACTAGAGGAGTCTCTCGGTCGAGCCTTGGAGCAGCAGGACGTGGAGCTGAGCAGTAAGGTGTCTGAAGAGTTTGAGTCAAAGCAGGACGTCCTGAAAGTGACTCTGAATGAGTTTGAGCTGAACAATGAATCAGATGGAGACACTGATGAGCTTCTGGAGATCATCTCTATGAAATGTGATATTCCACTTCATGGCCTTTGCCTGAGTCAGCTGACCTCTGATGATCTGCAAAGCATCCTGTTGGCCCTGGACACTTTGCTGTTTGATGAATGGGTGACGGCCCAGCCCTCCCTCAGCACCCTGCAGCACACTCATGTGTTCATCACGGAGCTGTGTGCGAACTCACTGCAATCTGCTGAAGGAGTTTTCCTGCAGAGCGTCTCAAAACATGTGCAGGACCTGGTGGACTCCATCAGCCAATCAGCATGTAGCATATATGAGAGTTTCCTGCTGAGCCAGGCGCTCTTTCTAACCCTGACGCACTTCCTGTCTGAGCGCTCTGATTGTGATGTGGTGCTCATGGCCAAACAGTGGGCTGAAGAAGAACTTTCTTTGGAGGATGTCTTCATCATTGAGTTCCTTAGCACACTCATGTCATCTCTGCAGACTTATGTGGAGAGAGTCACTGTTTTTATTCTCAAGATGGAGATCCAGAGTCTGAAGCTTCTCTTAAACACAATCTCAAACATCAGAGAAACCTTTTCAGAATCAACCCAGAGGCTCTTCAAACTTGTACAAGTGAACCACTGGACTCCAGTAGAGGCCATGAGTCTGTTCACAGAGCTGTCAATGAAATACTCAGAGGAGTCACTAAGTAAAGTCCTGACATTGGTCCAGGTCCATGAACTTCCTCCAGGGTGGATGGATGAGTCAAGATGCTCCCTCATCCATGCTTTGGCCTCTGCAGACCCTCACAGATCTCATGAAGACTTTCAGATGAGCCTTAGACAGAAAGATGAGAGCAGTCTGAGTGAAGACCTAACAGAATTAAAGAACTCATGGAATCTGGAGGATTCTGTCACTGGCATGATTAAAAACATCGTCACTGGTGTCCTGCAGGATTTAGAAAAGGCAACAAAAGATGAACCATTCTCCAAAGATTCCTTCAAAGGGTTAACTCTTGATGCAGATGATCTCACAAAGTGTCTGCGTTACCTCTGCAGAGCAGTTTTTGACTCCAAAGGCTGGTGGCCCACTGTCAGGATGCTGCTGCGCTGGTGTGCGTTGCTGCTGACAAGGAGGGGTGCAGTGGTAGAGCTGGTTGGTGCAGAAGCAGACTCATGTGTCACTGCCATGATTTTAGCAGTGCAAGTGCTCATGGGAAACAAAGTGGACATTATGCTGAGCTCTGACAGGCAGCCAGAGGACAGAGCAGAGGAGTGGTCCGACTTCTACAAGTACCTGGGACTAACCGTTGACACAAGCACCAGTAAATCTAACACACTGAGCAAAGACATCTATGGAGTGGACATCTTACACTGGACTATCTCTGACTTTGTCTCAGAGTGCATTCAGCAGGGCATAGAGGTCATCAAAACAGGAAACCCTCGGCAGAGTCGTCACTTTATATTCGAAGGAAAGAGTCTCACTTCATCAATGGATCGAGAACTTTCAAAGCTTAAGGACTGTGAGTCTGGGGTGATCCTGCAAAGCCTGATGGGTAAAATCCCCAGTGAGGATACTGAACTGAGACATGGATTCATTAAGGCTCTTTTTCAGGTTCTCCACTCCAACCTGAACAAAGATGACAGCTCAAACAGTAAAGTCCTCCGTGTGTCCCAGAAGATTAATGGAAAGGAACTGCCTGTCACTGAGGTCTTCATTCTGACCTCTCTGGAGAAGCTCCTGAAAGAAGTTACCCTGGAAACAGAAAGTGAGGAAAAGAGGACATCAGCAGGGAGATGGTGTTTGGAGATGCTGTTCAGCTGTGTGGAGCAAATCGAGCCTTCAACAACAGCAGAACTCCTGAGGATGGTTTCAGACCTGGAGGCACAAAGACTGTGGTCAGCAGCAGAGTCTCTGGACCTCCTCGCTGCATTGATGGACCATCATTATGATAATGGCTGCATGACCATCATGAAGATCCTACATTTGATGCTAACATATCAAGTATCTTCTCAGTGGATGGATGACAAGGAACAGAACCTCCTGAAGCTTGTGGGCAGATACAGAACCAAAGATCTGATCAAACGTTTAGAGAAGAGCCTCCAAAATGAGAAAGCCAAAAGTGTTGATGCTCTCTTTGATGAACTACGGCAGATGGCAGACGTGGATGAACAAACACTGAATAAATCATACAGGGTAGTAGCTCTTGTCAGCGAGCTGATCAGGACAGGTGAAATTAAGAAGCACACAGATGTTCGGAGAGCTCGAGCTTTGAGTCACAGCAGAGAAACAGAGGACCTTCAGCAGGTCCTGGCAGTCATATGTAATGCTGTTAATGCCACTGGAGAGGGTTGGTGGCCCAGAGACACTCAGATGATCAGCTGGTGTCTCCTGGCCCTGTCTGATACTGGGAGGCTGCTGGAGATGAGCACTGGAGAAGGAAAGTCATGTGTGATAGCGATGTTTGCTGTGCTGCGTGTGCTGCAGGGTGAAAAAGTGGATGTAGTGTCCAGCTCCTCTGTGCTATGTCAAAGGGATGCAGAGGATTGGAAGAACTTCTACAAGTACTTTAATATGACAGCTGACTCAAACACAGACAAATTTGACGATACAGATCGAAGAAAATGCTACCAGAAAGATGTGGTTTATGGAACCATTGAGGCCTTTGCAGCAGATCACCTCTGCCAGATATTTGAGATGAAAGATGTGAGGCCTGATCGTCAGTATCAGTGCATCATTATCGATGAGGTTGACTCTTTGCTGCTGGATCAGGGGGTGCAGCTGACATACCTGTCAAGCCCCATGGTCTCAATGCAGCACCTCAACATCATCTTGACCATGATCTGGGGTCACGTTAGTCAGTACGGCTTCCTGTCTGCAGAGCACCGCACATTTGTACAAAGTCCTCCTGCTTCATTCTTTAAGGCCATTTTTGACTCATTAGACACAGAAGGGAGTGACATCAATGATCCAATGGACATTTTGAAGATTGCTGAAGAGACCAGCACAGTGGAAAAAGGATTTACTGAGGAATTCTGTCGAAGTGAGAAGGACGACCGTTCTAAAGAAACTGAAGACTGTGAGTCAGGATGCCATGGTGCACTTTTTCCAAAAAATTGAGGACTATGTCCCCTATGGCTTCACTGTTTACACTTTAGACCACCAGGGACTGCTCTATCTAAGAAAGTCTAGTCCATACAATGACAAGGACATTCCAGAGCTTAGGTTTCTCGTACTTGATGAAGGCTTGTGTTGTACGCTCTATGATTCAGAAGAGGACCTCATCAAGCCCATCGCAGACATGATCTTACAGACGGTCCAATACACTCCATGTGAAGATGATCGGACCAAAATCAACATCCCTGGATTCTTGAGGGACCTGATTGAGAAGAAAGTGTCTGCATGGGTTCAGAATGCCTTTTTGGCGAAGAAGTTGAGAGAAGGGAGGGAATACGTTATTACAAATGACAGTGTCTGTCCTGTGGACTTCAGATCCACTGGAATTGTTGAACTGACCAAGAAATGGGGTGATGGTCTGCAGCAGTTCATAGAGATAAAACACCAGGTCAAACTGAGTACGATTTCAATGGTGACAAATTATGTTTCTAACATTTCCTTCTTTGAGATGTACTGTGGGAAAATATATGGAACAACTGGGACTCTTGGGAGCAAAGCAGACATCTTGTTTTTGCAGGAACTTCATCCAAACCTCTCTACCTGCAAAATCCCAACATTCAACAGAAGGAAATTATTTGAGCTCAAAGGAACACTGACTGACTCTCCTGCCTCTCCTGACGAATGGAAATCTGAAATAAAACGTGTGGTACTGGATCAGATTTCACCAAACTCATACAGGGGAGGAAGAGCAGCCCTGGTTATCTGTGAGACTATCAACAAGGCTGAAGAAATCCATGAAGAGCTGAAGGACAGCATCCCAGGTGAAATCATCCTCTACTGCCGCAGTGATGAGGACAGTTTGAGCAAAATTGATCACGAGTTGCATCCTGGGGATGTTATTGTTGCCACAAACCTTGCTGGGCGTGGAACAGACATTAAAGTGTCCAAAACGGTGAACAACAATGGGGGCTTGTTTGTGGTATTGTCCTTCCTTTCTGAGAACACAAGAGTGGAGCTCCAGGCCTTTGGACGCACTGCACGCAAAGGTAAACCTGGATCTGCTCAGATAATCATGTCTGCTAAAGACCAGCTGCAGTCTGCCAGGCTGCCATCTTCACTGGAGGAAGCAAAGGACACAAGGAATGAACTTGCAGCTGCACACAACAATCGTATGATGGAAGACATCAAGGAGCTGAGACTGCGGGAGGAGCTGTTTTCAGACTACTGCAAAACTCTTCAAGAAATTTGCTGGAGCACAGATGGCAGTGAGAGAAAGGCTGTTGTTACCATCTTAAATGAATACTGGGGTATATGGCTACAGGTTAAGTCAGAAGACATTGAACAGTTAAAAAGAAATGACTTAAAAAGGAGTTTGGTAGAAGATTTAGCTGTGGCAAAAAGTCAGTGTCAAAGTCAAACTTCTCCGTGCTCCAGCATTTACCACTACATCAAGTTTGGAAACTTGGCTCTGAATGAAAGACAATGGGAGGAAAGCAGCAGGCTCTTTGAAAAAGCCATGCAACAAGATAAAAGCTGGGCAGCAGTAGCTTTCTATAGCCATGCATACTGCACCATTATGCTGAAGAAAAAAGATTACCTCAGTAAGGCAAGAGATGACCTTCAGAAGGCTCAGGAGTCTCTAAAGTATCTCAATGAAGAGTTCCTGGTCTGTTTGCAGATGGTCAAAATGTCCTCTCCAACCAACAAAGACCAAACCCTCCTGGAAAAGCAACTATTAAATAAGCAAGAAATGCTACATTGCTTGGAAAAAAATATCACTGAGGCAATCCAAATGCTGGATGAAATTAAAGCACAGGGGCGCGATGCAGTTGCCAAAAAATCCTCTATTTTCTCCTTGGTGTCGAGTGATGATGCAAAGTTCGAAGAGGAAGCCATTGACCTGTTTAGACAGGGTCTGCAGTATGTATTCTCAGTTGAAAAGGAACCTCGTTGTCCATGGGGTGCTCTGCTAACTTTCCTTATCGGAGCAGCAGAAATTATTGGAGGAGCATTGTTGACTGCTTTTACCTGTGGTGCATTTGCCTCAATCGGCATGGGACTCATCTCTGAGGGGATATCAGACTGCATATCTGCTGTTGAAAGTATGGTGAAAGGAGACTTCAGCTGGAAAGCATGGGCTATAGGAAAAGCCATTTCCATTGGTGTCAGTATTGTTGGATGTGGTATTGGAAAGCTTATTTCAAAGGGCTTCCAAGCTGCTAAGAATGCGTTGAGCAAAGTTGGCAAACAGCTGAAATGTTTGCCAAAGTTTCTGTCCAGACAGGCTAAAGAAGGCTGTAGTGTTGTTGCAAAAACAAACATGAAGAATGCAGCTGTGTTCACAGTTAAGAAAATGGCAGAGGAACTTGTTTTCTATGGATTAGGGAAGGCAGAGGAGGAAGTCCTGAAACAAATATTAAACCACATTGAAAACACTGTCAAAGAAAATATTACAAATGATGTGAGGTCAAAGCTAAAAGGAAAGGAGCTGGACTCATTATTGGATGCTATCATCCTCTCACATGTTCCTGATGAAGGACAACTTCAGTATCTCCTAAAGGACAAAGACAGAAAGAGTAAACTGCTAAACATTTTCAGAGAGCTGAGTAATACTGCAGTACAGCCGTTCTATGCAGACCTCGGGTTGTTGACCAAACTGAATTCATCCTTCAGCAGTGTGATTGACAAAGTTAAAGCAGAAACCAAAGGAAATGCAAAGAAAATTTTGACAGCCATTCAACTCGTCCACATGGGATCAATGGCAGCTGATGCAACTGCAACAGTGCTCAGCTTTTCCTACAAGTTCTTCTCAAACCTTCAGGGACAGCTGAGAACATTTAAAGAGAAGTGTGTCTCAACAGAGGAGAAGGAAAAGTGTGTCTCAACAGATGAGAAGGAAAAGTGTGTCTCAGCAGAGGAGATGGAAAAGTGTGTCTCAACAGATGAGAAAGGAAAAGCATCCAACTCCTCAGGACTCTGAGATGATGAAAGAATTCAAGCAGGAGTTGGCTCATATCATCAGCGGTTTAATGGCTGCTGCTTTGGTGGAGGTTTTCCACCAGAAGTTCTCCAGCCACTTAGTTTCCTGCATTCAAAGCAAGGTGCATGGTGTCATTTCCTCACACGTTAGATCTGCTCTGAAGACTGACCGAACAGAGGAGTTACTGCGAGCTGGACAGAACATCAACTACATTAGAAACATGCCAGTGTGCCTGGACTCTAATCACCATGGGGGTGAGGCAAGTGAACTGTCAAAATCACATGCTGAGAAGATCAGAGATCAACAGACTATAGGCACCATTCTGGACCTCAGAGTCTTGTCTGAAACTACCGGCACTAAGGTGGTCATCCTTACTGAGAACAGCCAGGGCAAGCTGACCACGATGCAGGAGCTGAACCCAACCTCCAGCCCTGCTGGTGAAAAAGTCACACTGATCTACCGACCAAAGAGTGACCGGTATCCTGACGGCCATTACGATGTGCTCATCAATAATCAGACAGTCAGCATTGACAGTAACGGGAGGAACTGCCTCTTTCATGCTCTGGCACGAGGAATGAACCCACATGCCAGTGAAGCAGAGATCACAAGTAAAGCAGACAGACTCCGACATGTGGAGGCTGAGGCTCTCCTCAGACACCCAGGTCAATGGGGGCCCTTCATTAAGAAAAAGGAGTGGACTGAATCTATCAGAGGAGGAGACTGGTACTTGGCAAAAGGAAGTGGGAAAACACGTGAGAGGGTTGAAGAAACTTTAGAGAAACTCAAGAAGTGGGTTGGAGAAGTCGGATTATACAAAATCTTGAGAAAACATGCAATTGAAAATCCAGGACTTGGACAGTTTCTCAATGCAGACCATCAGCCACCTGTAAGTTGTATAGTTGATGCACTAAAATTAAACCAAAACAGCGAGCTTGCCAAAGCCATGCTTGAAGTGGGGACTAAGTCATCTCCTCTGGATTACAACCTGATCGAGAAGGTGAAGAGTCAACACGGCCTCGAACTTCTGAGTGTTTTTGTTCCAACAGAAGTACATCGTGCGTGTCCCAGTACTAAATCAAAAGAATTCAGAAAACTTTTGGCAAACATCATAAAAAATTATGATGTTGTCGGGACCTTCAAAGTGATGATTCTTGGTTCAATGCCAAGATTCAGACTAAAAAGCAATGAGGACTTCAATTCCTTTAACACCCCACAGAGCAAAACCAGGCTTTCTGTGTTTGAAGAGAGTTTACCAAAACACAGTACGAATGTGGTAAAGAACTGGTTCAACCAGCTGAACGACAAAGGAGTGATGACACAAGATCATCTAAACTCCATCACAACATGGATCAACAACCAACGCTACAATGATCAAAATGATCCCCACAGGAACATGGTGTCCAGACTCCTTTGATTAAAAGGTAAATTAACAGCTTATATGATTCTTCACAAAGCACACACAGCATTTTCACACATCCCTAAAACTTAACTTTTAATACTACGTTATGATTGATTTTTAGGCACATATATCCTATCCAGATGTCACTAACTCTTTAGATTTTGGGTTCAGGAACTGCTTTCACAATCAGTGAGTAAACATGAGGCAGCAGGACTCCAATCTCAACAACCTCCATGTGTCAAAATGGACATCTGGACATTGTTTGATGGAAATCGCCTCAAAGGTGTTTGAGACATTGTCTTTTCAAGCTAAGGGTCATCACAAGACACTTTGACCTTGACCTTTGATCTATGAACTCCAAAGTCTCATCACTTAATCCTTGAATCTGGGTGGACATGTGGCCAAAACTATAAGAGAGTGCTTTAAAGATTTTTTGGAGATGTTGTCTTCACGAGTTTTGAGCCTTCACTCATTTGTACAAGCAACAAGCAACACAAAACCTTGATGCCTTCAGCTTCAGCCATTCAGAGACACACAGGAACATTCAGCTTGGACATCTTTAATAGCAGACATCATCTTTCCACATGTTTAATGTGATAAAAACATCTATGACCGCCCGTAAACCTGTAGCAGAGTCTCAGATGTATTCATTTTTATGTTAGCTTCAAATGTAATCTGCCTCTGTCTTAATCCACTGTGTGTGTCAGCTGTTAAGGAGTTAAGTCTGTCTGTTTTCTTTGCAGGAAGAAAATGATCAAAATCATCTGAGACTTCAGAGAAACCAACAAAGGTCATCCACCTTTAAGATAATAACGAGGAGAGCTACTGGATATGAAGAGTGACCTCTATTTAATTTTAATTTATTCTGTAAATTTATTTAAATTATTCCAGCTGATCAGACACCAGGGGTCACAGCTTTCCACGACATAATTAATACATCAATTTAAAATGATCTAAAACTTTAAATAATTAGATTTTTTTTTCTTGACCCGCTGCTTGTAATGTGCTCTTTACTTGTTGGTGTATTTTGTGTTCATTTCCTGTTTTATTTTGAAATCCTGTTGCTTTATTTATGTCTTGTTTTACCTCCTGTCATTGTTCTTTTCCTGCTTTTGTCTCACTCACCTGTGTCTGATTTGTAATCACCCTCACCTGTGTGTGTATACCATGTGTTTTCACCAGCCCTCTGCCAGATTGTTGATGCCTCCAAGTGTGAGCATGCTTTCCAGCCCTGCAGTTCCTGTATTTGCTTGTCCAGTTTCTTTTTGAAGACTTTTGAAGTTTTGCAATTGCCTTTCTTTAGATTTTGCTAGTTTTTTTTTGAGTAAAGAACTTTGCCTAACTGTGTTTTTGTCCTGGGTTTTCGCTGCGTCTGAGTCTTACCTTTTTAGACATGTCACTGTTGGTAACTGCACTGTTTTAACACAAACCAAACTGCCCCATCCTTCTCATTTGTTTATATCCAGAGGGTAGTGAAGCTGTAAATATTCTGTGATTAACCAGTGAATTAAATAAGAAACAGAATTATTATTACCACTGTTACCTTTGCCAGGAGGTTATGTTTTTGCTGGCACTTTTCCTGTCTGCTTGCTAACTCAAAAAGTTTTCTTTTGTATGGACTTTGGTCACATTTTCAGGGGATGCTGGTCATGGCACCTGGATGAAAATCCAGGATTACCTACAAATCATTCTTGGAGCACTTCTAGTTATTATATATATATCAAGTAGAAGTCCTCTGAGAACACAAATCCCTGCCAATGCATTTCTGACATTGAACGATTATTAATTAATTGAAAAATATAAGAAAAAAAAAGTCACAAGAATATTTAATGGTGGAATATCTGCTATTATCTTGTTTAGACCAGGACTTAAAATTAAACTCTCAAGCAGGAGTTCACAGACTTTTTCAGATAGGGACCTAAATGAGAAGCTTGTCCACTCCCTGGGTCCCAAATTTAAAAAACAACATTACATTATCTAAACCATGGGATATTATTACAATCATCATTATAAGTGCTTTCCTAAATCATTACTGGCATGAAAAAGTATTCAGACTTAGATATTCACATATTGCTTTTGCTCAATGAAAGACCTCAGATTCATGAACATGTATGCAAAAAGAAGCCGTAATGTGGGAATTTGAAGAAGTTTGGTATTGCCCATCACTACTGTGGATGCAAATGGCATCCATCTTATTGAATGACCATTTATCTACATGGGAATAATTGACCAACCAATCAGAAATAGAGAACCCCCTCTGAAAGCAGCCATTGCCCAGTGACCCAGTCAGACAGTTTTGGTAACGGCAGAGTCGATTTTGATGTATTGTGGCGAAGTTGTTGTCATAATTTTGTACTTTGGCATTGAAAATAACAGAAATCTTACCTACATTCAAAGGGGAGAAAGAACATTTGAACACTGTCAGTATTTGGTGTCCTAGAAATATCCAGCAGAAATGATAAAAAACTTTGTTAGGTGATGTGAAAGGCCGATGTTAGGTGATGTCCCTAAAGTCATTCAACAGTTATGTTTCTAATCATTTTAAGAATTCATTAAGATTTCAAGTTTTCTTCATACACCATATTGCAGTTTTGTCTGTATCCTTTGATTTGAGCCAAATTCTTAAGAGAACCAAAGGGTCAATAAAGTTTCCGAGTTAAACATAAACATCAAGGAATGAACATCAGACCGTTTAGCAGTTTAGGAGGAGAAGTGCTGGTGAATCCTTATGGCAATACAATAGACAGTGAAAATAAAAGGAAAAAGGTTTTATTGTGTTCAGATTTTCTGTCATCCTCTGTATCTTTACAGTTTCTGTCATCCCAAAGCAGACCAGATTTAATATTCAAAATATGTTAGCATTATTCAGACTCAGTCAATCCCAGATAGTTGTCAGATTTATGTGGGCACCTGCTCATAGAGGGGTGGAGGGGAATGAAATAGCTGATCATCTACTTAAACAGGCACTGAAAAACGAGGGGATTTTGGCTTTTGGCAAAGGGGAAGCAAAAAGTATAATTAAGAACCAAATTTTGTCTGCCTGGCAAAAGCTTTGGGATGAAGGGAAAAACGAGCATGATGAATGAAAGTAAATAGGAAAAATTGCAAGGAACAAACAATAATCAGAAAACTAAGAGGGAACATCAGATCTGTGTGAAAGTGGCATAAGAAGCAGTGAAGCACTGTTACTGTCAAAATGATAAAAGCAAACTAAGTGTTTGATTTTTTTGAAGTATAGTCTATTTATCAATAGTTAGGTATATTTGTTGTAAGGTGTATGTGTATGTTAAAGCAGATATAAGCATATGTATTATTGCATTGTACCCACGTATGCATGTCTTGTAACCTTGCTAGCACTAATGTGTAGCTGCTGAGTACACACTGTGTGCACATATGGGAATCCTTATCCTACATTAACATGAACTTGTGTCTATGAGGCTCAACATCTCAGTGATGATGTTTCTGTTACTTGCCTGTTGCATGAAAAAAATGCAAACATAAAAAAAAAAAAAAACTAGAAATAAAAGTGAAATGAGTAAATGTGGGATTGGCATCTGAATTTACTTTGTGACTGGAAAAGGGGAACGGAAAGCTTTGCTTAAGTTTCTAAAAGAAACAGTGTTAGATAAAAGAGTTTGATATTTATGTTGTAGTGTCTCCGGCTGTTACGGCTGCGGCCACATCAATCAATCAGTCAATCAATCTTTATTTGCATAGCGCCAATTCATAACAAGTGTTATCTCAAGACACTTTACAATAGAGCACAAAGCTCTTCATATTATGGATACACATATATGCATAGATACATATATACATATACAAATACACATATACATATATATACAAATATATACATCCAACACCCAACATGAGTCCTAATAGCCAATCATGAATCCCTCCATCATGGTGGCAAGAAAAAACCTTCTGTTAAGCAGCAGGAAATCGTGAATGTGGACCCCAGTCTCATGATGAACAGCAAATCCACACCATGCTGTGTTGGGTGTGTGGGCAAAGGGAGGGAGGTAAGTGGAGACAAGTGGACTAAAGTAAGAACTAAAGTTGGTGACAGGTCAAAGGACCAATCATAGACCTGTCGTCGTCAAATTTGTTTCTGCTGCAAACAAATTTATTAGAGGAGGGTCCTCATGTCTGTGTGGTTGTGGTGATAATGTTATAGAAGTATGATCAATAAAAGTCTTACTGAAAATAAGAATTTATGGTAGTGACGAACTCATGGGTGCCAAGACCACAAGTGCATCCCTACCATATTTGTCTCCGTTAAGTATAAATGTATTAATGGTAGACCTCTTGAGATGTGACACCTCATTTTCAAGAGGGATCTCATGTCCATGTGGAGCTAAAGATAGTTACTATAGATGTATCAACCATGGATAGAAAGATCATGTTAATATCAACATTAACAGCTATAATGATTATGAACTGGAATGAGATGGCCAAATATGTGTTATGTCTGTAATTGTAGTTATTGAGGCTTCGTGACTCCACAGCAGCAGGCAGTCTCCACCAAGGATCCCAGACCACCTTAAAGACAAGAGCCAGAGACGAGTACAGGAGCAAACAGAAAGGGGCAGAGGCAGATATGAAGAGAGAGTGTGAGAGAGAGAGGGATTGAGCCCAGTGTGCCAGATCCCAGAAGAAGCGGAAACTTTAATTTTAGATAAGAGTACTTTGTTTATCCTTGGTTGTTGACTTGAACAGCACTCTCTGGCCCTTTTCTGCTGTTTCACCTTGCTTTGTCATTGTTCAGTCTCACTTCTTGAAATAAATAACTGCTAATACGTCAGTCAAAAGGATGTCACTGCGACACGCTTCTGTCTTGCGGCCTGCAGTCGGATACAGTTTTGATGAACAGATGCAGCAGTAGAGAAACTTTAAGAGCGAACTCCACACATATGACAATTCACACACATACACACACTCAAGAGGAAAAGGACTCTTTCCCCCTATTTTCCTTTAAAGAACTTATTTATGATTTTGTTTTGATTGTTTGAATTGTATTTATTTTGTTCACACCTGAAGTTTAGTAGAATTTATTTTATTGAACTCATTTTTGTCTGTTTTGATAATTTTCCCACTTGACCTTCTACATCTCACGGACGGGTCCACCTGGAGGAAAAAACGGGGGCTCTTGATTATTGTTGGTGTCTGTACCTGCCGTAATAGCTAGTTTTTCAAAAAGTTTGGTGTTGTTTTACCGACAGTACGGCCTATAATTATAACTTAAAACTAACAAGTGGAACTAGCAGAAGTATTTTTTTTTTCAAACAAACCGTCTTCTTCTCGTACACACCCCTGTCAACTTCTCCGTAGGGGGCTGTGTTACTCGTGCCAAGGGACTAGTCCATTATGTGTATGCTGATGTGAAGCAGTCAACGGTTAGACCAGCGACGTTTGGAGCGACAAAACTGCTCCAAAATCACACAGTCTTTAAAGGTACTACTTTTTTAAAAGTTTATTTAAAGTAATTCCTCAAAAAGGTGTTCACAGGCCGACGTCAACCATGACGAAACAAGCTAGTATAAATAATTTAACTGCTCATTTTTTCACTTTATTGCATCACACATGATAGACCTGGTCACTGAATATATTCTTTTATCAAAGTCTTTTAACAGACTTATAACACTTAACACATTTAAGGTCACAGCTCTTCTGTAACTGCATGTTTAATTTGTGACAGAATAAAGTCAAGGAGGATGTTGTGAGCAGCGGTTCTGAGGAGTCAGGCCTCAAGCTCAGGATACCACACTGAAGTTTGAAGGAGGTCCACGAGATGGCGCCAGTGAAACATACGGGGAGACAACCTTTTCAAGAACTGCAGCATCAACCAGGACAAACCTCTCCAGTGTTCCCTCATTTAAGAGCACAGACTCAGAAGAGTTAAAATTACCGGGCTTACGGTTTAAAAAGTTTGACGTGATAAAATCAACTTTACTTCTGAAGTGGACTGCAAGGTCTTCACAAGACGAATTAGAATTAAAAGGTTGGTTAAAAACAGGGTTGGTTAGGTGGTCAAGAGTTGAAAAAAGGATTTGGGGGTTCCTGTGATTGTCTGTGATTAATTTTGAAAAGTGCTCCTGTCTTGCTTGTTTGACTGCTCTGTTGTATGTGATTATTTGATTCTGAAATATCTGATAATGTATTGTTTGTTTTTTTTCTCCATCTTCTAATTCTGCAATCTCTCTTCAATCTGAGAATATAATTTGTTCTCTATGGAGGTTTTATGTTTTAATCTTTTTCATATTTATTGGTGCAACAGTATCAAGTGCTGACTTACGTTTCTATATATATATATATATATATATATAAAATATATAATATAAAATAAGGACAATATATATATATATATCTATATGTGCAAGAATTACAAAGTACTTTTACTGTGTACTTTTTGAGTAATCGGGTTTGGACCTTGAGTTTTCTGAGTTTGGTTCTGTTCTTGCAGGTGTTTTTATTGAACTTCACTGAGCCATTGTAGGCTGTTTGCCCTATTGGGCCACCATTTGACTCTTCTGAAGTAAAATAAAAGTCACTTTACCTCAGTGGTTTGTTCACATCCCTCTGTCCCAGTTTCAACCAGTGACGTGTTTTAGACCTTATCTACAAACCCCTTTTTAAAACCCCTGTTAGTGATTTTAAAGAGGATTTTATTAATATTTAAATTATTCTCTTCAGACAGGGGTCTTTCCCATTGCCTTTAAGACAGCCTGTGTCAGACCCTTCTGAAGAGAAACAGCTTGGATACAGCAGTGCCTGACAATTACAGACCTGTATCCAACCTGCCATTTTTAAGCAAAAATTTTAGAAAAGATTGTTTTAATCAGTTAAATGACTTCACGACTTCTAAAAATATCTGTGACACATTTAAATCTGGTTTTAGAAAAAATCCCAGTACAGAGACAGCATTGAATGAAACTATTCTTTTAAACAGACTCCACAACCTCATTGGCATCTCTGGTACTGCTGTTAACTGGTTCAAAACATATCTCAATGGCAGGAAGCTTTATGTTAGCACGGGAGAACGCTCATCGAGAACCAATGAAATGGAATGCGGCGCTCCCCAGGGCTCCATTTTAGGTCCTACACTTTTTAATCTCTACATGTTGCCTTTAGGAGACATCATCAGGAGACACAGCATTAACTTTCACAACTATGCTGATGACACTCAGCTTTACATGGCGTGTCTCCTGATGACACAGGACCCATCGATGCTCTTTTTAACTGTATTTTAGACGTCCAGTCCTGGGTGGCGGACAACTTTCTGCAGCTCAACCAGGACAAAACTCAGGTTTTAGTCATCGGTACAGGTCCTCACAGAGAGAATTTGGAACACAAACTCAAAGCTCTGTCTTTAAATCCTTGGAAACAAGTTAAAATTTGGGTGTTACCTTTGATTTTAACTTCAGTTTTGAGACACACACAGGAGATGTTTCCAAAAAGGCTTTTTATCATTTACAGAATATCTCCAGAGTGCGCCAGTTTCTCTCTCAAGCCAATGCAGAGACTTTTAGCCATGCCTTAATTACCTGCAGAATTGATTACGGCAATGCCCTCCTCTCTGGTCTTCCTAAAAAGAACATGTCACAGCTTCAGCTCCTACAAAACTCAGCTGCACGCATGCTGACGAAGACCAGAAGGAAAGCCCACATCACACCAATTTTAAAGTCTCTGCATTGGCTACCTGTATCCTTTAAAACAGATTTTAAGGTTCTTTTATTGGTTTTTAAATCCCTTAATGGTCTTGGTCCATCTATTTATCTGATTTACTTTTACCATCTGAGCCAAGTAGAGCCCTCAGGTCTTCAGGAAGTGGTTTAGCTCCCACAGTTATATCTAAAACATACGGTGAAGCATCGTTCAATATTATGGCCCCCGTCTGTGGAACAGCCGACCTGAAGACCTGAGAGCAACACCTACTGTTCATATTTTTAAAAGCGAACTCAAGACCTACCTTTTTAGTCTGGCTTTGAGTTGAATTTTGTTTTATTCTCTTAATATGTATTTTGTATTTTTTTTTTTTCAACTCTATTTTAGTTTCAGAGTTATTATTTTGTGTTTTATTACCTTTTTATTTATTTCCTTTTATTGTTTAGTTTTAAGGCTTTTTATTCAATTATCTTTTAACACTTTATTACCTTTATTACATCTTATCATGGTTTTATTGTTTTAGTCTTAGGTCCTGTGTTTCCTCATTTTAATTCAAGATGGCGTTTCCTCAGTTGGTGTCCTTGTGTGTACGTCTGTGTGTGTGTGTGCATGTGTGTGTGCACGTGTGAGTGGTTGTGTGTTAAATGTGTGTTGGGCAGGATTTTATATTTGATTTCTGTCACTTAGCAGGCATCTGCTTGTGTTCTTGAATATACAGCAGTTTGAGCTAGATTTTTTTTGTATGAAAAGTGCAAGCAGAATGACTCCCAACCAGCAACCAGGGAGGAGGAGTAACAGGAGGATTTATATATTTTTAATTTGTTTTGTATTATTATTGTTACTGTGATTATTCTTAGTATTTTATTTATTTATTGTTTAGATTTATAAATAAATGAACATACGTATATTTCATCTGCTAATTGTTTTTACCTTTTGAAATCCTGTGTTCTTTTATACCTGTGTACTGTACAATGCTGCTGGAATATTAATTTCCCTGAAGGAGTCCTCCCAAGTGATAAATAAACTTCTATCTAATGTAATCTAATCATATCTAAACTAAATTTTATGACTCCACTGCCTTTAATGATTCTGTTTATACATCCATTTCTTTTTTGATTCCTGTTAATTTTCTGTGGAAAAAGTTGTCTGACAGTTTTTCCAGTGACAACAATGCCAGACACATGACACTGCTGATATTTAGTGCAGGGCTGCTCAGATAAATGCTTCTCCAAGTTGCTGGTGTTTCCACGTACAGAAACAAGCGCAGTAAGCATCTTTTTGTTAAAGAAAGACACTTTTGACCTCCTCTGCCCTGTCTGCCATTAACTTTTACTTCTTTTTAATCTGATCCTAAATTTGTAATCTGCTGACTGCCTCTGATGAGAGCTTGATGTCTTTGATTTACAAAGCAAACAAAGCAAAGAAGAAGGAATTGATGAGGGAAGTGGTAAGCATGAACACTACTGATTCCTTGAGGTAGTTGTTTCTGATTCTCAACTGGAAGTGGTTTTCTATTTCCATCCTTAAAGGTGCAGTGAGTAGAATTTGGCATTTGAGCAACATCTATCGTTCAAATTCTAGAATGAGCCCAACCGTAACCAAAATGTCACAACGCAACGCAACGGAAGCCTGTGAAGACCAAAAGGGCTAGGGACCAAAAGCTTTAACTGTAAAATACACACAATTTACATCCCTAGTGCAGAGTAACAACTGTCTCTACATCCTACATCCTCTCTCCTCTTCTTCTCCTGCATTCCAGGTAGATTTCAGAACCGGCGGACAGATTCGCGTTTCGTTGTTTTTGTCCCTAAAATCCACCCGTAGACAGCATGGTAGATCGTTATGTCTGCCTACATGAACGCGGCCCGTGGTAATGTAAATTTCTTTTTAAGCTTCTTCTAACTAATTAAAATCAAACAAACGTTTTATGGGAATGACTGTACTCCTATTTTGACGGACTGTACATACAAATAGAAACATTATATCCTATATTCACCGTTTCTGTTTGGCAAAATGCTGCCAAATTCTACACACTGCACCTTTAATTACATCCCCCACAGCTCAAGAAATGAATATAACAGGCAACAGAGGCATTATCATGCAGGCCACAACTAGGGATGGAAATGAATAAGATTCTTTTGATACCAATGGCATTAATGTTTTTGCTGACCGATCAGATTCTTTAACTCTTCCTTTATAGATTCCTGCTGATATTCTATGCAGAAAAAAGTTGGAATACAGAGATTTTCAGTGGCAACAGGGAGTTGTCATCAAGTCCCAACTGGAATTAGTTTTCGATTTCCATCCCTACCCCTCAAGGCTTGAAGGCTTAAATCTTAGTTTTGTCTCAGTCTAAAAATGGACTTTTAAACATTTATTTACAGTAAATGGGCGCCGTCCCTCCTCATCTTTGCTCTTGTGTGATGTTTTCTTTTTCTCATCTTTTTTCTCTGTGCCAGCTCTGTCACGATCTCATGTAGCTCTTAGAAGAGAAAATAAAAAAACACTGAAAAGACCCCAACAGATTTTTACATTGATATGTGATTTTACTTGGTGGCAAACTGCTAAATGCTGCTGCTTATCGACTGTTCCTCTTCTTCGTGGGTCTTTATTGCGGCTGGAAAACAAACTTTGGTGCATTAGCGCCACCATCCATTGAAACTTTAAAATTCAAGTGCGTTTTAATTCCTCTCAGTGTCTCTCATAGTTCCTCCTCTTAATGTCTTCCTTTTCTCTTGTTCCACATCTTGCCTGGTGGTTGCTGCTCCAGCTCATGTTGAGGTTCTTTAGTCTATTTTTGTAAACGGGCAATTACACAGAGGAAGCATTGAAATGAATATATATGTTCCACAAGATAACGCCCTGATATTTAATTAGAAATTCATGAAGAGATGTTTTATATGAAAGGACATAAAGGTTGTTACCTTGTCTACTTCAATAATTCTGAAATTCTGAATTACTGACAAAATCATTTTGAAACAACCGGTAAATCTGAGGTTTGATCTAAGACTTTATGGACAAAAGTACATGTTTGAAAAATGTTAATGTTTAAAATAGTTAAAACCTGGAGTTTTAGAAAAAGAGGTGCACTTGGTGCTAAAGATTTGGAGAATGTGGCTGATCTAACACATTGCTGCTGTAGCTTTAGTATAATTCAATGTGCTGATGTTATATCACTGAGATGTTTGGAGTGTTAGTAGCCCAGTCTGATTGTACGCTCGGCTGATAACCGGAAAGTTGCAGGTCTGAGCCCAGCTCCAGATGTCAATAATCGTAATAGGTTTTATTTAAAAGCGTCTTTCTCAGCACTCAAGGACGCTTTACAGAGAATTAAAAAGACAATTAAAAATAAGTAAAATAAATAAAAACAACTGACAAAAGTGACACAAAGTGAAAATGGAACAGATTTTATGGAGAATATGCCATATGAAAAAGATGGCTTTTGAGTTGTGATTTGAAGTGTGGCAGAGAGTCAATGTTTCTGATGTTCGGTGGGAGAGAGTTCCAGAGTTTGGGAGCAGAGCGACTGAAGGCCCTGCTCCCCATGGTGCTGAGACGGGCGGAGGGCACAGAGAGGTGGAGGGAGGAGGAGGACCTGAGGGAGCGAGAGGGGGTGGAGGAGATCAGACAGATGGGGGGGCAGGTTGTGAATGGCCTTAAATGAATACAGAAGGATTTTGAAGTGGATTCTGAATTTGACCGGGAGCCAGTGAAGCTCCTGGAGGACGGGGCTGATGCGGTGAAAGGAGGGGGTTCTGTTAATGATGCGGGCTGCAAAGTTCTGGACCAGTTGAAGGTTATGAAGAGATTTGTGAGGTGCACACAAGAGGAGTGAGTTATAATAATTAATACAGGAGGTGACGAGGCTGTGGACCAAGACAGCAGTGGTGTGAGGGGTGAGGGAGGGGTGGAGATGACTAACATTTCGTAGGTGAAAATATGCAGAGCGGGCTATGTTATTGATGTGAGAGTGGAAAGAAAGTGAGTTGTTGAGGATGACACCCAGACTCTTAACCTGAGGGGAGGGGGACACTGTGGAGCTGTCTATAGTGAGGGAGAAATGGTCAGCTTTGGATAAGGTGGATTTAGTACAGACGAGGAGGAGTTCTGTTTTATCACTGTTGAGTTCCTCTCCCCCCTCCCTTGCTGCTTTCTTGCTCTCAGGTGCTGGGAGAGTGGGTGTAGTCTCCCAAAGCCTGCTTGGCAGCAAGCTCCTCACCTGTTTCCTGTTCCTATAATCAACGTGCACTATTTAACCGGCTCATGGTCTCATCTGCTTCGCCGGTGGATTCCACTCTCTACCTGGTTTGTTCAGGCCATTTACTCTTTTTCTCTGAGTAACTCATAAGGCTCTTAAGCCTTTGTGTCTCCCTTTGGAGTTCAGTCTTTGTGTTTGCTCGTGTTTTTGGATGCTTCGTGATCAGGTGAATTACTTACCTGCTTTTTCTGCTCCCTTTGTTCACAGTGTTCTCCATGAGCCCTCACCACCGCCGTCACCTGTAAATACTCACCGTCATAACTGGATCACTGTGTGTTTTCACCTCGCCTTGGATTTGTACTGCACAATAAATGACTGTCAACCTTTACCGGCCTCCTCCTTGAAGCTTTTGGGTCCGACATTAAAAAACTAAGGGTCAATTCCTTAACAGTTGGAGTTGAACCAGGATTTAATTGCTGAGAGGTAGTGGGCGAGGGAGGCGGGTGAGAGAAAGGCGTCAGGTTTGCTGGACAGATAGAGCTGGGTGTCATCAGCGAAACAATGAAAGTGGATCCCAAATTTACGGAAAATATTGCCAAGTGGGAGGATATAGATAATGAAGAGGAGGGGCCCCAGGACAGAGCCCTGGGGCACACCTGAAATGATGAGGGAGGGCTTTGAAATGAAGGACTTGAGTTGGATGAACTGAATGCGGCCTGTGAGGTAAGAATGAAACCAGTGAAGGGGGGTGTGAGTGATGTCAAAGGTCGCACTCAGATCGAGGAGGATGAGGATGGAGATCAAGCTGCAGTCAGCTGCCCTGAGGAGGTCGTTGGTGATCTTAATTGTTCATAGAATTGTTCATAGAAGCCGTAACGGGTGAGATTGGAGTGGAGTTGAGGGGAACAGTTTTTTCTAGAATTTTGAATGAAGGGGAGGTGAGAAATGGGGTGGAGATTATTGATATCTCTAGGGTCTGAACCAGGTTTTTTCAAAATAGGACTGACGGCTCCTGATTTGACATGAGTGGGAACAATTCCAGTGGACAGTGAGGAGTGGATGATGGCTGATATGAAGGGGAGCAGAGAGGGGAGGCAGGATTTGACCAGGACTGTGGGGAGGGGATCTAACTGGCAGGAAGAAGGGAGGGTCTTGCTGATGAGGTCGGAGATTACTGAGGGATGAGGGAGTCCAAAGGTGGAGTCAGGTTGACAAGGTGGGAGAAGTTCAGAGGAGGGGAGTAGTGAGGAAGTGGAGCCCAAGTGATGGTGGATTTTGATAACCTTGTTATTAAAAACAGGAGGAGAGAGTTACAGGTGTTTGAGGAGTACAGACGGGGGGGATTCAGGGGTTGAATGTCACATGATGATGTGTCCCTGGGCAAGACAATTAACCCCAAGTTGCTCCCACTGCTGCGTCATTGGAGTGTAAATGGGGATGAAAGGTAATGAAAATGTAAGCTGTTATTGATGGACAACTGACGTAGAAATTCCAACCATCAGTGACTGAATATTAGAGTGAATGGGTATGAACGGGTAGATTTGGTGTAAAGCTGCTTTGAGCAGTCAAAGAGACTAGAAAAGTGCTTTATAAGCTCAAGTCCATTTACCATGCTGAACACATAATTTATGGTGTAACAGGATCTTGGTAGTGATTGTAAGAACCATGTCTTGAGCTAATTTAAGGTAAGTTAAAATATTATGCAAATTTCATTGTTATTTTTTGGTGTTATATTTTATGTCATTGATTGCTGTATAAACACAATAATATTTAAAAAGGTTAAAAAGCTAATTCATTGTTTATTTACAAGGCTTTGCTGCGTCCTCAAAGAATCACTTACCGTGTGACTGCAGTGTATTGTGAATCCTATTTTTTCTTCATTTCTTCACTGTTTATATCTCTTGTTTCTTGATGAAACCTCTTGTTCTGCATGTTTCTCACATTTTTTGTCATTCCTGTTTTATCACCTCTGCCAAGGAGGTTATGTTGTTATATATGTGTTTGTTTGTCTGTTTGTTAGCAAACTAATCCCCCCCTTTCTCTTGGCTCCCCAAATAAACTTCACTTGTTATACCTTTTATGCTTATACTTTCTTTTTTAACAGACAAGAAGGTTTTTTAGTTCATACCTTTACATGTTTCGACGGAGATCTTTCATCGTCCTCAGAAGTGTCACCTGATGTTAATGTGACATGTCCTTTTTCAGCTGATCTCCATTGAAACATGTAAAGGTATGAACTAAAAAACCTTCTTGTCTGTTTAAATAGAAAGTATAAGCATATTATCAAAATTTAAAAAAAGGACCTACTCGGACTGTTATACCTTTTACTCTGCCTCCGGTTCAGCTTTTGGGTCCAACATTAAAAACTACTGGGACGATTCCAAGTGCTAGGTGTGGGTTTTCAGGGTCAGTCATAGTATGATGGTAACTTTATCTTATAGATGTAGCAGCAATATGTGGGCTACCTTTGGCAGAGGTTAGTGCTCTTTGAGTGCTGTCTAGTTCCTCATGTTTCACATGCTTCTCGTCATTCCTGTTTTATTAAATAAATGTCATGGTTATAGCCAGTCTTGTTTTCTTAAGTATGTTTATACCTCTTGTTCCGCATGTTTCTCATGTTCATTGTAATTCCTCGTTGAAACCTCTTCCTCGTCATTTCTCAGGATTCTTGTCAGTCCTGTTTTATTTTGAAGTCTCTCCTCCTACGTCATGTTTCCTGCCTTCCCTTCTCTGTGTGAGTTCCTGATTGTGATTCCCTTCACCTGTGGTTGTCTCACCTGTGTCTGATTATCCCTGTGTGTAGAAAGTTTCGGTGTGTCTGCCCTTCTGGGTCAGTTTGTTCCTGCTGTGCTCCTGTGTGAATCCTGCTCGTGAACCCTTCGTGTTATCCTGCATGTTACCTGTGACACTCCTCGTGTTTTCTGCTTTGCCGTCTCCTCGTGCTCTCCAGTGTCTTTTGTAAGTTTTCCTTATGTTTTAATTTTTGGGGTTTTTTTTGCAAAGGATTAGTTTTTTTTTTTTTTTATTGTGTTTGTTTGTTTTTTAGTAAAATGAAGATGTTTTTGTGTATCGGCATTTGGGTCCTTCTCCTTGTGTTTTGGTTTATTTTTTTGCCCCTTGTTACAGAACGAATATAATATCTACTAATAACATTAGTAGCATGACACCTACTTTACAGTGGTGTACCATCTACTTTACAGTGGCGTACCATCTACTTTACAGTGGCGTATCAGCAGCGGAAGCAGCAGGCACGTTGCGCCACAGAAATGACCATCCGTGTCAAACACAGTGCGCTGTGTGGTCTGGAATTTAAAATGAATCCTTGAGGCACATAATTTACCTCAAGGCTTTTACATATTTGAATAACTGCAATCAGTCAAGGAATTGTTTCAGCCCTAATTACACTAAATAAAACAAACCTGACTACAACCATGACACAAACCCCAGGATGTAATCATCAAATGATGGACTGCACTCAGTACCTCTGACTGACTGCAGTCCATCTGTGAATCTCAATTCAAGAAATAATTGCTTTAACATCAATATGTTGTGTAGGTTTATTAAGACGCGATGAAATAATGTTTGTGGTGATGAGGAATTTCTCGTGTCAGTGTTTATGTTTCTATAGTAAAGACTCACATCACTTTTACATTAGCTAGCTTAGTGAACTTTAGCACGATTGCTAAATTAGCATGACATGAAGTATAAGGTGATTTTAACGCCACAAGGTTCTATGTGAAAAATACCAACAGAGAGAAACAGACTTACTGAGAGTTTGGGAGTTCAGGTGAACTTGCATCCATTGGTCTCAGTGTCGATCACAGCCACAGGGAGAACAGTGTTGTTAGTAGCCGACAGAGACCGCTCTCCTCTCCTCAAAACCTGGAAGCGCGTCCTCACGCTCCAAGCCCCGCCCCCAACCCCCACCCCTCCCCTCCATGTCAAAACACTGCCAGTAAGTTGAAACTGAAAATCTGTGATGCTAAAACAAAGAGTGCAAAAAATCAGAAGATTGGCATTGAAAAACACATCATAAGACAAAAAATATCATGAAAAACAATAGTTTTTTTTTACTGTCTGTATTTTATTTTTCAATTCAACATTTTACAATGCCAATCCCTGTCTCAGTGCCAACGCAAGTTTTTCTTCAATGCCAAGTTTCTTTTTCAATACCAAATCTTACTGTCAGTGTTGTGGCTCCATATGATTCCTGCTGATATCGTATCGGATCAATATAGGTATTGGCCAATAGTCAAGGCTGCAATATCGGTATTGTATCGGAGGTGAAAAAGTTGTATCGGGACAACCCTACTGTCAAGACACCGTTTGAATTATAAAGTCACCTTGTGACTGATGATCCCTCACTGTTCTCTGCGCTGTGTGTCTTTACACTCACCAGCACACAGGGGAGTGCACACATGCAGAGATGCTGAGCAATTCAGGGGGAATTTAGATCAAATGTTCACATGTACATCGGCTACACTGAAAAAGAACATAACTGATAGACAACAACAGCTACAGTTTAAATGGAAAATATCAGGCTTGTAGTCCACAGAGCTGATGGTGGCTGCATCACACAGCGGCTCCATTTTAGACTTCATGTTTTCCTTTCTTTCTCTGCTTTGTGTGAAAGTCTTACTTAAATCAGTGAATGTTTCATTCATGTTATCTGCTCTTTAACTGAAGGTAATGTTTGTTTTGTTGAATGTTTTACTTGAATGATCAGACTTTGTGCGGGAGGGAGTGGATGACTTGCACAGCGAGCAGCATAACTGGTCAGACAGGTCGTGCTGGAATTTAATTCACACAGTTAAACGTCAAGTACTCTATGGTCCAAGCCCCTATGTTAAAAAAGTGCCTGCTTCGTACCACAAAGAAGGTGAATTTATGAACGGGAAAGTGAACGTTAAAGTCACACAACCATGCTATACATATCTTTGTGCATTTTGTAGTGGTTATGCGGTAATTCAGGGTGCTTTCTAGTGGGCATACCAGAGTATCACGTAGACTACGCCACTGCTTTCTAAACTTCTTCTAAAATTTCGATTTGAGGTGGCAAACATTATCCTTTTTTTTTTTTATGTGGTGGCTTCACGCCATGTATGTGTCGCCACATCTTCCTCGATATGCATTCCCGCTGTGCTTTTTCAGGCAAAGGGAATGAATAGAACTCCAGTAGCTAACGTCAGGCCGTTCCTGGCGTATCAAATCACAACACAAGTCCAGCGCGCCGCGAGGGTCAAAATAGACTGTCAGTCAGCAGAAATGGTCGAAAGTATGAAAACAAAACCTCACATGCAATTCAAAATTTTTCCATCGGCCACTGGCGGTTTGGTCAGTTCAGCCCTGCTTGAGTTGTTAACTGCCCTACATTCATTCTAGCATTTATGCTCTGCAATGGGCTTGCTACAGTGAGCCAATGGGCTAAAACTGATGATGAAGGGACATCACACTGGTAGATCTACTCGAGGGCAAGAGGAAGGAGGTGTTTAAGGCAGCTACTGGTGCTGCATAGAGGGTAAGATAGTGAAGTCCTGATGCCACAGATCTTTTGTGTTATTCATAGAAGGGCTCTATTATGTTGTGGAGACATGTTAAACACACATAAGAGCATATAAAACTAAAAAAATCAGAATACAGGTTCTATAAGAGACTTGTTACAGATGAACCAGAGCCTTCCTACCACAACAACATTCATAAATTACATCACCTCTTATAAGAAACAAAAGTATTTTCCTCCTTTCAGTCTCTTTATTGTAGACTGCAGGTCTGTCGGTCTGTCATACAAAGGTTCAACATGGGACAGCTAAGCCTCTGCAGAGGCACTGACCAGTCAAAATCCTTTGACAAGAAGGAGTTGCAATTGTGACGACAGCAAAAAGCGACTGTAAGACTGTGATGAATCTCTGCTAAGGAAAAGATGATCATGCATGCTGTCTGCAGTAGTGTCAGTTTTACTTAGAATTAAACTATTTTCAATAACTACCAAAAGAACCAAAGTACCTCAGAGCGACTAATTCGTCCCAACCATACCATCTAAACAGAACAAAGGGAATTTACACATTCAGGCAGAGGCAAAGGGACTAAAAATAATTATTTATGAGAGCGATAAACCCATGGACGCCCAGATCATAAATCTGTCCTCATTATATTTGTCTCTGCTGAATATAGAGTCAATCAATCAATTTTTATTTGTATAACGCCACATTTGTTGAATATAAATTTATTAAAGGTAAGCCTCTTGAGATGTGGCATCTCATTTTCCAGAGGGAACTCATGTGTATATGGTTGTAGAGAGTTACTATGGATCCATAATCAATAAGATCCATGGATAGAGGGATAAATCTAATGCTTAAATAAATATC
The DNA here is from genome assembly GCA_037902135.1 of Cetoscarus ocellatus. Classification (NCBI taxonomy): domain Eukaryota; kingdom Metazoa; phylum Chordata; class Actinopteri; order Labriformes; family Labridae; genus Cetoscarus; species Cetoscarus ocellatus. The sequence goes on along the minus strand of JBAMNC010001251.1, from coordinate 96,739 downwards.
TATAACAAATGGAATCATGTTGATTGGAAAGGTATCATGTTGATTGATAAAGCAGCATCTAGCTGAACTGCCATTAAAATCAGTTTAACTGGTCTAAAAATATGAATTTGTGATAAATGATGTAATTTCTGTTGATGGCTCATGTAGGATAAAGCACTTGGAGTCATGGTACATGGCAGCAGGTCATCCATGATTGTTTGTCAAGGCCATACTAATATATGTGTGTGCTGTTTGCAGGAGCTACCATGTATTTAATTTTGTTGATCTCTCTAAAGTTAATATCAGGGACTGTAATGATAATGGAATGGGGCTAAAGTAAAAGGCCACATTTTTTAAACCGTAGTTAAAAAAATAAGTTATTGTAGACAGCAAGCAGTCTACACTGAGGCATTCAAGACAAGAACCAGAGAAGAGTGCAGGAGTAAACAAAAAGAAAATCAGGCAAAGGCATAGATAGAGAAAGTGTTAGAGAGAGAGAGGGAGGAGCTCAGTGTGCCAAATCCCCTGGCAGTCCAAACCTATTGCAGCTTAACCATTAGCTATGAGCTGGTCCAGGCCTGAGGCAGCCCTGACTGGAAGCTTTATCAAAGAGGAATGTTTTAAGTCTAACCTTAAAGGTAGAGAGGGTGTCTGCCTCCCAAACCGTGGTCGGTAAATGATTCCAGAGAAGAGGAGCCTGATAACTGAAGGCTCTACCTCCGGTACTACTTCTAGAAACTGATGGTACCACAGGCAGGACAGCATTTTGGGAGTGTAATGTTCTAGAGGGGTTATATGGCACTACACTTTAAATTCTATTCTAGATTTTATGGTGATCCAATGGAGAGAAGCTAATACAGGAGTAATGTGGTCTCTTCTCCTAGTTCTAGTCAGTACACGTGCTGCAGCATTTTGAACCAGCTGAAGCGTCTTAAGCGACTTACTGGGATAGCCTGATAGAAGAGAATTACAATAGTCCAGTCTAGAGGTAACAAATCATGGACTAGCTTTTCAGCATCGCTCTGGGACAGGATAGGCCTAATTTAATTGATGTTAGGAAGATGAAAAAAGGCTGTTCTTGAAATGTGTTTTATGAGTGAGTTGAAGGATAAATCCTGATCAAATAGGACCCCAAGATTTCCAACATTTTGTATTTTTCAGTTTTTCTAACTAGTTGGTGCCAGGCCAATGCCATCTATGGCAGTTCTATCATCAGAAAAGGTTTCTCTAAGGTGTTGGGGACCCAGCAGAATGACCTCTGTCTTGTCTGAGCAAAGAGGAAGAAAATCCCTGGCCATCCAGATTGTAATATCCTTTAAACATGCTTCTCATGTGTTTCACCTGGCTTCATTGATATGTACAATTGAGTATCATCAGCGTAACAATTAAAATTAACCCAGTGTTTCCTCATGATATCACAGAGGGGGAGCATATATATGGAGAAGAGACTTGGACCTAGCACAGACCCTTAAAGAAATCCACAACTGACTTTGGTGTACACAGAAGACTTATTTTTCACATGTACATCTATCAGATAAGTAAGACTTAAACCAATTTAAGGCAGTCCCTGTAATACCCCATAATTCCTCTAATCTCTGTAGAAGAACATTATAATCTCTGGTGTCAAAAGCTGCACTGAAATCTAGCAATACAAGTGCAGATAGAAGTCCATCATCTGAAGCTGAGAGAAAACCATTTGTTACTTTAACTGGAGCAGTCTCTGTGCTGTGGTGAGCTCTAAATCCTGACTGAAAGTACTAAAACAGGCAGTTGTTTTGCAGGAAGTCACATAGCTGATTAGCCACTACTTTCTTGAGGATCTTTGTTTGATATAGGCCTGTAGTTAGCTAATGTTCCTGAATCCAGGGTAGGTTTTTCAAGAAGGTGTTTGATTACAGCTACTTTAAAGGACTGTTGCACGTAGCCTGTTGATAAAGATACACTCCTGATCAAAATTTTAAGACCAGTTGAAAAATTGAGGGATTTACATTTTGCACTGTAGGATCTTAAGAAGGGTCTAAGTAGAACTTCAAAATGCAAAAAGAAGAAATGGGAGTGTGTCACACTCCCATTTCTTCTTTTTGCATTTTGTTAAAATCCCAGCCGTGTTATATTTTGAGTGGATGATTGATGATAGGTCAGAAAACTCTGTGATAAAAGAGGTGCAATATTTTGGGGGCTGTATAGGGGTGAGACACAATGTAGGTAGACCAATAAAAACAAAATAGTGGTATCCCAATGATATAAAATCTCCTTAAAACCAAGTGATGTAAAAAGAACAGTTGCTGTGCCCCCACCTCTCTTATCTACTCCAAAAAATTAAAAACTATAATTAGGTGATAAGGCTTCCAGCAGTGTAACAGGTCCGTCCGTGCTGAACCAGGTTTCAGTTAAAAACATACAGTCAATGCTGTTATCTAAAATCAGGTCGTTGATTAAAAATGTTTTATTTAAAAGTGACCTTACATTTAAAAGTGCCATGTGCAAGGTGTTTTGAGATTACCTTTAAATAATTGAGTTATAGCTGTATGGTGTTCATTATGTCTACAGTTTTCCTCAGAAGAGACAGCGGGAGGCGTGATCGTCCTGTCAGAAAAATTGACAGGAGGGTCACGCCTCCGTAACACCAGCTGATATGACCTGTCACACCTACCACCAAGTGACACACACTTTATGAAGCTGATCAATTCTTTAAGATGTTCTGTTGAGATGACTTATCAGATGATTGTATGTATCTGTTTTCATAGATTCCTCACACTTAGTGGCTGAATAAACCTCAAGGATGGGAAACGTACCAATAAAAAGGTGTAAGAGGTGTGACGATGTTGTGTCTGAGATATCGTGGACAGCCTTCCTGGTACCTTTTCTGCCATTAGCCCTATTACTCAGTGGAGGACGCTATTGTAGGAACTGTTTAAGGGAAATCAGAGATTTGGAGGCAGAGCAACAGAGAAAAGAGGAGGAAAGAAGGAGAGAGAAGAGAAAGAGAGAAGAGGAGGAGAAAAGGAGACAAGAGGAGGAGAGACGGAGAAAAGAGGAGGAGAGAAGGAGACAAGCCGAGGAAAGAAGGAAGAAGGAGGAGAGAAGGAGACAAGAGGAGGAGAGAAGGAGACAAGAAGAGGACAAAAGGAGGCAGGAGAGAAAGAGACAAGAAGAGGAGAGACGAAAGCAGGAGGAGAGAAGCAAACAAGAGGAGAGAAGGAGACGAGAGGAGGGAAGACAGAAACAGGAGGAGGAAAGAAGGAGACAAGAGGAGGAGAGGCGGAAACAGGAGGAGGAAAGAAGGACACAAGAGGAGGAGAGACTCAAACAGGCAATGAGATGGAGACAAGAGGAGGAGAGAAGGAGACAAGAAGACGACAAAAGGAGGCAGGAGAGAAAGAGACAAGAAGAGGAGAGACGAAAGCAGGAGGAGAGAAGCAAACAAGAGGAGAGAAGGAGACGAGAGGAGGGAAGACAGAAACAGGAGGAGGAAAGAAGGAGACAAGAGGAGGAGAGGCGGAAACAGGAGGAGGAAAGAAGGACACAAGAGGAGGAGAGACTCAAACAGGCAATGAGATGGAGACAAGAGGAGGAGAGAAGGAGACAAGAAGAGGACAAAAGGAGGCAGGAGAGAAAGAGACAAGAAGAGGAGAGACGAAAGCAGGAGGAGAGACTCAAACAGGCAATGAAATGGAGACAAGAGGAGGAGAGAAAGAGACAAGAAGAGGAAAGACAAAAGCAGGAGGAGAGACTCAAACAGGCAATGAAATGGAGACAAGAGAAGGAGAGAAAGAGACAAGAAGAGGAAAGAAGGAGACAAGAGGAGGAGAGATGGAGACAAGCTGAGGAAAGAAGGAAGAAGGAGGAAAGAAAGAGACAAGAGGAAGAAAGAAGGAGACAAGAGGAGGAGAGACGAACACAGGAGGAGAGAAGGAGACAAGAGGAGGACACAAGGAGGCAGGAGGAGAGAAAGAGACAGGAAGAGGAGAGACGAAAACAGGAGGAGAGAAGGAGACAAGAGGAGGACACAAGGAGGCAGGAGGAGAGAAAGAGACAGGAAGAGGAGAGACGAAAACAGGAGGAGAGAAGGAGACAAGAGGAGGACACAAGGAGGCAGGAGGAGAGAAAGAGACAAGAAGAGGAGAGACGAACACAGGAGGAGAGAAGGAGACAAGAGGAGGAGAGAAAGAGACAAGCTGAGGTAAGAAAGAAACAAGAGGAGGAGAAGAGGAGGCAGGAGGAGATTAGAAGAGGAGAGGCCCTGAATCAAAGACTAGAGGAGTCTCTCGGTCGAGCCTTGGAGCAGCAGGATGTGGAGCTGAGCAGTAAGGTGTCTGAAGAGTTTGAGTCAAAGCAGGACGTCCTGAAAATGACTCTGAATGAGTTTGAGCTGAACGATGAATCAGATGGAGGCACTGATGAGCTTCTGGAGATCATCTCTATGAAATGTGATATTTCACTTCATGGTCTTTGCCTGAGTCAGCTGACCTCTGATGATCTGCAAAGCATCCTGTCGGCCCTGGACACTTTGCTGTTTGATGAATGGGTGACGGCTCAGCCCTCCCTCAGCACCCTGCAGCACACTCATGTGTTCATCACGGAGCTGTGTGCGAACTCACTGCAATCTGCTGAAGGAGTTGTCCTTCAGAGTGTCTCCAAACATGTGCAGGACCTGGTGGACTCCATCAGCCAATCAGCATGTAGCGTATATGAGAGTTTCCTGCTGAGCCAGGCGCTCTTTCTAACCCTGACGCACTTCCTGTCTGAGTGCTCTGATTGTGACGTGGTGCTCATGGCCAAACAGTGGGCTGAAGGGGAACTTTCTTTGGAGGATGTCTTCATCATTGAGTTCCTTAGCACACTCATGTCATCTCTGCAGACTTCTGTGGAAAGAGTCACTGTTTTTATTCTCAAGATGGAGATCCAGAGTCTGAAGCTTCTCTTAAACACCATCTCAAACATCAGAGAAACCTTTTCAGAATCAACCCAGAGGCTCTTCAAACTTGTGCAGGTGAACCACTGGACTCCAGTAGAGGCCATGAGTCTGTTCACAGAGCTGTCAATGAAATACTCAGAGGAGTCACTAAGTAAAGTCCTGACATTGGTCCAGGTCCATGAACTTCCTCCAGGGTGGACGGATGAGTCAGGATGCTCCCTCATCCATGCTTTGGCCTCTGCACACCCTCACGGATCTTATGAAGACTTTCAGAGGAGCCTTAGACAGAAAGATGAGAGCAGTCTGAGTGAAGAACTAACAGAATTAAAGAACTCATGGAATCTGGAGGATTCTGTCACTGGCATGATTAAAAACATCGTCACTGGTGTCCTGCAGGATTTAGAAAATGCTAAAGATGAACCATTCTCCAAAGATTCCTTCAAAGAGTTAACTCTTGATGCAGATGATCTCACAAAGTGTCTGCACTACCTCTGCAGAGCAGTTTTTGACTCCAAAGGCTGGTGGCCCACGGTCAGGATGATGCTGCGCTGGTGTGCGTTGGTGCTGACAAGGAGGGGTGCAGCGGTAGAGCTGGTTGGTGCAGAAGCAGACTCATGTGTCACTGCCATGATTTCAGCAGTGCAAGTGCTCATGGGAAACAAAGTGGACATTATGCTGAGCTCTGACAGGCAGCCAGAGGACAGAGCAGAGGAGTGGTCCGACTTCTACAAGTACCTGGGACTAACCGTTGACACAAGCACCAGTAAATCTAACACACCGAGCAAAGACATCTTTGGAGCGGACATCTTACACTGGACCATCTCTGACTTTGTCTCAGAGTGCATTCAGCAGGGCATAGAGGTCATCAAAACAGGAAGCACTCGGCAGAGTCGTCACTTTATATTTGAAGAAAAGAGTCTCACTTCATCAATGGATCGAGAACTTTCAAAGCTTAAAGACTATGAGTCTGGGGTGATCCTGCAAAGCCTGATGGGTAAAATCCCCAGTGAGGATACTGAACTGAGACATGGATTCATTAAGGCTCTTTTTCAGGTTCTCCACTCCAACCTGAACAAAGATGACAGCTCAAACAGTAAAGTCCTCCGTGTGTCCCAGAAGATTAATGGAAAGGAACTGCCTGTCACCGAGGTCTTCATTCTGACCTCTCTGGAGAAGCTCCTGAAAGAAGTTACCCTGGAAACAGAAAGTGAGGAAAACAGGACATCTGCAGGGAGATGGTGTTTGGAGATGCTGTTCAGCTGTGTGGAGCGAATCGAGCCTTCAACAACAGCAGAACTCCTGAGGATGGTTTCAGACCTGGAGGCACAAAGACTGTGGTCAGCAGCAGAGTCTCTGGACCTCCTTGCTGCATTGATGGACCATCATTATGATAATGGCTGCATGAACATCATGAAGATCCTACATTTGATGCTAACATATCAAGTATCTTCTCAGTGGATGGATGACAAGGAACAGAACCTCCTGAAGCTTGTGGGCAGATACAGAACCAAAGATCTGATCAAACATTTAGAGAAGAGCCTCCAAAATGAGAAAGCCAAAAGTGCTGATGCTCTCTTTGATGAACTACGGCAGATGGCAGACGTGGATGAACAAACACTGAATAAATCATACAGGGTAGTAGCTCTTGTCAGCGAGCTGATCAGGACAGGTGAAATCAAGAAGCACACAGATGTTCAGAGAGCTCGAGCTTTGAGTCACAGCAGAGAAACAGAGGACCTTCAGCAGGTCCTGGCAGTCATATGCAATGCTGTTAATGCCACTGGAGAGGGTTGGTGGCCCAGAGACACTCAGATGATCAGCTGGTGTCTCCTGGCCCTGTCTGATACTGGGAGGCTGCTGGAGATGAGCACTGGAGAAGGAAAGTCATGTGTGATAGCCATGTTTGCTGTGCTGCGTGTGCTGCAGGGTGAAAAAGTGGATGTAGTGTCCAGCTCCTCTGTGCTATGTCAAAGGGATGCAGAGGATTGGAAGAACTTCTACGAGTACTTTAATATGACAGCTGACTCAAACACAGACAAATTTGACGATACAGATCGAAAAAAATGCTACCAGAAAGATGTGGTTTATGGAACCATTGAGGCCTTTGCAGCAGATCACCTCCGCCAGATATTTGAGATGAAAGATGTGAGGCCTGATCGTCAGTATCAGTGCATCATTATCGATGAGGTTGACTCTTTGCTGCTGGATCAGGGGGTGCAGCTGACATACCTGTCAAGCCCCATGGTCTCAATGCAGCACCTCAACATCATCTTGACCATGATCTGGGGTCACGTCAGTCAGTACGGCGTCCTGTCTGCAGAGCACCGCACATTTGTACAAAGTCCTCCTGCTTCATTCTTTAAGGCCATTTTTGACTCATTAGACACAGAAGGGAGTGACATCAATGATCCAATGGACATTTTGAAGATTGCTGAAGAGACCAGCACAGTGGAAAAAGGATTTACTGAGGAATTCTGTCAAAGTGAGAAGGACGACCTTCTAAAGAAACTGAAGACTGTGAGTCAGGATGCCATGGTGCACTTTTTCCAAAAAATTGAGGACTATGTCCCCTATGGCTTCACTGTTTACACTTTAGACCACCAGGGATTGCTCTGTCTAAGAAAGTCTAGTCCATACAATGACAAGGACATTCCAGAGCTTAGGTTTCTCGTACTTGATGAAGGCTTGTGTTGCACGCTCTATGATTCAGAAGAGGACCTCATCAAGCCCATCGCAGACATGATCTTACAGACGGTCCAATACACTCCATGTGAAGATGATAGGACCAAAATCAACATCCCCAGGTTCTTGAGGGACCTGATTGAGAAGAAAGTGTCTGTGTGGGTTCAGAATGCCTTTTTGGCGAAGCAGTTGGAGAAAGGGAGGGAATATGTTATTACAAATGACAGTGTCTGTCCTGTGGACTTCAGATCCACTGGAATTGTTGAACTGACCAAGAAATGGGGTGATGGTCTGCAGCAGTTCATAGAGATAAAACACCAGGTCAAACTGAGTACGATTTCAATGGTGACAAATTATGTTTCTAACATTTCCTTCTTTGAGATGTACTGTGGGAAAATATATGGAACAACTGGGACTCTTGGGAGCAAAGCAGACATCTTGTTTTTGCAGGAACTTCATCCAAACCTCTCTGCCTGCAAAATCCCAACATTCAACAGAAGGAAATTATTTGAGCTCAAAGGAACACTGACTGACTCTCCTGCCTCCCCTGACGAATGGAAATCTGAAATAAAACGTGTGGTACTGGATCAGATTTCACCAAAGTCATACAGGGGAGGAAGGGCAGCCCTGGTGATCTGTGAAACTATCAACAAGGCTGAAGAAATCCATGAAGGGTTGAAGGACAGCATCCAAGGTGAAATCATCCTCTACTGCCGCAGTGATGAGGACAGTTTGAGCAAAATTGATCACGAGTTGCATCCTGGGGATGTTATTGTTGCCACAAACCTTGCTGGGCGTGGAACAGACATTAAAGTGTCCAAAATGGTGAACAACAATGGGGGCTTGTTTGTGGTATTGTCCTTCCTGTCTGAGAACACAAGAGTGGAGCTCCAGGCCTTTGGACGCACTGCACGCAAAGGTAAACCTGGATCTGCTCAAATAATCATGTCTGCTAAAGACCAGCTGCAGTCTGCCAGGCCGCCATCTTCACTGGAGGAAGCAAAGGACACAAGGGATCAACTTGCAACTGAAAAACACAATCGTATGATGGAAGACATCAAGGAGCTGAGACTGCGGGAGGAGCTGTTTTCAGACTACTGCAAAACTCTTCAAGAAATTTGCTCGAGCACAGATGGCAGTGAGAGAAAGGCTGTTGTTGCCATCTTAAATGAATACTGGGGTATATGGCAACAGATTAAGTCAGAAGACATTGAACAATTAAAAAGAAATGACTTAAAAAGGAGTTTAAGAAAAGATTTAGCTTTGGCAAAAAGTCAGTGTCAAAGTCAAACGTCTCCGTGCTCCAGCATTTACCACTACATCAAGTTTGCAAACTTGGCTCTGAATGAAAGACAATGGGAGGAAAGCAGCACGCTCTTTGAAAAAGCCATGCAACAAGATAAAAGCTGGGCAGCAGTAGCTTTCTACAGCCATGCATACTGCACCATCATGCTGAAGAAAAAAGATTACCTCAGAAAGGCAAGAGATGACCTTCAGAAGGCTCAGGAGTCTCTAAAGTATCTCAATGAAGAGTTCCTGGTCTGTTTGCAGATGGCCAAAATGTCCTCTCCAACCAACAAAGACCAAACCCTCCTGGAAAAGCAACTATTAAACAAGCAAGAAATGTTACATTGCTTGGAAAAAAATATCACTGAGGCGATCCAAATGCTGGATAAAATAAAAGAAGAGGGGCGCGATGCAGTTGCCAAAAAATCCTCTATTTTCTCCTTGGTGTCGAGTGATGATGCAAAGTTCGAAGAGGAAGCCACTAACCTGTTTAGACAGGGTCTGCAGTATGTATTCTCAGTTGAAAAGGAACCTCGTTTTCCATGGGGTGCTCTGCTAACTTTCCTTATTGGAGCAGCAGAAATCATTGGAGGAGCATTGCTGACTGCTTTTACCTGTGGTGCATTTGCCTCAATCGGCATGGGACTCATCTCTGAGGGGATATCAGACTGCATATCTGCTGTTGAAAGTATGGTGAAAGGAGACTTCAGCTGGAAAGAATGGGCTATAGGAAAAGCCATTTCCATTGGTGTCAGTATTGTTGGATGTGGTATTGGAAAGCTTATTTCAAAGGGCTTCCAAGCTGCTAAGAATGCGTTGAGCAAAGTTGGCAAACAGCTGAAAAGTTTGCCAAAGTTTCTGTCCAGACAGGCTAAAGAAGGCTGTAGTGTTGTTGCAAAAACAAACATGAAGAATGCAGCTGTGTTCACAGTTAAGAAAATGGCAGAGGAACTTGTTTTCTATGGATTAGTGAAGATAAAGGAGGAAGTCCTGAAACAAATATTAGACCACATTGAAAACACTGTCAAAGAAAATATTTCAAATGATGTGAGGTCAAAGCTGAAAGGACAGGAGCTGGACTCATTATTGAATACTATCATCCTCTCACATGTTCCTGATGAAGGACAACTTCAGGATCTCTAGAGAACAAAGACAGAAAGAGTAAACTGCTAAACATTTTCAGAGAGCTGAGTAATACTGCAGTACAGCCGTTCTATGCCGACCTTGGGCTGTTGACCAAACTGAATTCATCTCTCTGCAGTGTGATTGACAAAGTTAAAGCAGAAACCAAAGGAAACGCAAAGAAAATTTTGACAGCCATCCAACTCGTCCACATGGGAACAATGGCAACTGATGCAACTGTGGCAGTGCTCAGCTTTTCCAACAAGTTCTTCTTAAACCTTCAGGGACAGCTGAGAACATTTAAAGAGAAGTGTGTCTCAACAGATGAGAAGGAAAAGTGTGTCTCAACAGAGGAGAAGGAAAAGTGTGTCTCAACAGATGAGAAGGAAAAGCATCCAACTCCTCAGGACTCTGAGATGATGAAAGAATTCAAGCAGGAGTTGGCTGATATCATCAGCAGTTTAATGGCTGCTGCTTTGGTGGAGGTTTTCCACCAGAAGTTCTCCAGCCACTTAGTTTCCTGCATTCAAAGCAAGGTGCACGATGTTATTTCCTCACACGTTAGATCTGCTCTGAAGACTGGCCGAACAGAGGAGTTACTGCGAGCTGGACAGAACATCAACTACATTAGAAACATGCCAGTGTGCCTGGACTCTAATCACCATGGGGGTGAGGCAAGTGAACTGTCAAAATCACATGCTGAGAAGATCAGAGATCAACAGACTATAGGCACCATTCTGGACCTCAGAGTCTTGTCTGAAACTACCGGCACTAAGGTGGTCATCCTTACTGAGAACAGCCAGGGCAAGCTGACCACGATGCAGGAGCTGAACCCAACCTCCAGCCCTGCCGGTGAAAAAGTCACACTGATCTACCGACCAAAGAGTGACCGGTATCCTGACGGCCATTACGATGTGCTCATCAATAATCAGACAGTCAGCATTGACAGTAACGGGAGGAACTGCCTCTTTCATGCTCTGGCACGAGGAATGAACCCACATGCCAGTGAAGCAGAGATCACAAGTAAAGCAGACAGACTCCGACATGTGGAGGCTGAGGCTCTCCTCAGACACCCAGGTCAATGGGGGCCCTTCATTAAGAAAAAGGAGTGGACTGAATCTATCAGAGGAGGAGACTGGTACTTGGCAAAAGGAAGTGGGAAAAAAGGTGAGAGAGTTGAAGAAAAATTAGAGCCACTCAAGAAGTGGGTCGGAGAAGTCGGATTATACAAAACCTTGAGAAAACATGAAGATGAAAATCCAGGACTTGGACAGTTTCTCAATGCAGACCATCAGCCACCAAAAAGTTGTATAGTTGATGCACTAAAATTAAACCAAAACAGCGAGTTTGCCAAAGCCATGGCTGAAGTGGGTACTAAGCCATCTCATGTGGGGAACAACCTGATCGAGGAGGTGAAGCGAAATCGCGGCAGCGAACTTCCAAGTATTTTTGTTCCAACTGAAGTACATGGTGAGTTTCCCAGCACTAGAACACCAGACTTCAGAAAGCTTTTGTCAGCAAGCATGGCAAAAAATGAAGTTGTCAAGGCCTTCAAACTGACCATTCTTGGTTCAATGGTGAGATTCAGACTTAACAGCAATGAGGGCTTCAATCCATTGACCAGTGATTTTAGCAACACCAGGCTCTCTGTATTTGAAGAAAGTTTTTCAAACCACAGTAAGAAGATGGTAGAGACCTGGTATAACGGGCTGAAAGACAAAGGAGTGATGACACAGGATCATCTAAACACCATCACAACATGGATCGACAACAGAGGCTACAATGATCAAAATGATCCCCACAGAGAGATGGTGTCCAAATGCCTGCCATTAAAAGGTAAATTAACAGCTCATATGATTCTTTACAAAGCACACAAGGTATTTTCACACACCAGTATACTATGATATGATTGATTTTTAGGCACGTATATCCTATCCAGACTTGTGAACTTGACCACTGACCCTTTATTTTTAAATTTTGAGCTCAAATAAGACCAAATGGGATCTTGTGAAATCCCTTGAAGCATTAAAGACCTCATTCTCATTCAAGGTCGACCAAGGGGATCCATGACCTTGACCTCTGACCTATTTTGTGGCAGATGTTTGGTCAAAGTTTGAAGGAAATCCCTGACAGAACTCTTTAGATTTTGTGTTCACAAAATTGATTTCACAATCAATGAGTAAACAAGAGGCAGCAGGACTCTGACCTCAAAAACCTCCATGGGTCAAAATGGACATCTGGACATTGTTGATGAGAGTTAAATGAGGGCTGTTCAAATTCTCCAAAAGTAAGGAACGGAAGGTAGTTGCTTCCTTAATTATCTCCTTTAGCTTAGGAAACACTGGACCATGCTTTAGGAGAGAAAAGGAGACAGAAGCGCACCATAATGCCTTGAAACTTACGAAGAAGAAAGCATGAGTTTTGTGGGACTATGAGGATATGTATATAATACTGAGTAAAAGTTTTTAGCAAGTATAAAGAAAGAGATATGCTTCAAAGTCAGTGCTTTCAAAACTAAAACCTTTAGTTAATTTCTTTTTCAATCATTTCTAAATTGGTGAACAGATGAACAGTTACATTTTATAATTTACAACGAACTTTAAAGCATTTCTTTTTCTCCATGACCACCTACAATGTTGATGAATATTAAACATACAATTGTGGTACTTGTTTCTTATGTTAATATTACAAATTCATTACCATATTTCCATCTATCCTAATTTATGAAGTAAATCGTGCCAATAATAAGACGGAACAATGGGGTCTCTAATAATGTTTATCAAAAACCAATAAAGGAAGGAGCAATGAGGCATTTTAAAATACTTCAAATATAACAACAGATTTAAACAATGTTCACAATGATATATGTGAATGAAACAGAGAGAATAGTGTTTCTGAAACATGTATCAGCAGACTTCAGGTTTTCAGTTCCCTGTCAGCTGTGAGCAGAAAACACACCTGTCACAGGTAAATCCTCTGGTCATGGTGTTAAAAGGTGAGGCCGACACAAGACACCACTGTGAGGTAAAGCAGAGGACAAAGGCACTTCTTGTCGTTTATTTTCAGAACACTGTAGTTCGTCATGGTTTACCTGCATCACAAGAAATTGTCGTTGCATAAATGTGACACCAAAGTGAAAGTGCAGTTGAATTCCTCTTTTACCGCAGTTCTACTTTCCTTTCATCTTATTCCCTCCTTCCCTTGACCCTGTGATGTTTTCCATCGGTGTCAAGGTAAAGTGGATAGGAAAGGACGTTTCGAACGTACCCATTGTCTTTTCAAGCAAAAGGTCATTACAAGATTCTTTGACCCTGACCTTTGATCTATGACCTCCAAAGTCTCATCAGTTAATGCTTGAATCTGGGTGGACATGTGGCCAAAACTATAAGAGAATGCTTTAAAGATTTTTAGAGATGTTGTGTTCAGATTTGACTCTTCACTCATTTATGAACAAACAACAAAAAACCTTGATGCCTTCAGCTTCAGCCGTTGTCGGCACAAAGACGCACAGAAACATTCAGCTTGGACATCTTTAATAGCAGACATCATCTTTCCACATGTTTAATGTGACAAAAATGTTTCACACAGCCCCTTAAACCTGTAGCAGAGTCTCATGTTTTTATTTTCATGTTAAATTCAAATGTGACCTGGCTCTGTCTCAATCCACTCTGTGTGTCAGCAGTTAAGGAGTTGAGTCTGTCTCTTTTCTTTGCAGGAGGAAAACGATCAAGATCATCTAAGACTTCAGAGAAAAAAACAAAGATGACCAAAAAAAGGAAGTGACCAACTGGATATGAGGAGTTAGGGCTGCACAATAATAATCACAATTATTTTGATCAATATTGTAATCACAATAATTAATCACAATTTTTCTTAATGTTAGGGTAAACATCTTGATTTTTATTGCACTACTTTTAAACAAAAAAAAAATATTTTTTTAGTTTAGTTTTTAGTTTTTTTGTTGCTTAACTTGGCATTATTGTTATACCATATTATGCAGCATTAATAAAGTTAGAACTAAATGGACAATTGTGTGCATACTTTGATGACAGGGCTTGTAACAGTCAATTAATATGAGCCTGTGTTATCACTGTTATTATTTTTATTATTGTCTCATTGTTGTTGCTCAGTGATTTTCCACAGGATCAGGTTTTACTTGCAGTGAGGTAATCATAAATATTTAATTGACCTCATCTGGTGACATAAGGGTAAGAGGGTCTTCTTCCTGATATTTTTAAACTTAAATCATTTCTTTCCAGAACTCTGATCACTTTTTATGAACAATTTTATAATAATCACGAGGTAGTCTTATGACCTTTTGAGGTGTTTTATGAAATCTCTTATCAGTGTTTTTGAAGCTTATTTCACTTAAGTAATTAATCACTTTTTTAGTTTCATGTCAATCTTGAAATCTTTTCGAAAATATGTCAGATGAACATATAACTCAGTAACTCACACACCAGAGTTCATAGTTAGTGAATGAGAGAGATAGAGAGTGAGAGGGAGAGAGACTGACAGCTATCACATCTCACACATGGTAATAAAAACAGTCTCCTGAGATCTTTGTGTAAAAATCTCCACTTCAAAAACGAGGTAGCTGAATATAGCAGCTTCTCTCGTCCCTGACGGAGCTTCATCCCCAACACACCTCTGTTTTAAAAAGTTTGACCCTCCACCCCTTCACAGCAGCTGATGTTTAAAAGTATGAGAGTTCATCAAATCATTAATCTGTTTAGCTGCATAAACGCTGTCACAGGTGAGCTCACAGCCAACGATGCAGCAGCGTCCTGCTCTCCCTCAGAGCTGCTGCAGGTCACATAGAGGTCACAGGAGGCACACATGTGACGCATGTTAAAGTTTACAAGATGCAGAAAACGAAGAAACAATCATCTAATGAAAAAACGCAGATTGTTTGCAGATAGTGCTTGAACATGCATAAATAACATCAATAAATTAGAGTTTATTGCAATACAAAAGACGAGTTGTTTGTTTAGTTCTCCAAGTCTAGAGAGCCACTGGTGAGGGCAAAAGTGTCACATGTGGCTCTGGAGCTGTGGGTTACAATAGAAAACAATCAAAAACAAATATTTATTTATCCATTTTGTGATTCTGAGAAAATAGAAAAGCAACATTCATCCACTGAGTCTCTTAAATTTAAATGCACTTTAATTCCTCTGAGTGTCCTTCAGTCTAGGACAACAAACTCTTTATGATCATGTTCAAGCATAAAGCTCTGTGAAAAGTAATTTCTTTCTTTAAGATTATCTCAAGGAACAGAACATATACATTTCATAATCCTCTTCCATAGCAATGATCTAAAACACAGTGAAAAATCCTGTAGGCTTTGAGTCAAGAGAACGACACAACTCTAACTTCAGTGTTGGCCTGCAAAATATTTCATCCTGCCCCTCTCTATAGCAGTAGATTTAAAGATTTTCTGTCCAAGGACAGGGAAACCTAAAATCAAGCCTACATCTAAAGGCACTCCATATTCATAATAATACAAAATAACCACTTTAACAGGTGTTGCAATATTTTAATGGTCTGTACAAATGTATTCATATCCAGTACCCGATCAAATTACAGAGAAAACAACATTTTTGAAATATTTATCAAAAAAAAACACAAAAAACATAATTTGGTCAGAGATATGAACAAACAAATTGAGTGTTGCCACTTGGGAGCACCGGTGATCCCGTGGAGTTGGGAAAGTTAATATATAATAATACATCATCCCTGCAGCCATCCTTATGCTTTGACGCCTGAATTTATATACAATTGTGTTAAAAAATAAATTATTTGTGTTTTTGCTTTCAAGCAGATGCTTAATTAAGTGGAGATTGTTAATTTGACTCTAGCACAGAAATTTAGGTATGATGCAAATGAGCCACAACAGACATGAACGGACAGTAATGTTAAACAGAAAGTGATAAACACATTTTCCCATCTCAGTTATATGATTCATTGTATTTATTACCACAAACAACAAACATGTTTAGCTGTCTTTGCAGTCTCATTTATGAACATTGCACTTTGAACAGTGTGTGTGTGTGTGTGTGTGTGGGTGTGTGTGTGTGTGTGTGTGCCGTTATGGCCTAATGTCACTAAATCAAACAGAAAACTTCAAATAGCTTCAAAAATATCAGTCACAGGTAGTCTATACCGATATTTTAGCCGTAGAAGCTAACAATAAACTGAAGTGCATTTTTATCTTAGAGCAGCTTCCCTCAAAATAGGACAGTTCCTCTCTTTTGGCTGTGTATATGCGGTCACAATAAAACCGGAAACCTTCGTCTGGTGTAGTTCCCAGGCTTCTTGTAATTAGGAATGCCTCACGTCATTTTGACGTCTAGAAAAAGCCATTTAGGTCTTCGCCCCCCTCTCCTGAAACTTTTGATGATGATCATGGGTTTGTACTTTCAACAGGTTTTTAATCTTGTTTTTTCTTGATTTTTTTTATTACAATTCAGATCTGATTTTTAACTTAAGGTAAATATCCAAAGTTTGTGAAATTTTTGACTTTTCAATAAATTCTTAAAACTTTTGGAGAGAGTTTTGAGTGCATTTTTTATTAACTTTGAGATTTTACAGTACTTTAGCTTATTTTTCTCTGAAAGACCTTCACTCCACAGGACTTGAGAGGCCTTTCCAGAAAACGCAGCATTGCCGCCGAGCAGGTGAGATCAGCAAACCACACCACGGCTCACATTACTGACTGACCCATTAGGGCACATTTCACATCTCACAGCACTTATGAGCATCTAAGTGAGGAAGGTTTGCAGTGAGTTCTCCTCCTGGAGTCCGGCTTTGATTTCCCTGAACTCAGGGTTCAATCTTAAATAAAAAGGAGTGAATATTTAAAGCACAGAGGCTAAATAAGTCTTACCTATTTTCCTAGGTGTTGATAATATGGATAATTATAATGATAGTTAAAGCTTTAAAATTATTAAATGTATATATATATATATATATATATATATATATATATATATATATATATATATATATATATATATATATATATATATACACACACACATGTACATATATATATATATATATATATATATATATATATATATATATATATATATATATATATATATATGCATGCTTTTATCTCCCTATATTATTGGTCCTTTCTGTCTCATTTTAGGCTGCTGGGTCTTACACTGCCTGGTGTTCTCTGGTGTGTCTCCTGTTTGTTGTGTTTGAGTTCTCCCTGTTGCTTGGGTTTCATTGTTTGGGTTCTTCAGGTTCTAGTTTGAGTTTTTAGTGTCCTTGCTTTGTTCTCTTTGCGCTAGACTTCCTGTACTTTGTTCCCACGTCTGTTTTTGTTTGTTGTCAAAGCACTGTGTAAACGTTTGTCCTTCAAGTGCTTTAGAAATAAAATAACAATAATAATAATAATAATAATAATTATTATTATTATTATTGCTATTATTATTATTACCAGCCTGGTTGCTTGTTTCACTGGCAAAATGTTGTAACTCTGGTTGCTCTTACTGACTAAAAAAAAAAAAATATTTGTGTTGACAGTTCACGCCTGGTGTGCAACGGCCTTCATAATATACATGCAGCCACCACGTACAGAGAAACTCTGAAAAGTAGGGATGTGATGTTTGGAGCATTTCCACTCATTTGAATTCAGTGCCACAACTCTAAAATACAACCACCTTTTCTTGCAGTGACAGTTTTTAGAGCCCCTAATTCACCTTTTCCTCCTTTTTAACAGAGTTCTCAGACCTTTTATCAGTCACTGACAAATGTCATTCTTGGCCTTAAATTAATATTAACCACAAACTGAGGACAGCACTGTAACTGATTTCTGAAAACTTCACAGTATTTTATCATAACATTTCAAATAATTTACTCTATAAAAAAATACTTACAGTAAATTACCATAAAAGGCAAAAGATTGTAGGAAACATACTGATTTCTGAAAAACTAACAGCATTTTACCAAAAAAATCCAGTTACCTACTATTAAAAGTCTATATGGTTAATGCATGAAAAACTTGTAGAATGAAATACGGTTATGATACTGTATGTAAAAATAGTAATTATGCTGTTAACTCCTTGATATATTGAATTAAAGTACGGTAAGAAAACTGTTATAGAAAATACAATTATAATTCTGTAAATTAATATAGAGTACTGTGATAACATTAACTTACTGACTTCTTGTTGCCAGCAAGTTACTGTAAAATTTACAGCAACCTTTTTACAGTGATTGTTTGAAGCAGTTGATACTTTCAAAATTGAAAATAACAACAAAAAAGTCTGTACCATGGAAAAACAATGAGACTACTGCACGAAGAGAAATTGTAGAGCAGCTGAACACAGATGGAGAAAACCCAGGTTAGAAATTCCTCAACATACTCACAGAAAAAAATAAAACAACTAAGCAATCAGAACATCCGGAAAAAATACTTTCAGACATAATAGACATCAACCTCAACAACACAGACATCCCTTCAGCACAACAGACTCGCTTCTTAAGCCCACAACCAACAACATCTCAGTGCTTCCAGGATCCAGATGTGAGGAGTTTGCGGGCTACTTCAGGGATAAAACATTAGGTCTGGTATCTGCCAGCAAAACAAGCACATTGTTCTTTCCTCTGTGTCCTTTGGAGGTAGTGATGCCAAGTTCATTTAAACATAAAGATAGACTCCTGCACACTGTCCAACTTGAAAGAAATTCATTTATTTGTAATGTTTCTGTCTCAGACCTTTATCAGGCAAACAGTTTGTTAAAGAGGGCAGGACTTCTTAAATAGGAAGTACCTGCCTCACCTGTGGCCCATCATCATCATGACGTCACATCTGCATCAACAATTTAACGGACAACAAACATCAGCTTCCTGAATGAGACAGTTTATATGATGAAAGTCTATTTACAGCCTAAAAAATGAGACTGCTGGTATAAAAAATATTAAACCTTCAACCCTGCTATCAAGTTAAACTCTGGTCATATGCATTACGTGTGTGTGCTCAAGAACAGGAACTCTGATAAAATTGGATTGCTGCATAATGGCCATATGCCCAGCAGGTCTTCGCTGAATTGAATTACTGCATTACCGTCATATGCACTGCATGTGTGTATGTGTACTTAGGAAGTCATTCATAGGTTGACCTAACGAACTCTGGGCATATATACTGTGTGTGTGTGTGCTCAAGAAGCCATAGATAAACCAATCATGGTCCACATGTGTTTTCCTACATAACTTGTTTAGAAAGTAATGCAATTTAACTATGGTCATTAGTCAACATGTTAGAGCAGGGGGAAGAGCTAAAGTCTCTAACAAATCATTGTCTGTCACACTGTATATATATCTTGTGTCTTCCTGAAATAAACCGAGAGAAAGAACTGACTCTACTACGCACTGGTCTGCTGTGTCTTCCTTCTCTCCCCTTGATCAAGGATGCAGGCCGGGCCTGCACTGAATATGTGGGCTAGGCCCACACCCAATATGTGGGCTAGGCCCACACCCAATATGTGGGCTAGGCTCACACCTATTTAGGCTAGGCCTAACGGAGGATTAATATAATTAATCCATTCTGGTGTCAGAAGTGGGATTTCAGAGCATCGTCATTGGACCACGGGCTGAACAACGGAATTAAATCTCCACTTTGCGCGCACATTTCAATCCTTCCAGCGGCATAGACAGACCAGCTGCTGTGAAGAAGAGGTGTGGGATTGAGACTTCCTTGCCAGTCAGCGCGGCCCGAGGCACTGCTCCTGGAGTCCTCAGTGACCCGAACCACAGCCTTCCTGAGTCGTTTCCTGGTAAGTGCCAACCTCTTATTACTTAAGTTACTACAATGGGTCTAAGTAGATCTAAGCATAAGAGTAAACGTAAACATGTTTCTGCAATATGTGTCATTATGGAGAAAAAATATCCAGGCAGCACTGAAAGGGTTCCTATCTGGGAGAAGAAATTAGGATTTCCAGAAGGGGGTAGTTTGAGTGTACAGCAATTACAACAACTGAGGAAAAATATGGAAGATTTGCATAAAGGTAAATGGCCTACACATAAAAAGAAACCAAAAAGAGTAAAACTAACTATACAGGACTTTATCTGTTTAACACAGTGGGAGCGAGAAGCAAATCTCAGGTTAAATAAATGCAAAAAGAAAAAGAATTGATGCCAGAATCACTACAGGCTCAAAAAGTGATACCAAATTTACAAGACAGCAATGCAGGGATAAAATGTGAGCAGGATTGCTTATATAAACAGATTAGCAGACAAAAGACAGATGCAGTAATCACTTCAACACCTGATAAACAAGAACAGTTAACACTAGCAGCAAACCTCTATCCTCCATTACCCCCAGACAACTCCTGGGACATAAATCGCTTAAATCAACTATCACCTCCAACTAAACCAGTGACAAGGGCAGACACAGGACATGCAGCTGAGCCACCAGCCAGACTGATAGAGCAGATACAGTTAATGCAACCAGTAGGGCAGTTTCCAATGTATCAGGTTGCAGGAGGTGATGGCATACAACAGGTATTCAGACCATGGGACAGGACTGAGCTGAAGGAAGCTGCTAGGACAGTGCCAGACCCCAGAGATGGAATTAATGGGTTTGAGAAAAATTGGATTTCATTGTGTAAACAGTGGAGGCCGACAGGAGAGGAGTGCAGAAAGTTGTTAAGTATGATAAGTAAAGATGAAGGCTACAAATGGGATAAGTTGTTTGATGATTACAAATGGGTGGAGAAAGTTATATCTGGGCATGTACAGTGGGAAGTAGATGATCGTTACCAGGAAATGGTAAAAGCAATAATTCACTTTGCTAAAGAAACCTGGGGTAAATACTCAGGACTTCAGAGTGTTATGCAAATGACCCAGGGACCTGGGGAAAGTGCTCCTTTGTTTTTGGCTAAATTCCTCAAAGCATATGAGCAGCAGACAGGACAGGATAAAAATCAGTTTGGTTCCAGCCCTATAGGTTCTTTTGAGGCAGCTTGTGTAGCACTTGGGCTTAGCAGGTTAAATCAAGAAACGCAGGCCTTAATCATGCGACACAGAGTGGGATGGAGAACTATGGGGTGGGATGACCTTGTAACTCAGTCTCAACATTGGGAGGAGCACCAGGCTAGAGTAGAGAAGGAGAGAAAAACTAAAAAAGACACACAGCAGGTATATTATGTACAGGAGTAAGCCCTGGTGTGACCTTTCTGACATCCCTCTGGATGCAGGCAGCACAGTGTTTGTGGATGGTTGATGCTGAACAGAATCAAAAGGGTGGTAAAGAGGTAGGGTACACTGTAGTGACCACTGAAAATTGTTTTAAAATTTGTTAAACGGCCATGGGCAAACACATCTAAAATAGTGAAGAAGTTCAAAAACTGCTGGATGCAATCCTTTTACCCAGAACAGGAACTAACAGTGATACAATGTATAGCACACAAAAAGAGACAAAAAAAAAAGGCAGCTGAAAGTAAAAAGCTAATAAATACTGAAAGCATAGACACTGTATCAACTCAGGATTATTTTGGTACCTCAGTACAAGACATTCAAATCAAGCAAAAAAAAAAAAAAAAAAAACTGAACTCAAAACACTGAAAAATATGCAACCCTAATAAATGGAATATAGGAATCTGAAAGGGAATCATGTTTTCTATGGCCCTGGTATAGAAAGCTGCAGAAAAAGCACATAAAACTCATGATGGATAAAATAAAATGATAAATTCAATTAGAGGGGTTTGGCACTGCTCAGGAATACAGCAGGTAAGTGGCAGGAGTCTGCCTTAAGTGTGGTATTTGTGCTGGGCACAACGTGAAAACTGCGCAGGGGAAGTTGCAACAAATAAAAAGAGCTCAGAGTTCAAGCCATAATTGACTGATGGCTTTTATTGAATCACATGCATGTCAAAGAACTAAATATGTATTAACAATGGGGCCACAGGGTGGCTTGATTCACTAACAATCAATGCATGATTTATAACTGGGGAAATACTATGAGATGCTGGCAGATATCTTCTCTTTGCCCAGACTTGACCTGACCAGAGCTGATATGGGGCCCCTACACGACCTGGTGCCAGGTGACTACATGTGGGTAAAGAAGTGGAGACGGAAAGCACCTTGGATCCATCACCATCACATCAAAAAAGCGACTATTGACATCCTAGAAGAATAACTGACTACAGACCCCCACAGACTGAGACAGAGACACAGACTTAGACACAGACAAAGACTTAACTAAACTTAACTAAAAGGAGCGCTCCCTGGAAACATCAATCCAACTCCTCAGCCTAAGGCTGACACTTAGAGGCCATAATAATGCCTCAATAAGCTGGTTCACTGACGAGTGACCAAAGAAACACGCTGAAGATGGCCAACACTGTTCTTACAAGGCTTTGCGTGCCTTGGGCAGTGACAACAGACCTTCAGATCACACTTTTCCCTAAACTAAGTGTGCAACAAATGCTAAAGGACTCAACTTTTGAAATTGTACACCCAGCACACACATTACACTCACATGACATTACACAGACAGTGTCTCTGGTGACCTGATTTCAGCTGGAAACCTAACGGTGCCAACACTAGGTTGAAATCCCACCACACAAATCAGTTAATGGGGTCCACCTCATATTAACTGACTGGCTGTCTCCATAGCACTCAACACATACAAGTTATTAAAATACATAGGATAAGGTTTATATAAATGTTGTAGTGTGAACAGTGTGACAATGTGATTGAAATGTTTTCATGTTTTGTATTTTGTGTAACGATATTGGGTATTCATTATTCCCTGCTGCAGCACAACCACTAGAGCCACCTGAAAGAGAAAAACCCTAATCTACAAACATTTGAAACCAGGTGGATTAATATAGTTCGCCCTTTAGGATTGAAACCGGACAATCGTATAATCTGCTTAATGCCATGATAGAAATATTTATTTATTTTATTTTTATTGTTATTTGTCAGGGACCAGGCACAGAAAAACACATTAAACTCATCAGAGTAGAGATGCTCTGCACCAGATTATAGCTTTCTAGCTAATTTCCATCTGCAGTCCCTGTGAAGTATGAAGCTGTAGGTGTAGCTGTAGATGACTGCGAGACCCATGCTATGATTAAAAGATCAGATACGTTAACAAGAGAAGATACCTCTTGTTAACACAGGCACCCTCTAAATACACATTGATAAGTTCTACCCTGTGGTCTCCAAAAAAGTTTGCTTGATAGATTGCATCTTTTTGTCAATGATAAACAAAAACTTTGCCTACATGCACCAACTCTGGGACGTAGAGTGTCCTAGACCCCGTAACACACTCAAGCAGCTACAATTCGAGCCCCCAGTTCAGGAGAGCCCAGCAGCGAAGGCTGCTAAGTTCTTCTGCATCAGAGTGGGTTCTGGAGATGCAAACTTGCCTCAAAGCTACCAAAAAGTCTGTTCAGTGGATAGGAACTAACCATGCACCAGGCAGAGGTAGATGGCTATCTGAGATCATTGGCAGATTGGATTGGACTCCACATATCTTTTTTGCTTGAGGAAAAAAGCAACAAGTAAAAGCAAACCAGAGGAGGATGAGAAGTGTACCGTAGTCATGCTTGCAGAGAGAGAGTCACTGTCATCTCTGAAAACGTGGATTAGATAACTAGAATAGCCAGGGATACTACGTAGGTTCGGGTGACAGCCTGTAAGGCCCATCGACGTCTGTGAGCATCCCCTGGCCTGTGCCATTCCATATGTTTCTATTTTTTGGTTTGATGATTCTATATTTGTTCTGTTACTTTTACATATAATATCATACTCCTCTTTACTTTTACGTAATTCTGAAGAATTAAAAGGGTGGAAATGGTATAAAAAATATTAAACCTTCAATCCTGCTATCAAATTAAACTCTTGTCATATGCATTACGTGTGTGTGCTCAAGAACAGGAACTCTGATAAAATTGGATTGCTGCATAATGGCCATATGCCCAGCAGGTCTTCGCTGAATTGAATTACTGCATTACCGTCATATGCACTGCATGTGTGTATGTGTACTTAGGAAGTCATTCATAGGTTGACCTAACGAACTCTGGGCATATATACTGTGTGTGTGTGTGCTCAAGAAGCCATAGATAAACCAATCATGGTCCACATGTGTTTTCCTACATAACTTGTTTAGAAAGTAATGCAATTTAACTATGGTCATTAGTCAACATGTTAGAGCAGGGGGAAGAGCTAAAGTCTCTAACAAATCATTGTCTGTCACACTGTATATATATCTTGTGTCTTCCTGAAATAAACCGAGAGAAAGAACTGACTCTACTACGCACTGGTCTGCTGTGTCTTCCTTCTCTCCCCTTGATCAAGGATGCAGGCCGGGCCTGCACTGAATATGTGGGCTAGGCCCACACCCAATATGTGAGCTAGGCTCACACCTATTTAGGCTAGGCCTAACAGAGGATTAATATAATTAATCCAACTGCAAAGGAAATTATCAGTTTAAAATTCTACAACTTGAGGGGCGTTGAAAGTCCATTAGACAAGTTATGTTGTAGAGAAGCATCATAATAAACCCAAAGTCAACGCAATCCATCGACCACTGCATCATTGTGATGTGAAGTTGGAAAGTTTTGACCTGTTTGATGCTGCAACGCTCAAGGAGGTGGTGACAGCACTAAAGCCCTCCACGTGTTCCCTGGACCCAATTCTAATCAAGCTGTTTTAAATTCGGTATCAGAGGACGTCCTTGCCATTGTTTATTACTCTTTACAGCTTTGGATATTTCCAACAGATTTTAAAACAGCTTTAGTAAAACCTCTTTGAAAGAAAGGGAACCTGCATATTTTAACACCCGGAAATTTTAGACTGATTTCAAATCAACAATTTTCAAGCAAAATCTTAGAGAAAGTAGTTTTCAATCAGCTGAGCACCTTTTTAAACTTAAACACCACATTAGAAATTTTCCAATCTAGTTCGAGGACACATCATACGAGGGCTGATTGATAAGTTGTGAGCCTCATTTTTAAAGGTTTGACTTTTGGCAGACATATTGCATTATTTTTCAACATCATCCCCTTCAGTATCTATACACTTTTGCCAGTTTAAGGTCCTCAATGCCACTTATAAAGAAGTCCTTTTCTTGACCGTTCAGAAAGTCCTCCATTGCATGTATGACGTCATCATCTGACTGAAAGTGGGTACTGAAAATGGCCTTTTTCAATTCTGGAAATAGGTGAAAGTCTGATGGAGCGAGATCAGGCGAATAAGGCGGATGCTCAGTCAATTCAAAGCCACAATCTTTAATGGCAGCCATGGCAATGACAGACTTGTGAAAAAGGACATCCCTGCTTATCTTCTTCAATACAAGGCTCACAACTTATCAATTAGCCCTCGTAGCACTGAGACAGCCCTGCTCAAGGGATGCGCAAACTTTTTTTTTTTCGAGTCTTGCCTCACTCGCAGCTCTATGAGAAGCAGATAGACACCATATATGACAGATAAACTATTGAGCAACTTTAAATGGTCCTGTGTTCTTGTTGTGACTCGTTTCTGTACTATGTAACGTTATATATATTTAGACGAAGATTAGCAATTTATGTAATTTTTCAAAAGAAATACATACGAAACTAAAGGGTAAACAGGGTGCACAAAATGTTGTGGACAGTCAACAAAACAAAGCCTCTGTTTATGAGTAGAAGAAGATAATAAGATGATGCAAAAGAGTTTATCTGATGACTGTGGGCAGAATCGGGCTAACACTACCCATTGACGTCCAGTGTTTGAGCTAAGCTAATTAGCGGTGGGGGAGATTTGTCCGTCTCTTCCTTGTTACTATGCACACAGTTGAAAGAATGGTGTCTACCTGCTTGTCATGGACTCAAGAGGGAGGTAAGACAGGAATAGAAAAAAAGTTTGCGTATTCCCTTGAAGTAGTTTATGATATCAGAGTCAATCTCAACAACTACAAACCTTCAGCTCTTGTTCTACTTGACTTGAGTGCTGCCTTTGATACTGTTGACCACCAGATTCCTTTAAATAGATTAAATGAACATTTGGGCCTCACAGGAAGTGTTTTAAATGGTTTTCCTTGTATCTTTGTTTCAATTGATGACCACTCTTCCAAACACTACCATTACTTTTTAATTTGTACATGTTACCCCTGAATGATGTCATCTGGAGATACGGCATCTCTTTTCACAGTTACATAGTTGACACTCTGCTCTAGTGTTGGTGACTCCTCATGACACCAGCCAGTTAGACTCACTTCTTAATTGTCTTTTAGATTTAAAAGCCTGGATGTCACAGAATTTCTTGCAGCTCAACCAGGACAAAACAAAGGTTTAAATAATTAGTTTAAAGGCTCCAAACTTCACAAAATAGGACTTAAGGAGCACAAAATCTTGGGATGGTCTTTGATTCTAAAACAGCTTTTTATCATTTGAAAATATCACAAAAGTACGTCCATTTGTCTCTCTAAGCCAGCGGAGAGACAAATGCATGCTTTGTCATGGCTGTGGTTAGTTTTAGTTTTATTTAGTATGTTTGAACCTCTTGTTCCTTGTGTTCCTCATGTTTCTTGTCATTCCTGTTTTATTTTGAAGTCTCTTTTTACATTGTGTTTCCTGCCCTCCCCTCTGTGAGTGAGTTCCTGATTGTTATTCACCTGTGATTGTCTCACCTGTGTCTGATTACCCCTGTGCGTAGAAAGTCTGTGTGTGTCTGCTCTTCTGGGTCAGTTTGTTTCTGATGTTCTCCTGCATGTGATTCTTCCTGCTCTGTCCTCTGCTCTTTGTGTTCCCTGCTGTTTTTTGGAAGTTCATTTGTGTCTTCAGTTTTTTTATTATTATTTATTTTTTATTATTAGATCATCGCTTTTTGTTAAATAACTTTTTTTGTAAATAAATATCTTTAGTTTTTTTTTTTTTTTTGCTGCACTTGGGTCCTCTTTTTTTTGTAACACATGACAGCTTTTATAACCAGCAGGCTTGACCAGTGTCAATGTCAGCTTTATTTATATAGCAAGCTTAAAACAGCCAATGGCCTAAAGTGCTTTACAGTAGGATATGCAGACACAGTAAAAACAATTAAAGCAATATAAAGTAAAATGTAAATGTAAAATGTAACGCTCTCCTCTCTGGTCGACCTAAAAACACAATAAATCAGCATCAGCTGATACAAAATTCTGCTGCAGTGCTGTCAAGGACCAGAAGGAGATCACATGTTACAAAAGTCTCCACTCTGGCTCCCTGTTAGTTATCATATTGATTTTAAATTTATTAGATTTTAAAGCTCCACATGTCCTGGCATCAGAATACCTGTCAGAGATGGTTTTAAGAACCAGGTCGATCCCTCAGCTCTTCGGAGCTGCTCCACAGAGCAGAACCAAAACCTTTGGTGATGCTGCATTTAGCTGTCCTGCTCCAAAACGGTGGAGCAAACATCAGAGGATCTGAGATGAGCTGCAGATGCAGAAATCTTTAAACACAATATAAGACCTCAATTATTCAGCCTGATATTTATGTAGAACTTTATAATTTAATGAATATTATAATTATCTATTTATTTATGAGTATTTTTTGTACTTTATTATTGAATTTGAGTTTTTAATTTTAGAAAAAAAATACAAAAAAAACTTTTTGTATTTGTTTATATATCTTATCATGATGTTATAGTTGTTTTGGGTTTTTTTTTTACACTTAATCAGTTTAAATTTTCTTTTAAATCTTTTAACGTCTTCATTAGTTTATTTTTAAGATGTATTTTTGGCATTTTATTTATTTCTGAATGATGATTGTTGGTTTTATTGCTTTGCATTTTCTCTTGTTTCTTTTCTATTATATTTTATCAGTCATCTTGATTTCATCATTTCTTTTTACTTATCTTTTTTGGTGTGAATTAGTCTCCAAATCCTCTTGATATCCTCCCTCCTGTCATTACAATTACAGAAGAATAAAACTAGATAGACCTCTGCTGGGTGTTTATTTGCTGGCTGGTTGTGAGAAAATCCATGATTATTATCATTTATTTATGTCTATATTTTGTCAATCATTTTCTGTCTCCATGTAAAGGCTTTGAACTACAATTGAGTCTTTATGAAATGTGTTGTATAAATAAAGATTAAACTTTGATTGGCTGTGAATGTCAGACAGAGGCTGTTGAACAAACATCATCAACTCCCCTCCCTCCCTGCAGCATTACTCAGCCAGTTTCACTTTTGACAGGAGAGGGCGTTGGATGGACCGTTTTCTCCGTCACTGCCTCCAGCTGAAGGTAAAGTCTCTCCTTTATAATGTTTTTATTGAAGACATAAACTGAGGGTAGTTAAGTGTGAGCAGAAATAATTCATTATCTTTGATTTAACTCTTAACTTGATGTGTAACATCTACCATCAATAAAAATCACCTGCCTCATGTTTCCTCCTCATTTTTATTTTCAGAGTCTCACAGAGCAGAAAACAAGTCCTTTAGTCCTCAGGATTTAACCTGGAGACAGCAGGAGGAAACGGCTATTTAAACACATTTAAAAGTGATTTCATGATCAAACTGAGTGTGAAAAATCAATAATAACAAATCGCATAGAATCAGGCTCTTAACTAACTGTAGGTTATAAACCCAGGACGTTGACCTATCCTGTATCTCAAACCTGTTTTAGGTGAATATTCAGACCAAAGCTGTGGAACAAGCTGTCAGCAAATAAATCAGCACAGACTGGTTTGAATAATAAGGCGGATGTTATACATTAATTTTTTTATTTACATACAGATGTAGAAACATATGCACATGAAAACATATTTTAAACAGCATGTGTGGAGCGGTAGAAGCCACACCCAAGAGACAATGGAAGGTAAATACTCAACCACAAATAATAAATATCAAACATCAGATATAAAGTTCAACAATTTCATTCAAAGAAACAAAGAAAAAAAATTAACAATAACATGAGGTAGGTGCTGAGGAATGATAAATAAATTGCATTTTTATAGGGATGTGGTTGATGCTCCAGTTCATGCTGAGGTCTTCAAAAAATCCTTAGGTGTGAGTGAGGTTTTTATTTGTGAGACATTGTTAAATACAAATTAACTGCAACAATAACGGCTCATTCAGAACTGCAAATTGGTTCACATTGTTCATTTTCAGGAGCTGCTCAAAAGAGTCGACTCGTTCGCAAACATCACATCTCCACCACAAAGGTGCTGGTAAGCAGCAGTGTTAACTTTAAACAAATTTAAGAGAAAATTATAAGTCGGACCTTGTGATCTTGTTAACTTGTGACAATTTTCATTTGAATCAGTGCTAATTTTGACAGCACTTTTTAATTAAATTTTAGTCTTTTATGTAAAATATCTTTTAGTTTAGTCATAATCAAGTCATCCAAGTTGTTTTAATTTTCGTCAAGTTTTAGTTGATGAAATTTCAACATTTTAGTCTATTGTAAATGTCACAACCACAGCCTCAGTCTCAGCCTGCCATACTCCAGCCTTCACGTAATCAGCTCAACTCCTGTCACCTGCTCACACCTGCACCTCATCTACTGCAATCAATCCGCCTACTTAAACCCCGGCTCCACACTCACTTGGCGTCAGATCCTCTTCGCTCTCATGCCAAGAAAACCAGACCAGCCATCCGGACTGATCACCTGTTGCCGACCTGTTCTGTTCCTGTTTCCGCCTTCATCGTCTGTTCCTCAGCTAGATCTCAAGGTATCGACCTGTTTCTGCTCTGCACTTACCTGCCTGCCTGATCCCTGGTTGCTGACCTTGCCTTCTGTTCCTGACGCCGAGTACCTGTCTGTGAGTCCTGATCTGTGGTGGCCGTCTGATCCCCGGTATCCGACCCTTTTTCCTGTTTGTGGCGCCGAGTGCCTGTCTGTGAGTCCTGATCTGTGGTGGTCGTCTGACCCTCGACAATCTACATCACTTCCTGCTTTGAAAGATCAAGTGAGTCTGAGCCTGCTCCACCTTAAAGACTTTGTGTGGCAGAAAGTGTGTGTGGCCACAGTGTGGCCGAGAGGACAGCGTCACCAGCTCCTGATCCTGAGATCGTGGATTCGATCCCTGCTCCCGACTCCACTTCTCCTGTGCCTGTCAATAAAGGCTGCTTATTGAGAACTGAAAACACTGTCTCACATCTGGGTCCTCCCTGTCTCCGTGTCAGTACTATCTGACCAAAAAGATGGACCCAGCGAGCAGTAAGCCCTCTCCGCTGGACAGATTGGAGAGAATTGAGGGTGTGCTGGCTAACCATGAAAGTCTCATAACGGCATCTGCCAGTCATCTTCAACATGCTGTGGATACGTTGACCCAGACAGTGACAGGATTAGCCGCCCAGCTACTACAACAATCCTCAGTTGGTTCTTCTTCTGCTTCCTCCACTCCTGCTGCTGTGTCTCCGACTCCTGTCCTGGCCTCCGACTTTCCTGAGCCTCGTGTGGGAGCTCCAGAACGCTACGATGGGGATCCAGAGAACTGCTCACCGTTCATCTCGAACTGTACTCTGTTCTTCGCCCCTTCAGCCACGCTCGTCGCCTCAGAGCTAGCCAAAGTAGCTTTCACCATAAATCAACTGACGGGTCGGGCACGGCTTTGGGCAACAGCAGAGTGGGACCGTCATTCACCTGCCTGTCAGAGCTTTTCTGCTTTCATTGAGGAATTGCGCAAGGTTTTTGGACACTGCCCAGCCAGATCAGAAGTGGCGGCGGGCCTTCTTGATCTGAGACAAGGACAATGATCTGTAGTGGACTTCTCCATTGACTTTCACACTCGAGCCAGTTAAAGTGGTTGGAACCCTTCTGCTCAAATCGACGCCTTTGTGCATGGGCTAGCGGATTACATTAAGGATGAGCTGGTCTCCCACGAGGTTCCGTCTTCCCTTGACGAGATCGTCGACCTGGCAATAAGAATCGACCTCAGAATCCAGGCAGGGAGAAGAGAACGTCGCCAGGGATCCAGTCGTCAGTCCGTGCAAAGAACACCTCAAGGAGATACTGCAGGGCAACGTTTGTCATCTGAACCCGCCGAGCCTGAACCTATGCAGTTGGGGCGCACCTCCCTTACTCCAGCTGAATGGAGCAGATGCCTGTCAGCCCAACTGTGTCTGTACTGTGGGGGACAGGGACATTTCGTTGCTGCTTGCCCAGTAAAAGAGCAGGCTCATCCGTAGTGGAGGGGATACGGATGTGCTCTACTGTCGAGTCCTCTCACACCCTTCATCCCCTGCTTCAAGCTTGCCTGCTCCTGCCTGGTGGTCCTCATACCCTGGCCATGCTCATAGACTCTGGTGCCGACTCCTGCCCCATCAGCAAGGACGTGGCAGAACAACTGGGCCTAGGGCAAGTTCCACTTGGTCGTCCCATCCCTGCTAAAGCCTTGGACGGACATGAGATGGGAATCATCACGCACCAAACTACTCCAGTCTCCATGCTCCTGTCTGGCAACCACAGAGAAACCATCCAGTTCCACATCCTCAACTACCCTGATCTGCCTCTGGTCCTCGGCTTCCCATGGCTTTGTCGGCACAACCCCCAAATAGACTGGTCCACCAGTACCATCCGCGGTTGGGGAACCGCTTGTCACCTTACCTGTTTAAAGGACGCCATGCCCCCACTCCAGCCAGTGAGCACCGTGCCTCCACCTGAAATCTCCAATGTGCCTCCAGATTACCATGACTTTAGCCCCGTCTTCAGTAAGGCCAAGGCCACTTCTCTGCCACCTCATCGTCCATACGACCGTGCAGTTGATCTCCTTCCCGGCACCACCCCTCCCAAAGGTTGGCTGTATTCCCTGTCTGCTCCCGAGAGAAAGGCCATGGAGGAATACATCAGTAATTCACTGGCTGCTGGTCTCATCCGTCCTTCCTCGTCGCCTGCTGGAGCAGGATTCTTCTTTGTGGAGAAAAAAGACAAATCCCTGAGACCCTACATCGACTACCGAGGACTGAACGAGATCACGGTAAAGAACCGTTACCCTGCCTTTGATCTCCTCCACCTTTGAGCTGTTGCAGGGGGCAACCATCTTTACCAAGTTGGGTCTTTGCAATGCCTACCATCTGGCGCGCATCCGGGAGGGAAACGAATGGAAGACGGCATTCAACACCCCCATTGGGCACTACGAGTACGTCGTCATGCCCTTTGGACTCACCAACGCTCCTGCAGTCTTCCAGGCCTTGGTTAACGACATACTCAGGGACATGATCAATAAGTACGTTTTTGTCTACCTTGACGACATCCTCATCTTCTCTAAGAACCACAGTGACCACGTTCATCATGTTCAGTCGTCCTCCAAAGACTTTTGGAAAACTCCCTTTTCGTGAAGGCCGAAAAGTGTGAGTTCCATGTCCCATCTGTCTCCTTCCTGGGCTACATAGTTTCCAAAGGTCACATCCAAATGGATCCCGCAAAAGTCTCTGCAGTCACCTCCTGGCCTGTTCCTGAGTCACGCAAACAGCTTCAACAATTCCTGGGGTTCGCCAACTTCGACAGACGCCTCATTCGGAACTACAGCACTGTAGCAGCCCTGCTCACCGCCTTCACCAGCTCTAAAAGAACCTTACACTGGTCACCTGTCGCTGACACTGCCTTTCGGACCCTGAAGGAGAGGTTCACGTCTGCTCCCATCCTCCAGATGCCTGACCCCGAACTCCAGTTCCTCTGATGTGGGAGTTGGAGGCGTCCTTTCACAGCGGTCTCCCTCGGATCACAAGCTCCACCCCTGTACTCCGTCGCCTGACCCTAGCTGAGAGAAATTACGACATCGGCAATCGAGAGCTCCTGGCCGTGAAACTTTCTCTGGAGGAGTGGCGCCACTGGCTAGAGGGGACCAAGGACCTGTTCATGGTTTGGACTGACCACAAAAACCTTGAGTACATCAAGACCGCCAAGAGACTCAACTCCCACCAAGCCCGCTGGTCCTTGTTCTTCACTCGATTCAACTTCAATCTGTCTTATCGTCCTGGGTCCTGCAACACCAAGCCTGATGCCCTGTCTCGCCAGTTCCTCCGGGATGACAACAGTTTGGAGGAACCAGCTCCCATCCTCTCTCCTCCCTGTGTCATTGCCACCCTAACCTGGGACATTGAGGAATGGGTCAAAGCCGCCACCATGAATCAGCCTGGTCCCAGTTCCTGTCCACCCTGCTGCCTCTTTGTTCCTGAGGCCCTTCGGTCTGAGGTACTCCAGTGGGCTCAAGCCTCCAACCTGTCCTGTCATCCTGGATCCGGTCGCACCCAAGAAGCCCTGCTTCAGAGACTCTGGTGGCCCACTCTGGAGGAGGACACAAGGGACCTTGTAAAGGCCTGTGTTATCTGCAACCAGCACAAGCCTTCGCATCAAGCTCCTTCTGGAATCCTCCATCGGCTACCAATCCCTCATCGGCCCTGGTCCCATATCTCCATGGACTTTGTCACCGGACTTCCCCCCTCGGACAGACACACAACCATCCTCACAGTCGTCGACAGGTTCTCGAAGATGGCCCACTTCATCCCCCTAGTCAAGCTGCCATCTGCCAAGGAAACTGCCCAGCTGGTTCTCAACCACGTCTTCCGTCTCCATGGTCTTCCTGTGGACGTGGTTTCTGACCGTGGGCCCCAGTTCTCATCTGTTTTTTGGAAAGAGTTCTGCAGTCTCCTCGGGGCCACCGCCAGTCTATCCTCTGGATTCCACCTGCAGTCCAATGGACAGTCCGAGAGGATGAACCAAGAGATGGAGACGGCTCTTCGTTGCATGGTTTCCCAGAACCCCTCTTCTTGGTCCCGGCAGCTGTTATGGGTGGAGTTCACCCATAACTCCCTTGTCTGCTCATCCACTGGTCTGTCTCCGTTCCAGTGTGTGTACAGATACCAACCTCCTCTGTTTCCTGCCCTGGACAAAGATGTCTCCTGCCCTTCTGCCCTCTCCTTTGCCCGTTGTTGCCGTCGGACCTGGGCCCGTGCTAGAGCCACTCTCCAGAGGTCGGACTCCAGCTCCTAATTATCAGGTGCGTCAAAGAGTTTGGCTATCTTCTAAAGACCTATCTCTTTGCATAGAAAGCAGAAAACTCGCCCCTAAGTTTGTGGGTCCTTTTCCCATCCAGAAAATCATCAGGCCGACGGCCGTGAGGTTGGCGCTTCCCCATTCAATGAGAGTCCATCCCACGTTTCACGTCTCGAAGATCAAGCCAGTCCACGAAAGCCGTCTGTCTCCTGATGTGGCTCCTCCTCCTCGTCTCATCGATGGGGGCTCTGCCTTCACCATCTGCCGCCTGCTCCGTTCCTGTCGGCGAGGAAGAGGTCTGCAGTACCTTGTGGACTGGGAGGGATATGTTCCTGAGGAGAGATCGTGGGTGCCATCTCAGAACATCCTGGATAAAGACCTTATCAAACAGTTCCACGAGAGACACCCTGAGCAGCCGTCCCTTAGAAGGCAGGGACGCCCATTGCAACAGTCATCTGTCATCGACCCAATAAACACCAACACGTCTGAGGAAGAGTCGAATGTTGAAGAGGAGGAGGAGGAGGTCACTGTTCCACCACCTGACGTCCGTGATGAAGAGTACTGAGGTCCCTCTTCCCTCCCGCCCTGCCCCTGTAGATGATGTTGGGACTTCGGGAGCCGTCCCTTGAGGGGGGGGTTCTGTCACAACCACAGCCTCAGTCTCAGCCTGCCACACTCCAGCCTTCACGTAATCAGCTCAACTCCTGTCACCTACGCGCCTGCTCACACCTGCACCTCATCTACTGCAATCAATCCGCCTACTTAAACCCTGGCTCCACACTCACTCTGCATCAGATCGTCTTCGCTCTCATGCCAAGAAAACCAGACCAGCTATCCGGACTGATCACCCGTTGCCGAGCTGTTCTGTTCTTCATCATCTGTTCCTCGGCTAGACCTCAAGGTATTGACCTGTTTCTGCTCTGCACTTACCTGCCTGCCTGATCCCTGGTTGCTGACCTTGCCTTCTGTTCCTGACACCGTTCCTGATTGGATTAAGTCTCTGCCAAACATTTTAGTCTAGTTTTTAATTGTTGAGGGAAATGTCAGTTAATTAAGTTTTAGTTTTTTTTCCATGAGCACTTGTTTTATTACTTACTTTTTAATTTTCATCAGGGGAAAAAAGGTTGTTGGCTAAAATAATTAGTCAACAAAATTAACACTGATAACAACTGTAGGACTCTGTTTAAGAGTGGAACAAGATAATAAGACAATAGCAGAAGATAACGCAACATAATGTGGTTAAAGAACGAGTCACAACAAGAACACAGAACTGTTTAGAGTTGCTGAAGAGTTTATCTGATGACTGTAGGCAGAGGCAGGCTAATACTTCCCATTGACTCCCAGTGTTTGAGCTGAGCTAGTTACTGGTGGGGAAACTTTGACCGTTTCTTACTTGTTACTGCATGCACACTTGGAAGTGAGGCAAGACACGAAAACAAAAAAAAGTTTGACTATCGCTTTAACCTTTTGCCTTGCACTGTCTCGTCACCATGTTGTTGTACCCCATAGTCACGTTTTAGCACTCTATACTTTTCTTGATGCCACGTAACTCTGCTTGTTTTTTTGACCTTGCCTGTTTTTTGCCTCACATTTGGATACCTCTGCTTTGCCTTCCTGCTTCTCTGTGTACCAAACCTTGTCTGTATTAAACTGTGACTCTGGAAACTGACCGTTGTCTCAAGTCTTGCATTTGGGTTTTTTCTGGTTATATTTATGACACATGTAGGCTAACCCAGCATATAGGTCCAAAACTACCCAACCCTCTGGGTATAACCCAGAAAAATGACCCAACAGGCTTCACACAGTGTTTGGGTGGTTTGATAACCCAGCATGTTTTAAGAAGTTGCATTCATTCATTTCCCAGTGTTGATGCCTTGGTAAGAATGGCTTCATACTGAAAACAAAAAAATCTTAGTTTGTGATTGAGGTGAAAATTGTCACAAGTTAACAAGCTCAAAATGTCAGACTTATGATTGTCTCTTGAAATGTGTTAATAAAGCTGATCAATTCTTTAAGATGTTCTGTTGAGATGAATTATCAGATGATTGTCTTTTTGTGTTTCACAGATTTCTCACACTTCCAGGTGAATAAACCTCAAGGATGGGAAACGTACCAATAGTAAGGTGTCAGAGGTGTGACTGTGTCGTGTCTGAGATACCGTTGGCAGTGTTCGTGTTTCTACCTCCAGAACAACCACTATACGAAAGACACTATTGTAGGAACTGTTTAAGGGAAATCAGAGATTTGGAAGCAGAGCAACAGAGACAAGAGGAAGAAAGAAGGAGACAAGAGGAAGAAAGGAGACAAGAGGAGGAAAGAAGACAAGAAGAGGAAAGAAGGAGACAAGAGGAAGAAAGGAGACAAGAGCAGGAAAGGAGACAAAAAGAGGAAAGAAGGAGACAAGAGGAAGAAGGGAGACAAGAACAGGAAAGGAAACAAAAGGAGGAGAGACAGAGACAAGAAGAGGAAAGGAGAAAAGAGGATGAAAGAAGGAGACAAGAGGAGGAGAGAAGGAGACAAGAGGAAGAAAGGAGACAAGAAGAGGAAAGGAGACAAAAGGAGGAGAGACAGAGGCAAGAAGAGGAAAGGAGACAAGAGGATGGAAGAAGGAGACAAGAGGAGGAGAGACAGAAACAGGAAGAGGAAAGAAGGAGACAAGAGGAGGAAAAGAGGAGGCAGGAGGAGATTAGAAGGGGAGAGGCCCTGAATCAAAGACTAGAGGAGTCTCTCCGTCGAGCCTTGGAGCAGCAGGATGTGGAGCTGAGCAGTAAGGTGTCTGAAGAGTTCGAGTCAAAGCAGGACGTCCTGAAAGTGACTCTGAATGAGTTTGAGCTGAACGATGAATCAGATGGAGGCACTGATGAGCTTCTGGAGATCATCTCTATGAAATGTGATATTCCACTTCATGGTCTTTGCCTGAGTCAGCTGACCTCTGATGATCTGCAAAGCATCCTGTCGGCCCTGGACACTTTGCTGTTTGATGAATGGGTGACGGCCCAGCCCTCCCTCAGCACCCTGCAGCACACTCATGTGTTCATCACGGAGCTGTGTGCGATCTCACTGCAATCTGCTGAAGGAGTTTTCCTTCAGAGTGTCTCCAAACATGTGCAGGACCTTGTGGACTCCATCAACCAATCAGCATGTAGCATATATGAGAGTTTCCTGCTGAGCCAGGCGCTCTTTCTAACCCTGACGCACTTCCTGTCTGAGTGCTCTGATTGTGACGTGGTGCTCATGGCCAAACAGTGGGCTGAAGAGGAACTTTCTTTGGAGGATGTCTTCATCATTGAGTTCCTTAGCACACTCATTTCATCTCTGCAGACTTCTGTGGAAAGAGTCACTTTTTTTATTCTCAAGATGGAGATCCAGAGTCTGAAGCTTCTCTTAAACATGATCTCAAACATCAGAGAAACCTTTGCAGAATCAACCCAGAGGGTCCTCAAACTTGTACAAATGAACCACTGGACTCCAGTAGAGGCCATGAGTCTGTTCACAGAGCTGTCAATGAAATACTCAGAGGAGGAGTCACTAAGTAAAGTCCTGACATTGGTCCAGGTCCATGAACTTCCTCCAGGGTGGACGGATGAGTCAAGATGCTCCCTCATCCATGCTTTGGCCTCTGCAGACCCTCACAGATCTCATGAAGACTTTCAGATGAGCCTTAGACAGAAAGATGAGAGCAGTCTGAGTGAAGACCTAACAGAATTAAAGAACTCATGGAATCTGGAGGATTCTGTCACTGGCATGATTAAAAACATCGTCACTGGTGTCCTGCAGGATTTAGAAAATGCTAAAAGATGAACCATTCTCCAAAGATTCCTTCAAAGGGTTAACTCTTGATGCAGATGATCTCACAAAGTGTCTGCGTTACCTCTGCAGAGCAGTTTTTGACTCCAAAGGCTGGTGGCCCACGGTCAGGATGATGCTGCGCTGGTGTGCGTTGCTGCTGACAAGGAGGGGTGCAGTGGTAGAGCTGGTTGGTGCAGAAGCAGACTCATGTGTCACTGCCATGATTTTAGTAGTGCAAGTGCTCATGGGAAACAAAGTGGACATTATGCTGAGCTCTGACAGGCAGCCAGAGGACAGAGCAGAGGAGTGGTCCGACTTCTACAAGTACCTGGGACTGACCGTTGACATAAGTACTAGTAAATCTAACACACTGAGCAAAGACATCTATGGAGCGGACATCTTATACTGGACCATCTCTGACTTTGTCTCAGAGTGCATTCAGCAGGGCATAGAGGTCATCAAAACAGGAAACCCTCGGCAGAGTCGTCACTTTATATTCGAAGGACAGAGTCTCACTTCATCAATGGATCGAGAACTTTCAAAGCTTAAAGACTATGAGTCTGGGGTGATCCTGCAAAGCCTGATGGGTAAAATCCCCAGTGAGGATACTGAACTGAGACATGGATTCATTAAAGCTCTTTTTCAGGTTCTCCACTCCAACCTGAACAAAGATGACAGCTCAAACAGTAAAGTCCTCCGTGTGTCCCAGAAGATTAAAGGAAAGGAACTGCCTGTCACTGAGGTCTTCATTCTGACCTCTCTGGAGAAGCTCCTGAAAGAAGTTACCCTGGAAACAGAAAGTGAGGAAAACAGGACATCTGCAGGGAGATGGTGTTTGGAGATGCTGTTCAG
Source organism: Cetoscarus ocellatus (assembly GCA_037902135.1). NCBI lineage: Eukaryota > Metazoa > Chordata > Actinopteri > Labriformes > Labridae > Cetoscarus > Cetoscarus ocellatus. The sequence goes on along the minus strand of JBAMNC010001251.1, from coordinate 58,191 downwards.
CTGTGTGGAGCAAATCGAGCCTTCAACAACAGCAGAACTCCTGAGGATGGTTTCAGACCTGGAGGCACAAAGACTGTGGTCAGCAGCAGAGTCTCTGGACCTCCTTGCTGCATTGATGGACCATCATTATGATAATGGCTGCATGAACATCATGAAGATCCTACATTTGATGCTAACATATCAAGTATCTTCTCAGTGGATGGATGACAAGGAACAAAACCTCCTGAAGCTTGTGGGCAGATACAGAACCAAAGATCTGATCAAACATTTAGAGAAGAGCCTCCAAAATGAGAAAGCCAAAAGTATTGATGCTCTCTTTGATGAACTACAGCAGATGGCAGACGTGGATGAACAAACACTGAATAAATCATACAGTGTAGTAGCTCATGTCAGTGAGCTGATCAGGACAGGTGAAATTAAGAAGCACACAGATGTTCGGAGAGCTCAAACTTTGAGTCACAGCAGAGAAACAGAGGACCTTCAGCAGGTCCTGGCAGTCATATGTAATGCTGTTCACGCCACTGGTCCATCATTCAAAGGAGAGAGTTGGTGGCCCAGAGACACTCAGATGATCAGCTGGTGTCTCCTGGCCCTGTCTGATACTGGGAGGCTGCTGGAGATGAGCACTGGAGAAGGAAAGTCATGTGTGATAGCCATGTTTGTTGTGCTGCGTGTGCTGCAAGGTGAAAAAGTGGATGTAGTGTCCAGCTCCTCTGTGCTATGTCAAAGGGATGCAGAGGACTGGAAGAACTTCTACAAGTACTTTTACATGACAGCTGACTCAAACACAGACAAATTTGACGATACAGATCGAAAAAAATGCTACCAGAAAGATGTGGTTTATGGAACCATTGAGGTCTTTGCAGCAGATCACCTCCGCCAGATATTTGAGATGAAAGATGTGAGGCCTGATCGTCAGTATCAGTGCATCATTATCGATGAGGTTGACTCTTTGCTGCTGGATCAGGAGGTGCAGCTGACATACCTGTCAAGCCCCATGGTCTCAATGCAGCACCTCAACATCATCTTGACCATGATCTGGGGTCACGTCAGTCAGTACGGCGTCCTGTCTGCAGAGCACCGCACATTTGTACAAAGTCCTCCTGCTTCATTCTTTAAGGCCATTTTTGACTCATTAGACACAGAAGGGAGTGACATCAATGATCCAATGGACATTTTGAAGATTGCTGAAGAGACCAGCACAGTGAAAAAAGGATTTACTGAGGAATTCTGTCAAAGTGAGAAGGATGACCTAAAGAAACTGAAGACTGTGAGTCAGGATGCCATGGTGGACTTTTTCCAAAAAATTGAGGACTATGTCCCCTATGGCTTCACTGTTTACACTTTAGACCACCAGGGACTGCTCTATCTAAGAAAGTCTAGTCCATACAATGACAAGGACATTCCAGAGCTTAGGTTTCTCGTACTTGATGAAGGTTTGTGTTGCACGCTCTATGATTCAGAAGAGGACCTCATCAAGCCCATCGCAGACATGATCTTACAGACGGTCCAATACACTCCATGTGAAGATGATAGGACCAAAATCAACATCCCCAGGTTCTTGAGGGACCTGATTGAGAAGAAAGTGTCTGTGTGGGTTCAGAATGCCTTTTTGGCGAAGCAGTTGAGAGAAGGGAGGGAATATGTTATTAAAAATGACAGTGTCTGTCCTGTGGACTTCAGATCCACTGGAATTGTTGAACTGACCAAGAAATGGGGTGATGGTCTGCAGCAGTTCATAGAGATAAAACACCAGGTCAAACTGAGTACGATTTCAATGGTGACAAATTATGTTTCTAATATTTCCTTCTTTGAGATGTACTGTGGGAAAATATATGGAGCAACTGGGACTCTTGGAAGCAAAGCAGACATCTTGTTTTTGCAGGAACTGCATCCAAACCTCTCTGCCTGCAAAATCCCAACATTCAACAGAAGGAAATTATTTGAGCTCAAAGGAACACTGACTGACTCTCCTGCCTCCCCTGACGAATGGAAATCTGAAATAAAACGTGTGGTACTGGATCAGATTTCACCAAAGTCATACAGGGGAGGAAGGGCAGCCCTGTTGATCTGTGAGACTATCATCAAGGCTGAAGAAATCCATGAAGGGTTGAAGGACAGCATCCCAGGTGAAATCATCCTCTACTGCCGCAGTGATGAGGACAGTTTGAGCAAAATTGATCACGAGTTGCAACCTGGGGATGTTATTGTTGCCACAAACCTTGCTGGGCATGGAACAGACATTAAAGTGTCCAAAACGGTGAACAACAATGGGGGCTTGTTTGTGGTATTGTCCTTCCTGTCTGAGAACACAAGAGTGGAGCTCCAGGCCTTTGGACGCACTGCACGCAAAGGTAAACCTGGATCTGCTCAAATAATCATGTCTGCTAAAGACCAGCTGCAGTCTGCCAGGCCGCCATCTTCACTGGAGGAAGCAAAGGACACAAGGGATCAACTTGCAACTGAAAAACACAATCGTATGATGGAAGACATCAAGGAGCTGAGACTGCGGGAGGAGCTGTTTTCAGACTACTGCAAAACTCTTCAAGAAATTTGCTCGAGCACAGATGGCAGTGAGAGAAAGGCTGCTGTTGCCATCTTAAATGAATACTGGGGTATATGGCTACAGATTAAGTCAGAAGAAATTGAACAATTAAAAAGAAATGACTTAAAAAGAAGTTTAAGAAAAGATTTAGCTGTGGCAAAAAGTCAGTGTCAAAGTCAAACGTCTCCGTGCTTCAGCATTTACCACTACATCAAGTTTGCAAACTTGGCTCTGAATGAAAGACAATGGGAGGAAAGCAGCACGCTCTTTGAAAAAGCCATGCAACAAGATAAAAGCTGGGCAGCAGTAGCTTTCTACAGCCATGCATACTGCACCATTATCCTGAAGAAAAAAGATTACCTCAGTAAGGCAAGAGATGACCTTCAGAAGGCTCAAGAGTCTCTAAAGTATCACAATGAAGAGTTCCTAGTCTGTTTGCAGATGGCCAAAATGTCCTCTCCAACCAACAAAGACCAAACCCTCCTGGAAAAGCAATTATTAAACAAGCAAGAAATGCTACATTGCTTGGAAAAAAATATCACTGAGGCGATCCAAATGCTGGATGAAATAAAAGAAGAGGGGCGTGATGCAGTTGCCAAAAAATCCTCTATTTTCTCCTTGGTGTCGAGTGATGATGCAAAGTTCGAAGAGGAAGCCACTAACCTGTTTAGACAGGGTCTGCAGTATGTATTCTCAGTTGAAAAGGAACCTCGTTTTCCATGGGGTGCTCTGCTAGCATTCCTTATTGGAGCAGCAGAAATCATTGGAGGAGCATTGCTGACTGCTTTTACCTTTGGTACATTTGCCTCAATCAGCATGGGACTCATCTCTGAGGGGATATCAGACTGCATATCTGCTGTTGAAAGTATGGTGAAAGGAGACTTCAGCTGGAAAGAATGGGCTATAGGAAAAGCCATTTCTATTGGTGTCAGTATTGTTGGATGTGGTATTGGAAAGCTTATTTCAAAGGGCTTCCAAGCTGCTAAGAATGCGTTGAGCAAAGTTGGCAAACAGCTGAAATGTTTGCCAAAGTTTCTGTCCAGACAGGCTAAAGAAGGCTGTACTGTTGTTGCAAAAACAAACATGAAGAATGCAGCTGTGTTCACAGTTAAGAAAATGGCAGAGGAACTTGTTTTCTATGGGTTAGGGAAGATAGAGGAGGAAGTCCTGAAACAAATATTAAACCACATTGAAAACACTGTCAAAGAAAATATTACAAATGATGTGAGGTCAAAGCTGAAAGGACGGGAGCTGGACTCATTATTGGATACTATCATCCTCTCACATGTTCCTGATGAAGGACAACTTCAGGATCTTCTAGAGAACAAAGACAGAAAGAGTAAACTGCTAAACATTTTCAGAGAGCTGAGTAATACTGCAGTACAGCCGTTCTATGCAGACCTCAGGTTGTTGACCAAACTGAATTCATCTCTCCGCAGTGTGATTGACAAAGTTAAAGCAGAAACCAAAGGAAATGCAAAGAAAATTTTGACAGCCATTCAACTCGTCCACATGGGAACAATGGCAACTGATGCAACTGTGGCAGTGCTCAGCTTTTCCAACAAGTTCTTCTCAAACCTTCAGGGACAGCTGAGAACATTTAAAGAGAAGTGTGTCTCAACAGAGGAGATGGAAAAGTGTGTCTCAACAGATGAGAAGGAAAAGCATCCAACTCCTCAGGACTCTGAGATGATGAAAGAATTCAAGCAGGAGTTGGCTGATATCATCAGCAGTTTAATGGCTGCTGCTTTGGTGGAGGTTTTCCACCAGAAGTTCTCCAGCCACTTAGTTTCCTGCATTCAAAGCAAGGTGCACGGTGTTATTTCCTCACACGTTAGATCTGCTCTGAAGACTGGCCGAACAGAGGAGTTACTGCGAGCTGGACAGAACATCAACTACATTAGAAACATGCCAGTGTGCCTGGACTCTAATCACCATGGGGGTGAGGCAAGTGAACTGTCAAAATCACATGCTGAGAAGATCAGAGATCAACAGACTATAGGCACCATTCTGGACCTCAGAGTCTTGTCTGAGACTACCGGCACTAAGGTGGTCATCCTTACTGAGAACAGCCAGGGCAAGCTGACCACGATGCAGGAGCTGAACCCAACCTCCAGCCCTGCTGGTGAAAAAGTCACACTGATATACCGACCAAAGAGTGACCGGTATCCTGACGGCCATTACGATGTGCTCATCAATAATCAGACAGTCAGCATTGACAGTAGCGGGAGGAACTGCCTCTTTCATGCTCTGGCACGAGGAATGAACCCACATGCCAGTGAAGCAGAGATCACAAGTAAAGCAGACAGACTCCGACATGTGGAGGCTGAGGCTCTCCTCAGACACCCAGGTCAATGGGGGCCCTTCATTAAGAAAAAGGAGTGGACTGAATCTATCAGAGGAGGAGACTGGTACTTGGCAAAAGGAAGTGGGAAAACACGTGAGAGGGTTGAAGAAACTTTAGAGACACTCAAGAAGTGGGTCGGAGAAGTCGGATTATACAAAACCTTGAGAAAACATGCAATTGAAAATCCAGGACTTGGACAGTTTCTCAATGCAGACCATCAGCCACCAAAAAGTTGTATAGTTGATGCACTAAAATTAAACCAAAACAGTGAGTTTGCCAAAGCCATGCTTGAAGTGGGGACTAAGTCATCTCCTCTGGATTACAACCTGATCGAGAAGGTGAAGAGTCATCATGGCCTGGAACTTCTGAGTGTTTTTGTTCCAACAGAAGTACATCGTGCGTGTCCCAGTACTAAATCAAAAGAATTCAGAAAGCTTTTGGCAAACAGCATAAAAAATGATGATGTTGTCGGGACCTTCAAACTGATGATTCTTGGTTCAATGCCAAGATTCAGAATAAAAAGCAATGAGGACTTCAAATCCTCCAACACCCCACAGAGCAAAACCAGGCTTTCTGTGTTTGAAGAGAGTTTACCAAAACACAGTACGAAGGTGGTAAAGAACTGGTTCAGCCTGCTGAACGACAAAGGAGTGATGACACAAGATCATCTAAACTCCATCACAACATGGATCAACAACCAACGCTACAATGATCAAAATGATCCCCACAGGAACATGGTGTCCAGACTCCTTTGATTAAAAGGTAAATTAACAGCTTATATGATTCTTTACAAAACACACACAGCATTTTCACACATCCCTAAAACTTAACTTTTAATACTATGTTATGATTGATTTTTAGGCACATATATCCTAACCAGATGTCACTAAGGTTGCTTTCAAACCTATCATGTATTTTTTTTAGCACAGAATACTTCCAAACTGCTTCAAGCAAAACATTGTTACTCAAAGCTCGTTGTGTATTTCTAGCTTGTAATGCAACAATGGGTTGAATGGCAAGAGGAAAGACAGCAGCTGCAGCCACAAATAATGGCAGGGGACTAGGCTCCATAGTATATGACAGGCTTTGGCCTGCCTGACTTGATGCAGTGTCACAGCAAACCAAACCGAGTGAAAAATGGTGGTGGTTTCTATGAGGACGACATTTCCATAGAGAAAGCATGGTGGTGGGTCACTTGACCTCTGACCTTATAACTCCCAAATTTAATCAGTTCATCATCAAGTCAGAGAGGACATTTGGCCAAAGTTTGAAAGAAATTCTTTAAAGAAATCTTAACGTATCAGGTTTACAGGCAAGGGATGATCATAGGGCCCAAGGACATTTGACCTTGTCCCTCCAAAGTCTTAACAATTAGTCTTCAGGTCAAAATTGATAGAAATCTATGAAAGCTTTCTCGAGTTGCTGCATTCACAGTTAAAGGAAGGCCTGAAAACTCCAAGACCTTGACCTTAAACTTTAAACATGGGTCAGGGGTTGACCCCAAGGTCATCCTGTCACCCATTACCCTGGAAAGCTTATCACATTATCCCTGGGTGGACATTAGGATAAGTTTGATGAAAACCTCCTCAAGTGGTTATACGGTAATGCACGTCGTAAGCAAACAATGACCATTAAACTCCATGACCTTGACCTTTGACCTATGTTATGGCAGACATTTGGTCAAAGTTTGAAGGAAATCCCTCACAGAACTCTTTAGATTTTGTGTTCAGGAACTGCTTTCACAATCAGTGAGTAAACATGAGGAAGCAGGACTTCGATCTCAAAAACCTCCATGAGTCAAAATGGACATCTGGACATTGTTTGATGGAAATCGCCTCAAGGGTGTTTGAGGTATTGTCTTTTCAAGCTAAGGGTCATCACAAGACACTTTGACCTTGACCTTTGATCTATGAACTCCAAAGTCTCATCTGTTAATCCTTGAATCTGGGTGGACATGTGACCAAGCTATAAGAGAGTGCTTTAAAGATTTTTGGAGATGTTGTCTTCACAAGTTTTGAGCCTTCACTCATTTGTATGAACAAGCAACACAAAACCTTGATGCCTTCAGCTTCAGCCATTCAGAGACACACAGGATAATGTCTAATTTAGGGACTTTGATTTCTGGCCCCGTCCACTGCTATGGCATGAGAAAAAACGCAGTCGGATGAATCTAAATTGCTCGAAAATGGCTCAGAGCTCCGCCAAAATTGTCTGGGTGAGTCTACGAGCGTATCTAATCCTAAAAATAAGGTCCAGGTGTCAAAAAACCGAACTTAACCTTTAACTAATAAAAATTTTAACAGATCCTCCTTTCCAAATGACACCTTACGTGAGGACTTTGCAGACCACTTCAGGAGTAAAATCAATGACATCAGGTTGAATCTTTTACCCCAACAGATTTTAACTGTCGACTCACCTAGGTTGTTGATTTTACCTGAGGAAACACTGGTGAGTTTTGCCCTGGTTGATGCAAGGACGCTTGGTCAAGTTTTCTCCCAGGTAAAGCCCACAACCTGCCTTTTAGACCCAATTCCCACACCATTTTTTAAAACATTTTATGGCTTCTTTGAGGAACAGTTGCTGTACATTGTAAATTGCTCTCTTCAGACAGGTGTCTTTCCTACTTCCTTTAAAACGGCGGTGGTGAAGCCCCTTCTGAAGAACAGCAATTTAGACCCCAATGTCTTAAACAACTACCGGCCTGTATCGAACTTACCATTTTTAAGTAAAGTTTTAGAAAAACTTGTTTTTAACCAATTAAATTATTTTTTAATTCAGAACAACATTTTAGAGAAGCATCAGTCTGGTTTTAGGATGAATCACAGTACAGAGACACAGTACCTTTTAAAGATTTTAAATGACACAGCGTCTCCTGATGACACAGGGCCTATTGATGCCCTTTTTAACTGTATTTTAGATATGAAGTCATGGATGGCAGCGAATTTCCTACGGCTCAACCAGGACAAAACAGAGGTCTTAGTCATTGGCCCTGAAGGCCAGAGAGAGAAACTTTTACCAAAACTCCAAGACCTTAAACCAACAAATTCTGTAAAAAATTTGGGCGTGATTTTTGACTATGAGCTTTCTTTTATTCCACACATCAAGAATATAACTAAGATTGGTTTTTACCATCTCAAGAATATAGCCAGAGTCCGCCCGTTTCTCTCTCAGGCCAGAACGGAGGTGTTAATGCATTCTTTTATCTCTTCTCGTTTAGATTTATTGTAATGCCCTGCTCTCTGGTCTTCCCAAAAAGAAAAAATCAAATCTCCAATTATTACAAAATTCAGCCTGACGAGGACCAGAGGGCGGGAGCATATTACTCCAGTTTTTAAATATCTGCACTGGCTCCCCGTGCGCTTCAGGATCAATTTTAGGGTTCTTTTATTAGTTTATAAATGTCTTAACAGCCTCGGGCCTACTTATTTATCTGACTTGTTTTTACCGTATCAGCCCTCGCGGACCCTGAGGTCCTCTGGCACCGGCCTTTTAACCATACCAAAAGTTAGATCTAAGACACACGGGGAGGCGGCTTTTAGTTATTATGGTCCCCGATTGTGGAACAGCCTGCCGGAGAATCTCAGGGCTGCAGAGTCTGTTGATACTTTTAAGAAGAGGCTCAAAACCCACCTTTTTACTCAAGCTTTTAATTGATTTAATTGACTTATTTATTCCTACAATATTTATTCTTATTCTACTTCATAAATTATTTATTCTATAATTTATTTGTTCTTTTAGTTATCCCTCTTATCATATCTAATTCTTTATTTTTTACCTTATTTTAGTTATCCATTTTATGCTATTTTATCTCTTTTTTATGTCTCCCTTTTCTTATATTTTTATTACTGTTTTAATTCTGATGGTTTTTAGCTCCGGGGTTCCCTCATGGGGGCTCTCCACGCTAGGAGCTGCTCCTGGTCCACTTCTGGGGCCGCTGCCGGTGGATGGCTCCACCTGTGTGGCTGGAGGCCCCTGCACTGTGGTGTGGGGCCTCGTGTCTGCGCGGGGTGGGGAAGTCTCCAGCTACGCTCCTCATGGGCCGGGAGCCCTCCTCAGCGTTGATGGTCCCCAAAGGTGGCTTATCCCTTACCTCAGACCTCGGTGCCCAGCCATGTCTCTCTTTTACAATAACTCGTGTGAATGTGTGTGTGGGCGCAGGTGTGTGTGTGTGTGTGTGTATGCTGATGTCTGCGAGTGTGTGTCTCGATATGTCTCTGTATTTTTTGGGGGTGGGATGGACGGGTTTATTGTTTTTATGTTGTTTATAGCCTCTGTGAGGCACTTTGTGTTGCTTTTAAGTATGAAAAGTGCCTTATAAATAAAGCTTGATTGATTGACTGATTTTTCTTGACCCTCTGCTTGTAATGTGCTCTTTACTTGTTGGTGTATTTTGTGTTCATTTCCTGTTTTATTTTGAAATCCTGTTGCTTTATTGATGTCTTGTTTTACCTCTTGTCTCTGTTTTTTTCCTGCTTTTGTCTCACTCACCTGCGTCTGATTTGTAATCACCCTCACTTGTGTGTGTATACCATGTGTTTTCATCAGCCCTCTGCCAGTTTGTTGATGTCTCCAAGTGCCAGCATGCTTTCCAGCCCTGCAGTTCTTGTATTTGTTTGCCCAGTTTCTTTTTGAAGACTTTTGAATGTAACTTTTGGAATTGCCTTTCTTTAGATTTTGCTAGTTTTTTTTTTGGAGTACAGAACTTTTGCCTGACTGCATTTTTTTGTCCTGGGTTTTAGCTGCATCCTGGTCTTATCTTTTTAGACGTGTCACTGGTGGTAACTGCACTGTTTAACTGTCCCATCCTCCTCATTTGTTTACATCCAGAGGTTAGTGAAGCTGTAAATATTCTGTGGCAGTAATGCACCAATATAGCGGCAGTAATGCACCAATCTGTTGCTTGCCGACTGCCAAGAAAATCCACAAAGAAGAAGAAAAACACGTGTGACAATTCATTCCACTGGTGAGTTATATTTTTTATATCGGCACACAATTCTGTTTAGATTTGTTTGTTTGTTTATGTGACCCACCTAGTTAAAGGGTTAAATATTATTTGATCTCTGTTAAAATATTGTTTTATTTTATGTTTTATACATTAAGTATTTTTATTTTGAAAACCGGAAGTTTATTTTGACGGGTAGGAGGAAGTAGCATGAAAAACGAAGATAGCTTAACCTCGCCAATGGATGCACGGATCACTGCTTCTACTCTCAAGTGTTGGTTGAAAAAGAGAGAAAAAGTTCTGAAAAGCGAAATTTAATGTCTTGAAAATTACAAAATGATAAAGTTTATAAACTAATCTGAGTAAACCCCCTGTTTAGAGGTTGGAGACCCGTCGAAGACACACTTTATCTTCCTGAATCAATCCTGATGTTAATCCTTCTTGGTAAGCTAGCACTTGCATGTGTTCATTGACTGTATATGTTAAGATGCTCCCATGTGGTCATGTTAGCTGATCATTTCGGGTACTTTGCACATTTTATGTCCATTTTGCAAGAATGTATATTGCTAAAAAGACGTTTGTTTTGTGGTTTGAGCACAGAATTCATGGTGATGGGCACTGTGTAAAATAAGTGCAATGTGGTTATATTACACTTTGAAAAGAAGTAGTCACACTAGCTAAACGTGACTGTGGGTTGAATTAACAAACATTTGAAGATAAAATTGTCATTTTAAGTTATTTAAAATGTGTGAACTAGTAAAAATGTGATTTTTGTTATTAAAAAACTATATATGTTTCATTTATTTTATTTACAATCTAAAATCCTATGTTAAAAGGGGTTATAAAGTGAGAAAGTACATATAACAAAACATGGTTTATGTATTATACTGTACCAGTTAATGCGTCTTTTATAAATAAGTGAATCCACTGGTAAAATGTGAGCATATCTTTGCATTTCATTTCATTACTATTGGTTAGAATGGTGTATTCTGACAATGTGAGGTATATATTTGAAAATAAGTGTAGTTATTCTTCTGTAAACTATAATTAGTGAATTGCAATTGCATAAGAATCTGGACTATAAAACCTGTTTGCAAATACAGGTCAAGTGTTTTGGAACCGTAGAAAAGTGACGCTCCCAGCCTTGGAGTCCAGCAGCATTGATGAGGTGATCGTTTGATGGCGAGCCTCCCAGCCGGATGGTGAGCTTCTGCCAACGGATCCTGTGGTAGGATTTGTGTCAGTCCCACTGACCGACACCAACAACAGACTACTTTGGATACATACCATGACTTGACTGTTTCCTCCGACTAACTGACCTGAACATTGAAGTTGCGAAGCAACATTCCCCGGGAAGAACATTTTCTATTTGGACATTTTATTTGTTTATCTGGGCCCATAGGTTATTGTACAGTGTGTTGTACACTCTTTTCATAATTTTTCAACTAAAGTTGCAATTAACTACAATTTCCTGTGTCCTCTGGTTATTGCTATACTTAAGCTCCCACGAATCTATAGATCGAGATGTGTACATACGTTGAAGTGGGTTACATTTAGTTTTATCTTTTCTGTAAGGGACTGACCTGATAATTTTGACCTCTTTAGGTCAGGCCCCGCCCCCCAACAATAAAAAGAATGAAGACGATGATGAGCTAGACCACGGACCTTTTTGTTTCCCTCCTCTCCTTCCTGGAATAAGATTGATTCCACATGGCTCTCATCCCGGTAAACAGCCCCCCCCCACACACACACACACACACACCCCCACACTCTAACACACACACACTAACACTAAAGAGGAAAAGGACTCTTTCCCCCTATTTCCCTTTTAAAGAACATATTTATGGTTTTGTTTTGATTGTTTGAATTGTATTTATTTTATTCACACCTGAAGTACGGCATAATTTATTTCCTTGAACTCATATTTTGTCTGTCTTGATTTCACGCATTCATTTTTTGAGCTTCTTGGGGTGAATCTTAGTCTATTTAATAACATTATTTTCCTTTTACACCTACTTTTTTAACCTTGATATTTGAGTTTAGTTACAATAAGGATTTAAGTAATAGTGAAACTTAAATAAAAGTAAATTAAATTAAATTTTCCTTAACTAAAAGTTAAACAAGAATGGAGTTATCTGAATTTAAAAAAATTTTTCACATTTCCTTAAATTAAGTTTTGAACTAGCCATAAGTTAAAAAAAAAATTGCATTAATAATGATCATTTTCCTAAACTTAAAGAGCTTGATAATATAGCCTAAGTTATTAATAAAATTATAAATTTAAGTTTAATAAGTCTAAATTAACAATCCCCAGTTGTTACAAAAAACATTCTCTTTAGGATAACTGGTGACTCCAAGTTGCCCTTAGGTATGAGTGTGAGCGTGAATGGTTTTTCTTCTCTCTGTGTGGCCCTGTGATTGGCTGGTGATCGGTTCAGGGTGTACCCTGCCTCTTGTCCAATGCCAGCTGGGATATACCCCAGCTCCTGTGACCCCAGCAGTGATAAGTGGTAAAGATGGATGGACTCTTACAATATAAATGCAGGTGGGCTGAAAATAGCAAAACATGGACTGAAGCTGTACGGTTGCCTTTTGCCATTTAATAAGAATAATGTGGTTCAATAAAGGATAATGACTTAATTTTACAGATACCTGTGTAATGGAACATTTTTAGTCTCCAAACCTACATATTTCCTCTTCTCTTTATGTCCTCCACTTTTCTCATTTCCAGATAACTCTAAAGTTACATCATTGAACTGCTCTCTCTGTTATAACTTTGGGAGGAGGCTGGTTCAGAGTGAGGAGGTCTGGCTGGTTCCCTCCAGGTGGACGGATCCACCTGGAGGGAAGAAACGGGGGCTCTTGATTATTGTTGGTGTCTGTACCTGCTGTAATAGCTAGTTTTTCGACAAGTTTGGTGTAGTTTTACCAACAGTACAGCCTATAATTATAACTTAAAACAAGTAAAGGTAGCAGAAGTAGTATTTTTCCAACAAACCATTTCTTCCCGTACACACTGCTGTCAACATCTCCGTAGGGGGCTGTGTTACTCATGCCAATGGACTAGTTCATTATGTGTATGCTAATGTGAAGCAGTCAACGGTTAGACCAGAGACGTTTGCAGCGACAAAACTGCTCCAAAATCACACAGACTTTAAAGGTACTACTTTATTATAAGTAGTAAGTAGCAAGTAACAGTCAAGTTTTTTTAAAGTAATTCCTCAAAAAGGTGTTCACAGGCCGACGTCAACCATGAAGAAACAAGCGTAGTATAAATTATTTAACTGCTCATTTTTTCAATTTTATTGCATCACACATGATAGACCTGCCCACTGAATATACTCTTTTATTAAAGTCTTTTAACAGGCTTATAACACTTCACACATTTAAGGTCACAACTCTTCTTTAACTGCATGTTTAATGTGTGACAGAATAAAGTCAAAGAGGGTGTTACGAGGAGTCAGGCCTCAGACTCTGGATACCACACCAAAGTTTGATCGAGGTCCACAAGATGGCGCCAATGAAACATACAGAGAGATGTGAACAAACCACTGAGGTAAAGTGACTTTTATTTTACTTCATAAGAGTCAGACGGTGGCCCAATAGGGCAAACAGCCTACAATGGCTCAGTGAAGTTCAGTAAGATAAAAACACCTGCAAGAACAGAACCAAACCCAGAAAACACCAGCTCCAAACATGATTACTTAACAAGTACACAATAAAAGTATTTTGTCATTATTGCAGTTATAGTCCAGTTGTTCCTCTTTACAGTGATACCAGTTTCATGATGTGCACACGGAAGAAACGATCACATTTCATTTCAATATTTGGCCAAAAGGGTTTAAAATAAACCATGCCATTCATTCACTGACCTCTATTTTTACACATTCAGTTCATTCATGTTGGAAAAAGAGGCATCTTAGAGCCAACATTAAAGCAAGACTCCTATATTTCCCACTTTTTGTGGTAAAGGGAAAACAGGAACATAATAAAGTCATGCAGCCTGACTGTCATCCCCCTCTCACTCAGCACAGAACATTTACCATGAAGGTCCAAACACATGAGCACTTCACATTTAGGAGTGGCTGACTGCTGTTGCTCTGGCAGATGCTTTCCTCTTATTGAACTGCATCGAGCTGTTATAGGCCATTTGATCTCGTCAGCCACCATCACGATAAAATAAGATTTAAAAATTACAGCAATAATAAAACATTTTAATCAGCTGCATATGAAGTCCTTTTGAGTTTTGTTGGTAAAAATATTTAACAAAGTGGAAGTCTCAGTTTCACTCCCTTTAAAATGTAATTATATTACCCATACAAATCCATGTTGCATCTACAACTGGATAATATAGACAAATGTGTATATCTTGATATTTTTTAGCTGATAAGTGATATTGAATACATACATTCTTCTGTAAAAACATGTTCCAGTTTAAGTCACATCCATATGAACTAAATGACAATTGTCTCACAGGCATATTATTTTTTCTTGTCATTTTCAATGCAAACGTCACCATGCCATTATGTGCACTGAAAATGACATGAAAAAATATAGGTTTAAAAATTAATAATGAATTAAATGAAGTAAAATATAGAAAGTGAATAGTAATTAAACTAGGGGTCATTTTGGAGTCCAGTGTAAATCCAGAACACAGGAAATAGACAAAGTTAAGGTTGTTAGTAAGCTGTGCCAGACAGAATTAAAGTACTGCAGTAACACTATAAACCTGCACAACCACTTACACCGACATCATGCGTATGCTTTGCAACAACCCCTGGCTAAACCTGTTGACTCAAAACAGACGCAACTTGACAAATCCTTTGCCTACAAACTGCCGCCAAGCCCTGTCCATGCACAGAAGATAACAGAGTCTCTGATTGTGTTCATATGTAAGGACCTTCGACTGTACAGTGCCGTGGAAAACCAGGGATTTAAGAAGATGGCACAGACACTCGAACCACGATACACAATACCAACATAAAAACAAATGTCAGAAGTTGTCGTCCTGGAGCTGTACACTGAGGTGAAGACAGCAGTTTTTGAGTTGTTGAAATCAGCAGAGAGAGTGGCTCTTATATGTGGTGGTTGGACTTCCAGAGCGACTGACCCCTACATAACTATCACTTCTCATTTCATTTCTAACGAGTGGGAATTGGTGTCAAATGTTCTGCAGAGCAGAGTCCTGCATGGAAGCTACAAAAGGAGCAATATAGTGAACTTTTTGACAGAGGCAATAAATGAACGGGGTTTAAGGGAGAAAGAAGCTGAGGAAGGAAATAAAGTGTTGACTGCAGGTAATTCAGTCCTGGGTGTAAAATTGCAGGGCAGATAAAACATTAACTAAGACAGTAAAGTGATATTCAATCTCATAAATCATGACAGATATTACCTACTGACTACAATGAAGGGAAGGGTTGTCTCAGGTGAGCTGATTATTTCTGAGAAGAATTTGGCGGTAAAGACGATCACCTCAGGTGAGTAGAAACCAAACTTTAAATACAAAAAACTATAATGAATGAAGTGTACTCTATTGTTCGAGAGGCATTATCATTGATTGAAGATAAAATAGCATTTTTTCTGATCTGTAGGTGTGCACTGACTAATCAGGAATGCAGATTACGTGGACCAGAATAAATGTACTTTTGAGACTTGCTGCATGGCCACAAAAAGTGGTGATAAATTCCAGAAATTCATGAAAAATTCACAATGAGAGACGGACAGCCCAAAGCATCTGCAACACTCATCGGGTAAGTAATGGGGTGTCGGAGACCTGTTTTTGTGAATCATTTAAAATGTTTGTAAACCCTAAAATAGGAAACAGTTTAAGATCTTCTGAATTTGATATAGACTCATTTGTGCTGAAAAGAAAAACTTCTGATGAATTTAAGCGCATTAACGTTCAGATAAGACTCAAAAGTTTTATAACTAGTGCCTGAGGTTCAGTCCAAAGGATGTAAAGTCCAAAGCATTGAAGTTACATATTAACTTTATGCCTCCAAGACGGTTAGAGCAATAAAAAAGAATAGCAGGTACCATACAGAAAAAATCAAGGATGCGCCTAAGAACGCTCTCAAGTTCATGCAAGTATTCCAAAGTAAATGGTGGTTATATTTGATGTAAAATGTGTTTATTTATCCTGTTTGGAAGTGGTTGTTTGCTCCTGTGAGTCTGCGCTGCGGGCAGAACTATTCCTTTAACAGTTACCTGAATATGGTAGCATCACACCCCCATCCTGGCCTTCATGCTCAGGTTTCCTGTTTATTCAGAATTAATTAAAACATTTGATGTTTTGTTGGATTTGCACCTCATCACATCTCTAATCTTTTAAGAGTCTGCATGCCTTTGAGATCTTTGAGGTATGCAGAGCAGCTTCTCCTTATCGTCCCTCAGGCCAGCTAAAGCCTTTTCTGTTGTGGCCCCTAAATTATAAAACCAGGTACCTCCTGAAATCAGTCTTAAGTCCCATCATAAAAACTTACTTTTCTGCATTGGCTTCTAATTCAGTTTGAGATTGATTTTCTTAATTGTTTTTTAATTTAACTCTCTGCTTCCGTGTTTTATTTGTATCTTATATGTCTTTTTAAATTGGATTTACTTTGCTTTTTAAGTTTTTTAATTGCCGGTTATTGCTCGGTTTTATATCAATTTTAATTATTTTAATTTTATTACCTGTCTGCTTACCTGTTGTTAAACCTAATTGTTTTTAAAATCTTCTCAGTCAAGTGGATTGGATTGGATGGTAGAGGCAGTTACCTTTGTAATTCTGAAATAGGCAGTTTGTTTGCAATGTGAAGTGATTCACTTTAACAGAATGTCTTGTACACTTTGACTTAAATATTTTTTTATGCCTTTGTGTAAATGTTGATCCAAACTCACCGTCACAGACTTTGACCTCTGTTTGTCGGCATCTTCATGCAGAAGCTTAAGGACTGTCTCAGACTGTATGTTATAAACACAATGTTGATCAGAACTTAGTGCTACAACATTAAAAACATCCACTTAATGTTGAAAGGAAATGATTACTATTATCAACAGGTTCTGTTATGTGTATTTTTATATGCACCTGTTGATATGTGGATGAAATACAGTAAAAGCTGAGGAAGGAAATAAAGTGTTGACTGCAGGTCCTCCTGATATGGTGAGAGGCGGTCAGGACAAAACATCTGTAGCACTCATTGGAGAGACCTGTTTTTGTGAATTATTCAAAATGTTTGTAGTCCCTAAAATAGAAAACAGTTTAAGATCTTCTGAATTTGAAATTGTCTCATTTGTGCTGAAAAGAAAAACTACACATGTGTTTAAACATTTTAATGTTCAGATAAAACTCATAAGTTTTATAACTGGTGCCTGAGGTTCAGTCCAAAGGATGTAAAGTCCAAAGCATTGAAGTTACATATTAACTTTATGCCTCCAAGACGGTTAGAGCAATAAAAAAGAATAGCAGGTACCATACAGAAAAAATCAAGGATGCACCTCAGAACACTCTCCAGTTCATGCAAGTATTCCAAAGTAAATGGTGGTTATATTTGATGTAAGATGTGTTTATTTATCCTGTTTGGTAGTGGTTGTTTCCTCCTGTGAGTCTGCGCTGCGGGCAGAACTATTCCTTTAACAGTTACCTGAATATGGTAGCATCACACCCCCATCCTGGCCTTCCTGCTCAGGTTTCCTGTTTATTCAGAATTAATTAAAACATTTGATGTTTTGTTGGATTTGTACCTCATCACATCTCTAATCTTTTAAAAGTCTGCATGCCTTTGAGATCTTTGAGGTATGCAGAGCAGCTTCTCCTTGTCGTCCCTCAGGCCAGCTAAAGCCTTTTCTGTTGTGGCCCCTAAATTATAAAACCAGGTACCTCCTGAAATCAGTCTTAAGTCCCATCATAAAAACTTACTTGTCTGCATTGGCTTCTAATTCAGTGTGAGATTGATTTTCTTAATTGTTTTTTAATTTAACTCTCTGCTTCCGTGTTTTATTTGTATCTTATATGTCTTTTTAAATTGGATTTACTTTGCTTTTTAAGTTTTTTAATTGCCGGTTATTGCTCGGTTTTATATCAATTTTAATTATTTTAATTTTATTACCTGTCTGCCTACCTGTTGTTAAACCTAATTGTTTTTAAAATCTTCTCAGTCAAGTGGATTGGATTGGATGGTAGAGGCAGTTACCTTTGTAATTCTGAAATAGGCAGTTTGTTTGCAATGTGAAGTGATTCACTTTAACAGAATGTCTTGTACACTTTGACTTAAATATTTTTTTATGCCTTTGTGTAAATGTTGATCCAAACTCACCGTCACAGACTTTGACCTCTGTTTGTCGGCATCTTCATGCAGAAGCTTAAGGACTGTCTCAGACTGTATGTTATAAACACAATGTTGATCAGAACTTAGTGCTACAACATTAAAAACATCCACTTAATGTTGAAAGGAAATGATTACTATTATCAACAGGTTCTGTTATGTGTATTTTTATATGCACCTGTTGATATGTGGATGAAATACAGTAAAAGCTGAGGAAGGAAATAAAGTGTTGACTGCAGGTCCTCCTGATATGATGAGAGGCGGTCAGGACAAAACATCTGTAGCACTCATTGGAGAGACCTGTTTTTGTGAATTATTCAAAATGTTTGTAGTCCCTAAAATAGAAAACAGTTTAAGATCTTCTGAATTTGAAATTGTCTCATTTGTGCTGAAAAGAAAAACTACACATGTGTTTAAACACTTTAATGTTCAGATAAAACTCATAAGTTTTATAACTGGTGCCTGAGGTTCAGTCCAAAAGGATATAAAGTCCAAAGCATGGAAGTTACATGTTAACTTTATGCCTCCAAGACAGTTAGAGCAATAAAAAAGAATAGCAGGTACCATACAGAAAAAAAATCAAGGATGACTTCTAAGAAAACTATTTGAGAGAAATCTCAGCCTGATTCTCAAAATAAAACACAACTCATTTCATTAAAATCACTGATCTCAGTAAACAATTAAAAAAATAATATTGAAAACACAGTAACTTGAAGTTACACTCACTACTTCTGGGCTCCACTGTGAGCCCAGCCAACCACTCATTACATTTACCTCAAATACAGACTTGAATTAATATTAATATTCTAACCCCCAACCCTAATTTTATATAGTAACACATTTAAATCTTCAAGGCTTATTTCATCGAAGAGCTTTATCAATAGTTGTAATTTAAAACTCGTAATTTGAAGTCTAAACTAGTTATTAGCTCCCTGTTGCAACAAAGCCCACACTGATGTTAACGTAAATCTCAGCTCTGAGGAGGAAAAAATAGATAAACACGGGTCAGGATTCTGTTGATGTGCATCAGCTGTCAGATTTCACAGAGGGCTGAAAATGTGACTTTTCTTTCTTTTGCTGAGCTTCAACAGACGAACTGAGTTCCTTTTTTAAATTTTTTTTTTTTAATTAGCATTGTAGTAAATACTTAGCTGGGTTTTTATACATTTTTTGTTACACCCAAAATTCTGTATCTGTGTGAAAATGCCTACACCAGTGATTCCCAACCAGGGGTACGTTCACCCCTAGGGGTATGCGAGAATATGGCAGGGGGTACATGGAAACATTTAACAATTTGTTTCCAACTTTTAAGTACTGAGATAATACAATAATTAAATGGTGTGTGTGCGCTACAACTAGTTTTCCCAGAGAGACTATAACCTGTGGCACAGCCGAGCCAAAATAAAAAACGGCTGCTAACCTGCAGCCAGGCAAACATGGATAAATGTCTGAAACCTCCAGTTGCTCTGGATTCAGGAGAGGGTTCAGAGGAGTCAGCCGAGAAATTTTGTTAAGTGTTTTGTTTCAGATTTTAAATTATAAATGCCTTTTTAAAGGGGGCTTATTAAAAGGAGCTTCTGTATTTTGTGGTAAACGTTACAACAGTTATATTTAACAAAGGCTGGTTGTTTTGTATCTATTTATTTAGATTACTTATTTATTTTCAAGGGAGCATCTTATTTATTTTTGTATTTAATTTGAGTTAAAAAGAAGAAAATTTCTAAGAATTAAATGTTCAAATTAAGGAGAAAAAAAATATTTTCATTTAATAATTAGTTGTGTTACGTTCTACTTTTGAAGAATCATCAACATGTATGAGTGAAGGAGCGCTCATGGTATTACAATAAGACAAGAGAGGTGGGAGCCACTGGCCTTTACAATTAAAGACTTGTGTGGTTACTACTGAATTCTTCTCTGTGTGGACGGCCCCTTAAGCAGCCCGTTCACCCACCCCCCTTCCCCACTAACCAGTGTGGCGTCCTGTATCCTGTTTCATTGTCGGTTTTAAGTCATTGGCTCAGGGTAGCAAGCCCCATGCACAGCAGAGATGGTGGAATGAATGCAGAGCCTTGACAATATGGCCCCAAGCAGCACCGGACCAATTAGCCAATTACCAGAAAGATGACCTGTCAACCAATCAGAGCAGACTGGGCCCATGTAGGGAGGACAGCCTTGAAGGGGGCATCTCAGACAGACTACAACTAGAGGGATTTTGGACCATGGTAATTGTGGACATATTCCAGCAGTCATCAAATATAAATATATCAACTAAAGTTAAAGCAAATTATGGGCTGTTTGATGGAAAAATCAGCAAAAGTTGCGTGGAATTCTTCTGCACAACTGCCATATCGCTCCTACTGGTTGTGATGGACAGTCACAGGGGTCTAGACCAGCTAGACCTATTTAATGTGACTGTTTCTCATTGTTAATTTTAAAAATTGATTGCTTGTTCAACAAAAGGAAGTTTTGATCTGTTTTTGGTGAGCAGAGGAGCACAATGTCAGGCAAGGGGGTATCTCTGATCACCATCACCCTGTAAAAACATTGGAGTACTTTACTGCTGACATGAAAAGCTAAAAGTTTCATAGATTGATATTTGTGACGTAATTAGAGAGGTTTTGTCACACTTCTGTGGGTGGGGCTTGTGTGTGTGATTGTTTTGATTTCAGTGTAATTACTTGAAGTGATCTGCTGCTGTACACTGTAGAGAATTTTCAAAACTCTGTAAAAACAGACGGAAGTTCAGACCTAATATTTATATTAATATATATTTTTCACAATGCTCTCTGCTTCCTCTGACTCAAGCATACTTGTTATAAAGTTTTTGTTTCTTCGTTTTTCCAGCTGGATTGTAGTTGCTTTGTAACCGACTATAAAGTGACGCAATCATGAAAAAAGCAAACCCTTGGGCAGACTCAGCTGGTAAGTGTACTCGACTAAAAACTCATCAAAAAATCATGTCAAACAAAGTTGTTTAGGTTGGAGGAGTGACATTCTGTGCTTGATAACTGACATCTTTGGTATGAGTTATTTACTAAAGGGACTGTTTGAAATATTAGCCAAGGTTTTGGCCCAAGTGAGACATGAGTTGTTAAAAGTTGAGCCAGGTGTTTTGAGTTATTTGGTTTTTTTGTCCTTTTGTGTGTTTCAAGTTTAAGCATGAACGAGTACTTCTGTACACAAGACAAAGTCTGCTGCATCTTAACTTCTCCTTCTCCTCCTGTGATCAGTGCCAGTGGCTTCCTCTGAGGGCTGATCAGTAGCCATAAAAGGCAGCAATTACCATGCCACAGTAAAATTCACTTACATTGTCTTCATTCAACATGTCTACATGCTTAAATGCATTGGGTTTCTGCCGTGTAATTGACTGTTTAGCTCTCAGCCTAAACAAGCAATTGAATGCGTGTATCTAATAACGTGGCTGGTGATGGTTCAGCTGCAAAAACTCGGCCTTTAATATGAAAAATAACTAAATTACAACAGATGGACTGTATTAAAATGGAATGTGTTCAGGCGGCTCAACAGTGAAGATTAGAAACGCAGCCTAACAATTTGCTTTCCAGACCACTGGCCACAAGGTTTGTGTTTTAGAATATATAGCAGATATAAGCAGTGACACTGGTGGCCTATCAGACAGAAACTCGTGTAGATAGTGTTGGCATGAGTTGTGGTAAAAATGTAAACAGCTTAAGAAATCAATACTGATCATTTCAGCCAAGACAGTTTACCTTTGCACCATAAACTTATTCCTCTGTTGTCTGTTCATACAGCTTTGATGGTAAACAGCACCAATTTTCAAATGTTTAGCAACAGGGCCTGAAAGAGCAATTAAAAAACAACATGCATTACAAACCTGAACATTATTGTACATAACATATACCTTTCTGTTTCCTGACAGGGCCAGATGCTCCAAGGCCAGCAAAATGCAGTAGAAGTAATGAATGTACGCCTCCTTACAGTAAGTCTATGAAGCTGAAGTAAAACTGTTTGTTGGGAAAACTAAATCCTCAGTGTTCAATGGTTTGAGAGATTCAGGCGTGTGGATTTGTATTTTATTTTGTCAAATACCACGAAGTACCAAGATCCATCAGGGTAGCAATCTGTTCTAGGTGTTGGTCAGAGAACACAACTGGAGTACTTGAGTAAAAGTGTAGATCCTCCTGGTCAAATAATACTCCAGTACAAGTGGAAGTGGCTCAGTCAGATTATTACTTGTGAAAAAACAGTATTTGCTTTTATAAATACTGAGGTATGCAGTCATGCTTTAAAACATGAAGAATGAACATTGTGTTTTCATGATACATAATTGTAGTCAAGAACATGGCTGAAAATCCTAAAGTTGCATGTACTTTTGACAATAAGTGGATTCTGCCTGCTACTTGTTTTCAAGTGCTGGGGAAATAATCCTGTATGATGCCCTGAAAAAGTGTTAAATGTAGCTCGACCCTGAGCACTTGAAGATACTAATGCTGGGTTTCAAGTGAGTTGTCTGGCACAGGTTAGCATGTTAATTTTGACAACACTTTTAATTTAGTGTTATTTTTAGTCTTTCACCTAAAATATCTTTTAATTTTATTCATAATTTAGTCATCTAAATTGTTTTAATTTTAGTCTACTTTAAGTTGATGAATTTTTACAACATTTTAGTCGATGAAATCTTCTGTAAATTTAGTCAACTAAAATATGAAGTGTAAAGGGTAAGGCATTGTTTATGTTTCCTTGAATCTCTGAAGTCATGTTTTACACTTGGATAAAATGAAACATCTAACAACCCTTTATTGAATGTTTGTAAAGTTTGAATGTATAACTGCTGGATCGCTCCCCAACTTATCCCACCACCATGAAGCTAAGGCAGCTGTGATTAGATGTCCCTCTTAACTTATCCAACTTTCCACACTACCAAAGTAGCTGTGATTGGATATATTCTTAACTTGTCCCTACTTTCTACATGACCAAATTAGGTCTGATTGGATTAAGTCTCTCACACAAAGAGCAACAATGGAGGACTTCCAGCACTCCAGTACTCTATGGCAGCTTTTCTCAACAGAGGTGCCATAGCCCCCTGGGGTCACTCTAAATGTGCAGTGTGTTTGAACACAGTGTGGTATGTATTTTCGTTTGCGCAGGATTTTTTTAACCCATCAACAGACTGTAGCGCTTTCAGCTCTGCCTTTTAGGGTAAGTTTGGTACACTCAGCACCCCTTCACAGGAGGTTGGTTCTTTGGGTACCTATTCTCCTCATTTGACAGTGGAAACAGCTGTAAATGTGTACGGTACCAAACCAAACTGAATCAGACTGCTTGGTGGAAAAGCAGCATGAGACACATTTTGGCCCCAACCCACCCACACCTTGTGGGGGTCCCACTCTTCAACCTGAGAAAACACATGCAAGTAAATTGAAAAACGTAATTGCACCAGGAGTGACCATGTTTACGAAAAACTTTCACTCAAATGTTTCCATGGTTGTCAATGATACAACAGATGTTAGATGTATATTTATGTTAGTATTTAATTAAATACATAAAAAAGGGACAGTTACAAGGATGGAGTTCTGAAAAACTGTTGCTGCAGCCCAATGTAGCTTAGAGTCACTTGTTAACCTTGCTGTAGTCCATCTGGGAAAGAACCCATAGAAAGTGTTTGGAGAGAGCTGAACCTTTCAGAAGCATATGCAGCAGGTGATTGGACTACCATTCTGTCAATCAGCATTTGTTACGGTCCAGGCAGGCACTACTGCCCTGCAGAACGTGAGCCACTTCGCAAAATAAATTCTTATCAAAACATGTCAGAAGTGGATCGAAAATATCCTTAGAATAGGGAAGTTTGTAGTGTTGATATTTGTTTTTCATTTAATAAAGAAATGTGGTCATGATCTGATAATATTGCTACTAAAGCTGTTAGCATCAATGCTAATGCCTGTACGTGCAGTCACTTCCTGCTGTCATCTCGCTCATAGCTCCTGCTCAAAAGGTCTCTGATTGGACCATACTGCTTTGGGCCGCTCACAATCGTAGATTGAATCTTGTCAAGATGGATCTCTCTGATTACAAACATTGAAAGGCAGGTCCAGCTGCTGTGTAAGGTTACACTATACCACCTGCAGACAAATCCATAAAAGGAGATTTGACTGATCTACAACGAGATAAAAACAGCAGCTTTTTTACTATAAGCATATACAACTTTGTTTAAGATATATTCTAGAATAAACACACCTAGCCATTTACCTGGACATGTCCTCTTAAGTTGGACTGCAAGTTTTTGCAGACTGTAATGTAGTTTTGTGGTAAGCAGAGCAAACATACACTGCCTTGCCAAAAAAAATAATGGCCACCTTGATTACACTAAGCAAATAGGTATGAGCCTCCTATTTGATAATTACTGCATGGGTGATTATCTTTTGGCTGGCAACAAGTTATTTAACCCCAACTGATGCAATGAGTAGCTTCTGATTTCTTAAACAACCATGTTGAAAGACACATCCTGTGGTCATGGAAAAGATGTTTAAGAAGGGTCAAATCATTGGAATGCATCAAGAAGAGAAAACATCAAAGGAGATTGCAGAAAACACTGAAATTGGGTTAAGAACTGTCCAACGCTTTATTAGAAACTGGAAGGATAGTGGGGAACCATCATCTCTGAGGAAGAAATGTGGTCGGAAAAAATCCTGAATGATCCTGATCGGCAACCACTTAAATGTTTGTCCAAATCAAATTGAAAAAAAACCAACAGTAGGTATGTATAATAGTAAAAGTAAGCGTATTTCCACACACACAATGCGAAGGGAGCTCAAGGGATTGGGACTGAACAGCTGTGTAGCCTTAAGAAAACCACTAATCAGTAAGGCTAACTGGAAACAAAGGCTTCAGTTTGCTAGGGAGCATAAAGATTGGACTCTGGAGGATTGGAAGAAGGTCATGTGGTCTGATGAGTCCAGATTTACCCTGTTCCAGAGTGATGGGAGCATCAGGGTAAGAAGAGAGGCAGGTGAGGTGATGCACCCATCATGCCTAGTGCCTACTGTACAAGCCTTTGGGGGCAGTGCATCACACATGTCTTCAAGCTTGTAATCAGTCAGTCTGCCTATTTAAGGGGTGAAAAGTAGTCAGTGTGCTGTTTGGTATGGTGGCGTGTACCACACTGAACATGGACCACAGAAAGCTAAGGAGAGAGTTGTCTCAGGAGATGAGAAAGAAAATTATAGACAAGCATGTTAAAGGTAAAGGTTATGAGACCATCTCCAAACAGCTTGATGTTCCTGTGACTACAGCTGCACATATTCAGAAGTTTAAGGTCCACAGGACTGTAACCAACCTCCCTGGACGTGGCTGCAAGAGGAAAATTGGTGACAAATTGAAGAGACGGATAATATGAATGGTAACTAAAGAGCCCAGAACAACTTCCAAAGAGATAAGAGGTGAACTCCAAGGTCAAGGTACATCAGTATTAAATCGCACCATCCATTGCTGTTTGAGCCAAAGTGGACTTAATGGAAGACAACCTAGGAGGACATCACTGTTAAAAGCAAATCATAAAGAAGTGAGACTGGAATTTGCCAAAATGCATATTGACGAGCCACAAAGCTTCTGGGAGAATTTCCTTTGGACAGATGAGACAAAACTGGATCTTTTTGGTAAGTCACATCAGCTCTATGTTCACAGACGCAAAAATGAAGCATACAAAGAAAAGAACACTGTACCTACTGTGAAACATGGAGGAGGCTCGGTTATGTTCTGGGGCTGCTTTGCTGCATCTGGCACAGGGTGTCTTGAATCTGTGCAGGGTACAATGAAATCTCAAGACTATCAAGACATTCTGGAGTGAAA
The DNA here is from genome assembly GCA_037902135.1 of Cetoscarus ocellatus. NCBI lineage: Eukaryota > Metazoa > Chordata > Actinopteri > Labriformes > Labridae > Cetoscarus > Cetoscarus ocellatus. The sequence goes on along the minus strand of JBAMNC010001251.1, from coordinate 32,230 downwards.
TGTGCTGCCCAGTGTCAGAAAGCTTGGTCTCAGTCACAGGTCATGGGTCCTCCAACAGGATAATGACCTAAAACACACAGCTAAAAACACCCAAGAATTGCTCAGAACAAAACATTGGACTATTCTGAAGTGGCCTTCTATGAGCCCTGATCTAAATCCTATTGAACATTTGTGGAAGGAGCTGAAACATGCAGTCTGGAGAAGACACCCTTCAAACCTGAGACAGCTGGAGCAGTTTGCTCATGAGGAGTGGGCCAAAATACCTGTGGACAGGTGCAGAAGTCTCATTGAGAGTTACAGAAATCGCCTGATTGCAGTGATTGTCTCAAAAGGTTGTGCAACAAAATATTCAGGTAAAGGTACGATCATTTTTGATCAGGCCAGTTTCATTAGTACTAAATTCTAAATTCATTCTAAAATAATTAAATAATTCTGTTGAACCACAATCAAAAAGCAATGTCTGATTTTCATTAGTTAATTTTCAGTAAATTTTTATTTTTTATTACTTTTGTCAGTATAAAGTTATTTCAGTGACTTTTGTGGGTTTTCTTTCTTTAACAGAAGGGTACCAACAATTTTGCACACATCTGTTTCATATTACACACCTTTCTTCGCCATTTGAAAAATATATCCAGGCTTTTAAAGACATGAAAGGTGCCAAATCTAATCAAATCAAATCAAGCTTTGTTTATAAAGCACTTTTCATACATTAGAAATGCAGCACAAAGTGCTATACATGTTAAAAATAGTCCCCCCCCCCACCGCCCCACCCGATCTCCAACCCCAGCACATACACACAAATCCACATACACCACACACACATACCACATACACACCGACACACAAGCACACACAGGCACACAGATAAAATGATCTTAGAAGCGTGTTATAAGCTTGTGGCTGAGTACAGAGTTGCCAGGTCAGGAAACGCCAGGAGGCCGACTGCACCGGGCGCCACCCACAGCCCAGGGCCAGGATGACTCCATCCAGGAGTGCACCACTACAGGGCCAGTGAGGGGCCCACCACAGCAAAGCAGTGCTGCAGACCCCACACTTGGCCAAGACGATGCCCATCACGAGACAGAGACATCCCAGCCACAACCATCTGCAGCCCCCGTGCAGGCGGCCCCCACTGAGGAAACACTGGAGATACGGAATAAAAACATAAAACTACAAATCTAAAAGTCATAAAACGAAATAAATAAGGAAAGTTAAATAAAATATAAAATGAAATAAAATATAGAATAAAATACAACATAAAATACTAACAAATGGCTAAAATATCATAAAAAGTAAGTAAGTAAAAAGAGGGTTAGGATGTATAAATAAATAAAATTAACTAAGAATATAGATAAAATAGGACATTAGTTAAAAGCCAAATTAAATAGGTGGGTCTTGAGCCTACTTTTAAAAATATGAACATTCTCTGCGGCCCTCAGGTCCTCTGGCAGGCTGTTCCAAAGATGAGGGCCATAGTGCTGGAAAGATGCCTCACCGTAAGTCCGTGTTCTAGCTTTGGGAATCATTAAGAGGCCAGTGCCAGAGGACCTCAGGGTCCATCAGGGTTCATATGGTAAAAGCAATTCTGAAAGATAAGAAGGTCCAAGACCCCTAAGACATTTAAAAACCATTAAAAGGACCTTATAATCAATCCTAAAACACACAGGGAGCCAATGCAGTGATTTTAAAACCGGTGTTATATGTGCCCGCCTTCTGGTCTTCATCAGCACACGTGCTGCTGAGTTCTGTAACAGTTGTAAACTTGAGATGTTTCTTTTTGGAAGACCAGAAAGCAGGGCGTTACAATAGTCAATATAACTGGAGATAAAAGCATGCATTAGCGTCTCTGTGTTAGCCCAGGAGAGAAAGGGGCGGACTCTGGCTATGTTCTTTAAATGCTAAAATCCTGTTTTTGTTAAATTTTTAATATGAGGAATAAAATTAAGCTCAGAGTCAAAAATGACGCCCAGATTCTTCACCTGATTGGATGGAATTAAAGACAGGGTTTGTAGTTTTGATAAAAGTTTCTCTCCCTGAGCCTTAGGATCAATAATTAAAACCTCAGTCTTGTCCTGGTTGAGCTGTAGAAAGTTTTCTGCCATCCAGGATTTAATGTCTAAAATACAATTAAAAAGGGCATCAATCGGCCCTGTGTCATCAGGAGACATGGATATGTAAAGCTGTGCATCATCAGCATAACTGTGGAACGTGATACCATGCCTCCTGATGACGTCTCCCAATGGAAGCATGTACAAGTTAAAAAGTACGGGGCCTAAAATTGAGCCTTGGGGAACACCACATTTGATTTTATGGATCCTTGATGAGCATGTGTCTAAACTTACAAGAAATTTTCGATCTGTTAGATAAGAACTGAACCATTGAAAGGCAGTACCAGAGAGGCCTACTAGGTGTCTTAGTCTATTTAAAAGAATTGTGTGATCTACTGTATCAAAAGCAGCGCTCAGATCCAGTAGCACAAGGACTGTAAGCTTGTATAAGTCCAAGTTACACCTAAAATCATTCACAATTTTCAGTTTATTCTTCTTCAGAAGGGGTTTCACTACAGCCGTTTTAAGGACAGCAGGGAAAGAGCCCGTCTGAAGGGAACAATTCACTATGTTTAAAAGCTCAACTTCAAGAAATCCATAAAGAGTTTTAAAAAGTGATGTGGGAATTGGGTCTAAAAGGCAGCTCGTTGGTTTTACTTGGGAGAAAACTCTACCAAGCATCTCAGCATCAACCAGTGCAAAACTGTCCAGTGTTTCCTCAGGTAAAAACAAGCTTTCTAATGTATTAGAAACAGTATTCTTATTGGATAAAACAGAGGATCTTATAAAATCAATTTTACCCCTGAAGTGGTCTGCAAAGCCTTCACAAAGAGAGTCCGAAGGAGTGATTTGGTGTCTGTTAAAAACGGGATTGATTAAAAGATTGATGGTGTCAAAGAGGATTTTTGGGTTGTTTTTATTATCTGTAATTATGTTGGTAAAATAGGTTGTTCTTGCATGTCTGAGAGCATCATTGTATATTTTTAGTTGTTCACGGTAAATCTGGTAATGAATCATTATCTTATTTTTCCTCCATCTCCTTTCAGCTACCCTGCAATTTCTTTAAAATTTTTTGATGTCTTCATTTCTCCACGGGGGTGTACGCTTAGGCAGTACTTTCTTTGTGGTTAGTGGAGCTACGAGATCAAGAGTTTTTTCTAATTTGTTAATAAAATGTTCAACGATAAAATCACAGGATGCAGGTGTAGCTGGGGGGTGGTTACCCAAGATTTCAATAAAATTTGCAGCCACTTCTGAGGTAAAATAGCGTTTCCTGACAGTTCTCACCGAGGTCTCCCGTTGAATAAAACTGGTGATATTAAAAAACACACAGTAATGGTCCGATACAGCCAAGTCAACGACAGAGGACACACTGACTGACAGGCCAAAGCTGAGGACTAAATCCAGTGTGTGTCCTCCCTTGTGACTCGGCTGTGTGACATGTTGTTTAAAATCCAAGCAATTAAGTAGATTTAAAAACTCTTTTGCCATAAAATCATATGGATTGTCTATGTGTATGTTAAAATCACCAGATATAATGATAAAATTGTAAGTGGCGTGGATTATAGATAAAAATTCTGAAAATTCACTGATAAAAGCAGCATCATACTTTGATGGTCTGTAAACAGCAATGCACATAATTGAAGGACTGTTAAAAACAATTGCATGATGCTCAAAGGTGGTGTACTGATCAAGTTTTATTTCTTTGGACTTTAGTGAGTTATTAACTATTGATGCAGTACCACCACCTTTCCTGCCACTTCTCAGGGAGAATGTAAAGTTAAAATTTGATGGGGAGGCCTCAGTGAGAATAATTGGCGCATCTGTACCCAGCCACGTTTCAGTTAAAAACAAACAGTCTAACTTGTCTGAAATCAGGTCATGGATGATAAAAGATTTGTTTAAAAGGGAGCGAACATTTAAAAGTGCAAAGTTGATGGTGACAGGTGAATTACAGACTGTATTGGTGGACTGTTTATGTTTTGGGAGAGGTCTGAGGTTATTGAAGTTCACAGAGTGAACATGGTGAGGTCTGGTGGTTATAAGACGCTGAGTGATGATAACAGGAATTGATGAATTGTTAGTGAAAACAGAGGGCCCAAGTCCAGTATTGTGTGTGTCAGAGGTGGAATTAAAAACATAGGAAGTGGGACCTGGGGGACATCATTGAGTGGGTGACAGGTCAGTCAGTGCACGTTTGGGGTGATGGGAGGAGAGTGTTGGTTGTTTGTGTTGTACACCGTATGCCATGTTGGCTGACAGCACACGGGTTCCAGCTCTGTTCAGGTGGAGGCCGTCTGAGCTAAAAAGATGTCTTCTCTCCCAGAAGGCATCAAAATTTCCACAAAGCCGACACTGTGGGAGCTGCAGGCTGTGGAGAGCCACGTATTCAGGCTGAGCAGCCTGCTGAAGCGTCCAATGCCTCTGCCACAGGTGGGGGTGGGGCCGGAGATAATGACACTCAGCTGGTGCTGTGAGAGTTTGTTAAACAGCTGCGTGAAGTCACACTTTGACAGTTCTGACTGTTGTCTGGGGGTGTCGTTGGTGCCCACGTGAATGACGACCCTGTTTACCTGTGGGTGAGAGCTCAGGATGCCTGGCATCCTCTCAGTTATGTCTGAGACTGTGGCGCCGGAAAAACACAGGGTGAACGCCCCTCTCAGACGGATGTTCCTGATGAGGGAATCCCCGATGACAAGCGTCGTGGCCTGTTGTTCGAGGGGGGCGGCCGGCTCGGCGATTCCGTCATCCCCACCAGGCGCCCGGGGGTGAGGACACCTCGTGTGCCATCGCACCGCGTCCCTGAGGAGCCGTTTTCGCTGAGCCGAGGGGCGGGAGGACGGAGGCGTGCGGCCCGGTGCTGGACGTCCATCCGCTGGAGCAGTGGCAGCCGTGAGTGGGGGGAAGGCTGTGGTGTCTGTGAGCGAGGGCACAGCGTCCACCAGATGGGAGGCATCGTGGTCAGCAGGACCCCGGACCCCTGGCTTCGCGCCCATAGATAGAGCTGCAAACCTGTTGATGAGGGGGATGCCAATTGAGGGGGAAGCCCCGCACGGAGCCCCGCCAGGAGGCCTCTTCCGTCTGCGGACCACCACTTCGAACCAGGAAGTCCCACCGCTCGGGGTAGAGCAGGAGGGCCGCTGACAGGTGGAGGAGGGAGGCTCCCAGACGACGGTGTTCCCCAGTGAGGCGGTGGCACCGTGCTGTTGCAGCTCACCGGTCTGTGTGGTCTCCAACCAGCTGGACAACGCCGGGAGCCGAGATTTAAAGGTGGCCAGCAGTGAGTCCTTCCTCTGCAACTCGTCCGATAGCCGTTCAATGTCCTCAAGAAGATCAGCGATCTTTTTCTGGGCTTTTTTAAGCAGGTGTCCTTCCTCTGCAGGTAAGGTGTCCACAGCGTAGCCTCCATGGCTGCCATGTTCGAGGGGTAGCTCACTCAAAAAAGTAAAATCCAAAAGTCCGATGACTAAAAACCCTTTATCTAGTAAAAGCACAAGTTAAAAGTAGCCTTATGCTCAAGGCCTAATGTATTAAAAACATTAAGAACCTTTAAGAACTAGATAAAAGTGGATAAAAGCGGCAGCTCAGCTGTGTGCCTGCTGTGGCAGAAACAGGAAGCAGAAAGTTTTGCCAAGACAAAACTTGTGGAGTCCAAAAGTAAGGAGAATATTGAAATAAACATAACAGCAAAACAAAACATTCACTCTGAAACCTGTTGATGTAAACAAATGAGGTCTATTTTGAGCCTAATATTTGGTCATGTTATAGTTTTGGTGGCCTCAGATTAATATCTTGTTTCTAATGGGCAATGGCTTACTCAAGTTTGGAAAAAAAAAACTTCTTTAAAACAATTCTCTATCTTACAGGTGAAGGGGAGAGACATACACCAGAGAGTCTCAGGATTGTCCTCTTAGGGAAGACCGGCTGTGGAAAGAGCTCTTCTGGAAACACTATTCTGGGAAGGGAAGTGTTTGAAGCCAAACCAATGCCAACATCAGTCACCAGACACTGTCAGAAAGCACATGGAGAGGTGAACGGTCGTCAGGTCACAGTGGTCGACACTCCTTGTCTGTTTGATTCGACTTTGTCCCATGAAGAGATTCATGAAGAGATGCTTCAGTGCATCAGTCTTCTAGCTCCAGGACCACACGTCTTCCTGTTGGTGTTAAAAATTGACAGATTTACACCAGAGCAGAGGGAGACAATAAAACTGATCAGGGAAGGCTTTGGGAGGGGTGCTGACAAATTCACCATCATACTTTTTACTGGAGGGGATACGCTAAAGCACTCCAAGATATCCATTGATGAGTACATTAAGGGATATAATGATGAGTCTTTCAAGAATCTGATTGCTGACTGTGGAGGAAGATACCATCTGTTTAATAACTATGATGACAAAAACCAAACACAAGTCAGTGAGCTGATAACTAAGATTGATGAAATGGTGAAGAGAAATAGCTGCTTCACCAACGACATGCTGGAAGAGGCTGAAAGTGCTATTCTAAAAAACATGAGGAGACTTCTGAAGGAGAAAGAGGAAGAGATGGAGAGAGAAAAGAAGGACCTGGAGGAAAAACACAAGGAAGCTATCAAAGAAATGAAGGAAAGAAATAAAAAACGGATAGCAGATATTGAAGAGAAGAGAAAACTGGGAGAAAAACGACTCAGAGAAATGGAGGAAAATATAAAGAAGGAGCACAATGAGAGAAAAAGAGACCAGAGAGAACGAGGAAGGGAAGAAAAAAAGAGAAAACAACAGGAAGAATCACATCGACGACAACTGGAACAGAAATTGGCAGATTTGGAGCATCAAATACAAACAAAGCTAGAATCCAAAGAAACCATTGACAAAGAACTGCAGGAAACCAGAGAGCAGATGAAAAAAGAACAACAGGCATGGGAGATGGAACAAAAATCACTGTCAGAGAAACAGGAGAAACAAGATAAACTGAGACAACAGAAAGAACAAGCTAAGCTAAGGGAACTGCAAGAGGAATATGAAAGAGAGAAAGAAGAAAATGAAAGGAAGCGAAAAGAAGAGGACAGAATCAGAAGAGAAGAGAGGGAAACTGAGAGGAAAGCCATTGAGAAGTATAAGAAAGAAACAGACAATCTGAAAAAGACATATGAGGAGATAGCCAGACAGAAATCTGAAGAGTTAAATGAATTCATGGAGAAATACAAAAGGGATTTTGAGGCCAAGGAGCTGGAGCACAAGAAGCAAATTGAAGACAAAGAGAAACAATATGACATCTTAAAGGCACTTTCTGCCCCAAATGAGGAACAATTAAAGAAAACACATCTGGACCAAATCTGTACTTTTGTGAAACATGTGACAAAGAAGAGGGAAGACCTAAAAGAGATTTATGATTTACAGAAAAAACAGGAAGAAGAAATGAAAAAGCAGAAAAATGAAGAGAAAAAAAGAGAACTGCAGAAAAAACATGAAAAAGAAATGGAAGACCTGATAAAGAAACTTCTGAATCAAGGGGACAGCACATTTATGACATGGATCAGAAGGTATCTGTGGTCTGAATAATACAAATTGAAATAATAAGATAATATAAAAAGTGGAATATACACTCACTGGCCACTTTATTAGGTACACCTTGCTTGGGCCTCATTTGGCTGTCAGAACGACCCTAATTCTTTGCATTGATTCAACAAGGTTCTGGAAACATGTTGACAGGATATCGTCACAAAGTAGCTGTAGGTTTGTTGGCTGCACATCCATGATGCAAATCACCAGTTTCGCCACATCCCAAAGATGCTCTATTTAATTGAGATCTGATGGCTGTGGAGGCCACTGGAGTACAGTGAACTCACTATCATGTTCAAGAGTTGAATTTGAGATGATCTGAGCTTTGTGACATGGTGTGTTTTCCTGCTGGAATTATCCTTCAGATACTGTGGTCTTAAAGGGATGCACATGGTCAGCAGAAATACTCAGGTAGACTTTGGTGTGTAAATGATGAATCATTGTTACTAAGATGCCCAAAAAGTGCCAAGGACAAATCCCCCACCAGTAACAGCTGCCTGAACTGTTGATACAAGGCAGGATGGATCCATGCTTTTATTGTTTACCCCAAACTCTGACCTGACCATCTGACTGTCAAAACAGTAATCCAGACTCATCAGACCAGGAAACACTTTTTCAGTCCTCTATTGTACAGTTTTGGTGAGCCTGTGTGAATTGTTGTAAAAACAGTTTCCTGTTTTTAGCTGACAGGAGTGGAACCCAGTATGGTAATCTGCTGCTGTAGCCCATCGTCTTTAACATTCAGCTTTTTGTGTGTTCAGAAATTATCTTCTGCATACTTTGGTTGTAATGAGTGATTATTTGAGCTCCTGTTGCCTTTCTGTTTTCTCAAACCACTCTGGCCATCCTCTGTCATCATCGACGAGTTTTTGTCCAGAGGTGTCGGTGACTTAGTCTGATAGTTCAATCTGTCAGTACTCAGAAGGTTGCAGGTTCAAACCCAGCTCCAGCTGTCACATGGCAATGTGTCCTTGGGCAAGACTCTTAACCCCAAGTTGCCCTCACTGCTGTGTCAGTGTTGTGTAAAAGGATATGAAAGGGAGAGGATGTGATCACGAATTCTGACAGAAACTCTGAACCATCAGTGAGTGAATGTGAGAGTGAATGGGTGGATGTCACCTGCTGTTTTCAGTGGTCGAAGAGACGAGACATGCACCATATGAGGTCAAGTCCCTTTACCATAGACCACTGAGTTCACTGGACATTTACTCTTGTTTTGGACCATACTTTGTAAAGCATAGATATGGGTTATGAGGGGCATTCCCAGAAGATCAGCAGTTTGGATTTACCACCCTGTCAGGCACCAACAACCATGCTACATTAAAGTAACTTAATTCCCCTCTCTTCCCTTTTCTGATGCTCAGTTTGAACTTCAGCAGGTCGTCTTGACCATGTTTATATTCATTTAGCTGCTGCCATGTGATTGGCAGGTTAACCACTCATGTTAATGAGGAGTTGAATAGGTGTACCTGATTAAGTGTCTCCTGAGTGTTAGTTTACACTGGTATACAAGATTCAGTCCATCTGTAGTAGTCTGCTGTAGAAGTGTTTCACAAATGGTGGGTCTGGACCACAAATGGGTCACAGATCTACTTTCTGTGGGTCCTAAATGTGTATTAGTGAGATTGGCAATACTGATATCAATACTGATCATGTTTTGTGTTTTGTCATAAAAAGAGAAGAACAAAAATCTCTGAAGAAGCAATGCAACACAAACCCTACAGCAGAGCCGGCCCTACCCAATGTGGCGCCCTAGGTGAGATTTTACGTGGCGTCCCCCTCCATCTGCGATTCACGTACGCTAACAAATCTAATTGCATTGTTTTTTGACATTGGCATTAATTTATAAGAAAAAATGCCACAAAACTAAATGCATAAGAAGTAACAAATACAAAAATCTGAAATACAACATAAATACTCTTATCGCAAAAAAAAGTTCCTGTAAATAAGTAAATAAATAATAATAATAGTTATAAATTATAAATATTATATAAATATCAATATCATTTAAATAAACATTTACAAACAATAATTCTGTTAATAAGGGAGACTTATTTTTTATTATCATTGTAGCAGTATTAATTGGACATTTCTTTACATTTGAATCAATGTAAGCTTTTCCATTTTAAGAGTTAAGAGTAATAACTTGTCTTAATGTTTTTCTATAGAAAGTGATTTTTTTTCCAGATTTTGTGGTGCCCTCTGGAGGCCACAGCACCCTTAACCTTTTCCATATTTTGCCAAATGGACCAGCCAGCTCTGCCCTAAAGCAAGGACAAGTGAATTATGCAATATGAAGATTTATTAATCACGTGATCATTTGTGTAAATTATTGACACAATTACTGGCTGTTGGATAGGATATTTTCTGGCAGAAAATATCCTATCCAACGGGCTTAATAATGTAAACAGCAGTAAAAATAAATGGAAACAAGTCACAGATCGTTTACTAAGATCACTGGTGCCAGAACAGGGGAACACTGAGACCTTTTGTCCCCCCCTTCTCATGGACAGACAGTCATACAGTGAAGACAGAGCAGAGTGATTATTTTAGTGTCTTATATTTTCTGTTTGTGTCAGACGTGATTCTGGCGCCCAGTTTCAGCATATCACTGCTGTGTAACACTGATCTGTAACAAAGTTTTGGATATATTTGAATGTACTCATTTTATTGTTTAATCTTTCATAGAAGAAAAGTGTCCCTTTGTGAATAACTGGTCAAAGAGCCCCATGCTCACCTCTTTCAAAATCCACATGTTAACTTTCACTATTTCTTTTTTTAAGCCAGGATTGTTAACAGAATGTTTAGAGCAGAATTTTTATACTTTAGTCTTTGTATTATTAGGTAAAAAGTATGTAGACCTATAAGTTTAAGTTTTACCACCTATATCTCTCATTTCATGTGTGTCTTAATTTGTGAATGTGACATTCCTCTTATTTTTTTATTTATCTTATTTTTGTTAGGACTACGTTTTATATCAAAATTATTGTTAAAAGTTCATCTGTTCAACGCTGTTGGTTATAATGATTTCAATGTTCGACTAATTTATTGGCCAGATTTAAGTTGATAAGATCATCCTGAAGTGTCTCCTCCTGGGAGGAGCTATGAAAAGGGGGGAGTCACCAGCCCTCCTTCTCCCTCTGCTCCTCAGTTCACGTCTTCCCCAAAAGTTAAAATCGGAGAGAAATGTTTCTTTCTCTTTTTCCTGATCTCTCTGGTTGTGGTCTCCTTTTTGTCCACACATCTTTTTCTCTCTCCTTCCGATTTCTGTTGTCAAGCATTTGATTTTATCGATGTATTTGTCAATTTTGTTTAAACTCAGCCTTTCAATTTTTCTTCTGTCCCACAAGTGAGTCTTGAGACTCTAATAAGTTTTTTTTTGCATAACAACTGAGAGTTTTTACCTTAACTAACTTCACTTTGGGGAGCCAAACCTGAGGGATCCACTGGTGCCAGTGCTGGGCCTCCAGGTCAATCATCCGGTCAATCGATCCACCGACAGCCTTCGGTAGCCTGGACCCTCACTTCCACTCCACGCCTCTCAAAGTAGACCTCTGCTCATCTCAAAAACTCGACACAGGTTGATGCTGTCTCAAATAGTTCAGTTAGTTATCTCTGCTTATTTGATCCTATTAAACTTCTCATAATCTGCTGTTGGTGTTCCCCACAGTCACTCACTGTCCTTAGATATATCTCTTCACTGTTCACAACTTTTTTCATTACTTCAGGTTTTCATTATTTCAGAATAATTATACCATTTACCCCTTATAATCTGTTTCATGTCATTTATCTATTTTTTGTAATAAACAATCCTTAAAGTTAAAGTTCTGTCTGTTAGTATTCTTTTCAGAAGATTGATATCACTGTAATAGGACATTCACTTGGGTTTATGAGATTGATTCAGTTTAAAGGTTTGTCTTAAATATAAAACATAAAGATTAAAGGCGTAGTCAGCGATCCTAATCTGAGAGCATGCTGAAAAAAAAGTCTGATTTCAATACACAGCCTGGGCTCTGAAATTCAGCAGGTAAATCCTGTGTGTCGGACCGAGCCACCAAAACAGGGGTACACCACCTCACGCCCAGGGGGGTGGTTCACACTCGTGCGCAGGTCAGACAGAGGGGAGGGGGAGTATTAGGTCGCTTGGCATGCGCAGTTTGCGTAAGAGAGAGACATGATAGTTACCCTCGAGCGTTGGCTGGTCCAGCCTCCGCCATGTTGGTCAGCTACGCAGTTTCTACGGCCATTTCCATTACAATGCGCGTCGGTGAACTTTGGGGGTGGAGACCGGGGGTGGAGTATGAAGGGAGAGGTGGGTCTGTATTCGTTTAAACTGAAAATATCAACAACCTCTCTACTCATTTTCTCCCACATCGCTGTGTACACCTTTAAGTATTATTGGTCGATCTTAAATAGTCTACCTAAAATACTTGATTCCCACTTTTGTGGGTGGTGCCCCTTTGAGTGGTTGCAAAATTACTAATAGAATATTAATTCCTTAAATTAATGTCCATTTATATTTAACAAATTATCACAACACTTCACATCTGCTCCCATCTCCCCTCCGGTACAACTTTCCTTGTAAGTAGTCCTTCTGGGGAAAACCTGGTCTGATAGGAAGAGATGGCATCCATCCTACTTTGGCTGGTGCATCTCTCCTATCTAAAAACATGGCAGAGTCATACTTATGACCTCTCAGAGATGAGACCATGTTGCAGAGCTGCAGTCCTCCATGCTCCTCTGCGCTTGCTTTAGGACAGTTATCCACCCATTACTGTTATGACAGTTGTGTTCATCACTATGATAACTGCTATGACAGTTGTAGTAGTGATGAATATTATTCTATAGAGACTGTGTCTGTCCCCCGACCCAAACGCCACATAGATGTTAGCACAAAAACAAATAAAAAAGGTGTCAGTCATAGAAATCTGGTTAAAATCAACACCTCAAATGTAGAAGCTTCAAAACATCAGATAATAAGATGTGGTCTCTTAAATATTAGATCACTGAGATCCAAATCTTTACTAGTGAATGACCTTATATCAGAAAATCACATTGATTTACTCTGTCTAACAGAAACGTGGCTCTGGATCTCTGGATTCTTCTTCCATTTACCGACCAGGGAGGCAGACACCCTCTCTACCTTTAAGGCTAGACTTAAAACATTCCTCTTTGATAAAGCTTTCAGTTAGGGACCAGCTCATAGTCCATAGTTTAGACACATAGTTAAGATGCAATAGGCTTAGACTGCCGGGGGGATCTGGCACACTGGGCTCAATCCCTCTCTCTCTCACACTCTCTCTCCATATCTGCCTCTGCCCCTTTCTGTTTGCTCCTGTACTCGTCTCTGGCTCTTGTCTTTTAGGTTGCCTGGGATCCTTGGTGGAGACTGCCTGCTGCTATGGAGTCACGAAGCCTTAATAACTACAATTACAGACATAACACATATTTGGCCATCTTATTCCAGTTCATAATCATTATAGCTGTTAATGTTGATATTAACATGATCTTTCTATCCATGGTTGATACATCTATAGTAACTATCTCTAGCACCACATGGGCATGAGATCCCTCTTGAAAATGAGGTGTCACATCTCAAGAGGTCTACCATTAATACATTTATACTTAACGGAGACAAATATGGTAGGGATGCACTTGTGGTCTGGGCACTCATGAGTTCATCACTACCATAAATTCTTATTTTCAGTAAGACTTTTATTGATTATACTTCTATAACATTTTCACCACAACCACACAGACATGAGGACCCTCCTCTAATAAATTTGTTTGCAGCAGACACAAATTTGACGACGACAGGTCTATGATTGGTCCTTTGACCTGTCACCAACTTTAGTTCTTACTTTAGTCCACTTGTCTCCACTTACCTCCCTCCCTTTGCCCACACACCCAACACAGCATCGTGTGGATTTGCTGTTCATCATGAGACTGGGGTCCACATTCAAGATTTCCTGCTGCTTAACAGAAGGTTTTTTCTTGCCGCCATGATGGAGGGATTCATGATTGGCTATATGGATTCATGTTGGGTGTTGGATGTATATATTTGTATATATATGTATATGTGTATTTATATATGTATATATGTATCTATGCATATATGTGTATCCATAATATGAAGAGCTTTGTGCTCTATTGTAAAGTGTCTTGAGATAACACTTGTTATGAATTGGCGCTATACAAATAAAGATTGAATGATTGATTGATTGATAAGTACTAAAGGAGCAATTTGTAGGATGGAGATCAGTTTGTATTTCTTGCAGCAGCAGAATTTTTAAAAGCATACAATGATTTTTTTACACACACATTCATGCTTTATCAGGATATGATTTGCCTCCGATCTTCTCAAAGACTTTGCCTTAAAAGGATCTGACTTCAGCTGAGGTTAAAAGCTCAGACCAACTGCATTTGACAAGAAAATGAGAGCAGAAACTTACCTGAACAGTAATAATCAAAACCAACTGAAAGAGGGTTGGAGGCTGTTGGAGGCTTGGCATGCCTGGATGACAAACCCCTGTCTGTCTACTGGAGGTTTTTTAAGGGCTGAGATGGTGGATGAATCAGTTCAGAGAAAATCGAGCAGCAGGATGGAGATGTGAAGCTATCCACAGCCATCAGTAATTTCAGCAGAACATAAGCTGTGATTGTTAATAAACACTGACACCCTGTGGGCGACACGAGAGCAGCTCCAGAGCTGATCAGACTTAAGCCAAAAAGAGATTCACACCATGATTGAAGACATGACAGAAATAAAGTCAGAAAGTAGAATCAGATGTTCTTTTTAAAATACATAGAATTATTCTAGATCCCATTCCATTGGAACACAGGATTATTTTAACTTTTATTCCCCAAAACATGTCAGATTTTACATCATTCACAATCCAAGCATGACTGTTTTTATACAAATGTAATAAATAAACCCAAAGCAGATCCTGGCAACATTTAGTGACATACTGTGGGGTTTTTTTTGTTATTTATTTTCAAGCCATTTTGGCTGTGTTGAATGAATGTAGCTCAAAAATGCCAGCGGATTTTGGTTAAAAAAAAAAAATAATGTATATGTTGTCTGTTTCCTAAATTAGCTTAAAATGGCTGAGCCACACAAAACCCAGGTCATTTGTTCTGAATGACTAAAATGTCTCATTGAAAACCACTGTAAATGCCATTTTAATTAAATCATTAACCTTGATGTTTTAATTAAATTTTCAACCACAAACTTTAAATTTTTGATCTTAATATTTGTCTACCAGATGATGGTCTTTTCCCATCAAAATCATGTTACAAAATGTCACACTATTTTTTACCTTTGCAATAATCCCTGCTTAAAGATTAACAGTGCATCAAATCAGTGGTGCTGCCAATCATAGACTCATATCATGGCCTTAAAATAACTAAATAACCTATTATCAAATAGCCATTAAAATGTATTTTAGTTTTTTTTTCTCTAAAAAAATTGAGTTGTGTGAACATACTGAACTTTAAAGAGCCCCCCCTATATATATGTATATATAATCAATATTTCTGATGTTTTTTTCAGACTTATGTAGTTTGAAAAGTTTACTTACAACAGCTTATGTGGCACTGACATTTTTTTTGTCACAAGAACCAAAAGAAAGATTTATATTTTTAATCTGACACTGCAATTAAAAAAAAAAAAAATGCATCAAAAATCAAAGTTCCTGCAGATCATTGACCCATTTCAGGGCTTGATTATGATAAGAATAATCAAATACACATTGAAATGTATTTTAGGGAAATCCTTTTAGTTTTTCTTTCATTATTTTCACTAAAATGTGTGAAGTTGAATGAACATACTGGCCTTTAAAAAAAGCTATGCATCAAAATTAATTTTGCAGCCAACCATTGACCCATTTTCTTGACAAAAACAGTGGAGCTATGTAAACAAAGTAGCCTTCCAAGGGCTGAAAGCAACCAATTATTAATAATTAGTCTGATGATTCTGCTGTCAGTGACTTTGACCTGCTCCTTGTGCCTCTGTTTCTGCTGCTCTCTCTCTCCCTGGGACGGGGCGTGTCTCTCTGGATCACCTGCATCACATCTGTGCAGTCATCTCTCTCTTTGTAAGCCTGACTCATCAACAGTGCCAGATGATTCACACTTGTTCAAGTGGTATTGTTGGCCACCCCTCGTATTTTTAAGATCTTTTGTCTTCATTTCTGTGCCTCGTCTTTTGTACCTGAAGACCCCACTAACTGCTCTCTCCTTCGTTACTTCAGTAAACCTGTGTTCGTTTGTGCACCTTTATCTAGTCTCTGTCTGCTTTTTTTTTTGTCATTAGGGATAAATGAGTGAGTTTATTAGAAGAACTCTGAAGGGTTAAGCTTGAGATATTTTTATTGTTCATATTAAAAATGAGCAGGTTGAACATAGTTTCTAGTTGTAGTCTCCAGTGTTTTGTGCTTTTGGTAAAGCCCTCTGGTTGTCATAACAGAGCTGTTGTACCTGCAGAAACAGAAAATAAAAGAAGACAGATGTTATGAATTGATTTAATTTATAATAGATCTATTTCTTGTATCACTTTACAGCAAATTACAGGTTTTCCTCTGACTTTAAAGCTCATCGATGTGAGGGCACAGTGGTGCCTGAAATGGGGACGTGTTTAGTGACCAAATTGTCCTCTTCATGACATCTCGAGCTGAATTTCTCTGAAACTTCTTCAGTTGTGATGATGATGAGGGATAGCCCATGGACCAATTTTTTCCAGAAGGAAAGCATGCTAACGTAAATCATCCACCTCCAAAACTGATCTGATTGAAAACCCTGTTTCTAGTTTCTCAGCTTAAACCTTAACAAGGCTCAAATCTGTTCATTTGTGACCATTACCAAAAGAAACCAGTTACTGATTTTCAGTTGAAACAAAATAATTAAATGTTATTAACAAATATTTATGTTCATGATTCAGTTATTTTCTTACTTCAGGTACACATTACATTGTCTTGATTATGAATTCATGATTTTAATATTTCATTGAAATCTTTTTGTATAACTGCTTTCTAACAATTTGCTAAAATTATTACATTAAAAATAATTTTGGATATTATTTTACATTTCAATTTCGACTTACCTTTACACTAAAACATTGGTTCATTTATGAAATATTAATAACAAGTAATTCAAAGTGTGAGAAGTCAAAATGGGCTCTCACTGACCGAAAAACTGGTCATCAGGTAAACTGGTGACTCCAAACTGCCCTCAGGTGTGGGTGAGTGTGAATGATTGTCTGAATTTGTATTTATTTGTATGTATGCATGTACAGTGAATTGGGTGACATGTTATCTTATAGTTTACAGACAATAGTAAAAACAATGCTTTTCAATTTCTTTAGTAAACATACGTAAATCGCTAATGGAGGGGGTGCCATATAAAGTCTCGCCCAGGGCGACACATTTGGTAGGGCCGGCTCTGCATGGGTACAACTGAAACAGCAGCTGTGATTCACCTGGAGAAGTGGGAGGAGTTTGGAGCTGTCTGTACCGTCTGGCCCAGCAGAGCAGAGGAGGAAGAGGAGGAGGATGATGAAGCTGAAGATGAGAGTTTTGTGGATTCCTGAGCGGGACAGAGACGCTCCCGACCAGAGAGGCACAAAGACTCGTGAAGAGGAACCACCGGGGTCCCAGCAAGAGCCGCGTTCTTCCAAAATCACACAAACAAAGGAAAAGAGTCTGTGAATGACTGCAGTGAGGTGAGGTGCTTTTGTTTTTCCTCTGGAGTCTACCTTCAGGAGGACTCTCTGGTTCTCCATGTCCTGTTTCCATGGCATCACGTAAAGTTTGGGTATCATTGGATGTTGGGCAGAGAACGTCGGGATGTGGGAGCGGGATTGCCTGAAAGGGAATTAAATTAGAAAGTTTACTTTGTAAAACCAAATTTACTAAAACTACTACATGGTGTTGAGGCTCAGTGGGGTTTACAAAGTTTAACAGGAGTCCTTTAAAGGAACTCTTGACCTAACAAGCAAAAGACCTACAGAAGTTTGACCCTGGATGTCCAAAACATGCCAGACTGTTTCTGAGTAAGAATGGACATTTGCAAAAATGTATTTCTTTTTTTCCTATTAATTTTACTGCCACATTTTTTTACACAAATAACATACAAGCCACACAGAATAAACAAAAAATAATGCCCAAACCCAACCTAAGCATACACACATGAACTCACACACACTCACCTGCACATACACCCACACCAGGAGAGAGCGATGCAGCTAAGATATCTGTAAATTTCAGTACCAAGTACTATAGAGTTTAATTCATCTTAGATCAAAAATAAAGGACAAACAAGTATCTGCTAATACATATCAATCATAAACAAAAACAAAACAAAACAAAAAAATCTGTCACAATCTATATAAATACCGTCAGGCTAAATCCAGATATTTCAACGAGGGGCCCCATGATGCTTCCCATTAGTTTCACGAGATGAATAACTGAAACAAGCTCATGTAACCAGATTTTGAAGCTCTTCCAGTCCTTAAGAATAACCTCTCTGGCTAGTACCATGCCCATCAGTACAACTGGTTGAATGTGTGGGGGAGAATTAAAGAGTCCTCTGAACATCCAAAAAGAGCCAAATTCCTGTCAGGGAGAGAGTCCTGTGGTAAAGCCCAGGAAAAAAAAAAAAAGAAACTAGAAAAGCACTCAGAGAGCGCAGACCTCCGCCAAGGTGATCCGGATCAGTCCCAAAATTTAATCAGTTCTTCCATATCCTATTTCCGACAATTCCTGAAAATTTCATCCAAATATGTTCAGAACTTTTCAAGTAACAGACAGATAGACGTTGGCAAAAACATAACCTCCTTGGCGAAGGTAAAAATCCTTCACCAAAATGAATTGATAAGTGGACATTCCCAAAATAAATGCAATAATGTACCATCATGTGATTTACATTTATCACACAGTGGGGACACAGAAGAATAAAATTTATGTAACATGACCTTAGAGTAGTGAAAACAATGAATCACTTTAAACTGAATTAGCCTGTGTCTGCTATTTATTGAGCAACTATGAATACGAGAAAGTCAATCCTCCAAATGTTATCAGACAGCGTATCATTAACTTCCCTTTCCCAAGCCCTCTTCATACAATTCACTTGCAAAAATTTGAATTGGAAAGCGATTTTGGGATATTGTGTGTTCATTAGGAACATGATACCCATCATGTTCCTAATGAGGAATATTATCATCATGTTCCCATCAGGAAATATTCCTAAATCACCGTAAGCATTTATCAAATTTCACATAAAGACATTCACAATCCAACCGTAATCATTAAAGTCCATGACCTTGACTTTTGACTCATGACCTTGAAAATCTAATCTGGTCATCTCTAACTGTAAGTAAACATAAGTCCAACGTTTGATGAAAATGTAAGAGTTCATGAGCCCTTGAAAGAAAAAAAGGTCATGAGGCTCCATGACCTTGACCTCTGTCCTATGACTTTTAAAATTTAGATTCTTTATCTTTGCATATAAGTGGACATTTGTGCAAAATTATCTGTTGACGAGTTCTTAACATATTGCATTCACAAGCAACTTATTACCTCTTACAATGGAAATGCTCATGTGGGTCCAAATGTAAAACAATGACCAGTTAATATTACTACAAATGATAAAACCAAATAAGTCTGATTTTTGTATTTATTTGTCATTTGTGAAGCATGTACAGTAAATAGGGTGACATGTTGTCTTATAATTAAAGGCAATGGTAAAAACAATGGTATTTGTTTTCTTTTGAAGCTTATGTAAATTGCAGCTGGAGGGGGTGCCATATAAAATCTTGCCCAGGGCCCCACATCTGTTAGAGCCGGCTCTGAGGGACAAGAACAGCAACACTAAGAGAGGACATGCCTCTGCAACACTGAACGAGAGACCACCTGAGAACAGAGTAGTATCATCATCCCTTGTGTTTTACACAAATTTCTGTTCTATTTGAAAACAATAACAATAAAGTAAAAATAACTGCTTTAGTATAAAAACATCAGGAGAACACTCACTCATGTTTGGTGGAGCTCCCTGCAGCAGCAGCCATGTTTGTTGACTGTGAGGGTCGCCTTAGAGACAGGCAGTGCATTGTGGGTAGAGGGTAGGGTTACAGGAGGAGGCTTTGGGATGTTCATGTCTGCTTTTTGTCTTCTTTTTATACATTACATTCTTGTATATTTTGTCTCATTTAATTTCTTTTATTCCTCTCTTCTTTCTTTCTTTCTCTATTTTATTTTGAACATGAAGAAATAATTAAAAACAGAACAAAATAAAAACAACAACCAAAGCACAAAATAAATTTGCCATGTGCATTTTTAGAATGGAGGAGGAGGAAGTTGAAGCTTTAATGCACATTTTATCTTGTTATGATGTATCAATGGTCTTAGTCCTTATCATATAGTTTCTGACCTCCATTCCCTTTGTTCCTGCTTTATTCTTCATTATTTTTGATTTACTCTGTTCCTTTTTCACATCAGGGCCCCCCACAGCTTCCCATGTGGCCCCCAGAGTAACATCAGATTCTCAAAATGCAAGAGGGGAATTTTCATTGTGCTTTGAAGGGCATCTTTGGTTTGTTCTGTCCCTACAAATATTAACACAACCCCAAAACAGTTGTGATTGAAACAGGTTTTTCTGGAATGACTTCATGTTTGATATCCACCTGTCAGCTAGTGTTGGCAAACTTTCAAACCTGAGTACGAGGATAAAAAAGTCAAATCCAGTGATGGGAAAATGACATCTCCATAGAGAAGCAAGGATATTTTTATTGGCCTTCTGTGGTTTGCAGCTGCATGGGTGATGGGGACTTATATAACTGTCAAATGCTAAGATTCATTCTTTTCAGCAAAACTAAATGCTAAAACAAAAGCACATTAATTAGACTTATATATTATTATTTCACTTATTTTAAAATCTGCTACCTGTAGCATATGTCAGAAAAACACTGACCATTCAACAAATGTAGTCGATGATCCCTGCTGTATGTTTAATTAGTCACTGTGTCAGTTGGTGACTTTCAGTGGACTGGATTCCTAAATGCCATCGTTAATCAGCTGAGAAAACAGAGTGAGGCCTCTTGAATGTCTCTTTATTTGGGTTTAGATACAAGCCCATGGCCCCCTCTGATCCTACGTTATGGTAAGTTTCACCATAATACACTGTGATGTGCATAAATTGAACATATTTACCTTTAATAATTGTCTGAACAGATTCTCTCTCCATAATTAATAGGCCCATTTTCCAAATAGCCTCAGTAAAGTGCAAAATAAAGTTTTTTTTAATTAACTACTGAATTTAGCAGTGACAAATACAGTATAAAATGTTACTGAGGAATCTCTTTCTAATGCACTGCACCATAGCATTCATAGATCACATTAATTTACAGTGTCACTGACTAAGGGCATTATCAGTAAGATCAACTGTAACTAAGGTAAAAGGAAAATGATGCAAAAAGGTTTCACTAAAATAAACTTTATTCGAAAAATATTTTTTGTCAAGGATTTTTTATACATTCACAGTCATTCATATCTGTGTAACAGTCTAAAATCTTAATTTAAGCTCAAAGAGAATTGATCAGAGTTAAATTAAAGTCTCACACACAGCTGATGTATCACTACAAACATTGTCTTCAGTCTTCTTTGAGCCCCATTACTCATGTCCACAAAACACAAAGGACCCAAACATTAAAGTGTCACATTGCTGTCAAAATTAACACAAACTTTAATTGTTTGTTTGGACAGAATAGGTGTACACAAAAGCTCTTAAATGCACATCTAATTTATACAAATCAAAAACAGCATCAACACCATCAGATTCTCAGTTTACTTAAGTCCTTTTATCACAATCATTAGAAATGTTACGGTTTGAAGGAGAAAAACAACAACAACAAAAATAATTGTACCAAGAACTCCCAACTGAGCTATTGACGTGTTAGCTGATTGGCTTGTCTGATTCTACCTGGCCCGTTCCATCTGCTCTAGATGGTACAGTAAAAATCTTCTTTTCCATTCATATGTGTCACTATAGTTAACGAGGCATTTGGCTACCTTATAATAATAATAAACAGTCATGTGAGGGGTACCTTATAAATATTTAAAGGCCCTGTCATAGACTACAGACGTAGCTGTGCTTTAGAGCAGATGGTGAGGGGTACCTTAAGACAGAGACTTATTTGCATAATGTGCTTCAGTCTGAGATAAATACTTTGTGAAAAAGCAGTGATAGCATTTAGACCTTAAAAAATGTTCAATGTCAAAGTCTCATACTAATTATGCTCATGCTTTCAGATCATTATGCTCCTGTGTCTTGTCATATTTTAGCGTTGATGACTTTGAATGGATGTCATTACCATCAGGATGTAACATTTACTATAATAAACTACATATTTACAGTTTATTTACAAAACTTTACACAGCACTTTCACATACACAGACGGGTTTCAAGTATCATCAGATGGCTTCATCCAGCAGTCTCTGAAGGTTTTTCTGCACCTGGAGGAACAGAAATGTAATTGTAAATGTAAATCTGATGATAACAGTTGTTTGTTTCTCGCTGTGATATCATGTCATTAGCTGAAGGCAAAACAAATGCTATCCTGGAGGCTAAAGTGAATTAGCACAACAGGCTAACAGGCAGCACAGGAGTCTCACACCCTGTCCCAACACCTGCACTTGTGCACTCCAGACTGTAGGGAGTAAGTGTTGTTGGAAGTTGAGGAAAAAAATCAAGATTTTTATTTTTAGATCTCCTGGAGCAAAAAATTGGAATAATTGATTCAATCAGCATATCGCCCAGCCCTTCAAAGGAGGACTGCAACAACAATGTCAGGGGAGAAAATGATTTCACTTTATGTCTGAGGGAACGATTTCAGGGCTGCAGCTCACGTCAGTTGCAGGACAAGATTCATTACCTCCGGCAAGTAGGTTATGTTTTTACCGGTGTATGTTTGTTTGTCTGTTTGTTTGTTTTTCAGCAAGATTACTCAAAAACTACTGGACAGATTTTGATGACATTTTCAGGAGATGTTGATAATGGCCCAACTTAAAAATGATTATATTTTGGAGGTGATCCAGCATTTTTTCACTCTTTTGAGGCAAAAACAAGAGCTTTCATCAGATATAACTTACTAATTTTTATAAACAAACAAAACTTTCACGATCATTAACACATGAACGTAAACGTCTCAGGCGCAGACAGCTGACATCTCCCCCTCCTTCAGCCACTCAGTGCAGCCTCCACACCAGAGTGAAGTCACAGAGCGAGACAGAGACTTTTACTTCTGCAGATTCAGGGTGATTTTTTAAGTTATGAAACTGATCAGTGCACATCTGGTTAACCAAAGTGGTTCTGTGGTGGTGGAAGAGTTTTAAGGCAGACGTAAAGAGGGGCTAAATAGCACGAAGAAACTAACATCACTTAGATGTTGAGCCTCATAGATACAAGTTCATGTTAATGTAAGATAAGGATTCCCATATGTGCACACAGTGTGTACTCAGCAGCTACACATAAGTGCTAGTGTTCTTACATGCAACATTACAAGACATGCATAAGTTGGAAATGCAGCCATACATATGTTTATATCTGCTTTAACATACACATACACCTTACAACAAATATACCTAACTATTGATAAATAGACTAAACTTCAAAAAAATTAAACACTAAGTTAGCTTTTAGCATTTTGACAGTAACAGTGCTCCACTGCTTCTTATGCCACTTTCACACAGATCTGATGTTCCCTCTTAGTTTTCTGATTATTGTTTGTTCCTTGCAATTTTTCCTGTTCGCTTTCATTCATCATACTCGTTTTTCCCTTCATCCCAAAGCTTTTGCCAGGCAAGAGGCAAAATTTGGTTCTTAATTATACTTTTTGTTTCCTCTTTGCCAAAAGCCAAAATCCCCTCGTTTTTCAGTGCCTGTTTAAGTAGATGATCAGCTATTTCATTCCCCTCCACCCCTCTATGAGCAGGTGCCCACATAAATCTGACAACTATCTGGGATTGACTGAGTCTGAATAATGCTGACATATTTTGAATATTAAATCTGGTCTGCTTTGGGATGACAGAAACTGTAAAGATAGGACGATACAAAATCTGATTTTTTAAATGTATTTAATTTATTCACACCTGAAGTAAAGCATATTTTATTTTCTTGAACTCATACTTTGTCTGTTTTGATTTCACACACTCATTTTTTGAGCTTCTTGGGACAAACCTTAGTTTATTTAATTGAATTATTTTCCTTTTACACCTACTTTTTTAACCTCGATATTTGAATTTAGTTAAATAAGGATTTAAGTAATAGTGAAACTTAAATAAAAGTACATTAAATTTACTTTCCCTTTACTAAAAATCAAACAAGAATGGATTTATCTGAATTCAAAGTAATTTTCTTTACATTTCCTTAAAGTAATTTTTAAACTAGCCCTAAGTTAAAAAATTGCATTAATCAGTATCATTTTCCTAAACTTAAAGAGCTTGATAAGGTAAGTTGTTCTTTGTAAAACTGTAAATTTAAGTTTAATAAATCTAAATTATCAATCCCCAGTTGTTCCAAAAAACATTCTCTTTAGGATAACTGGTGACTCCAAGTTGCCCTTAGGTATGAGTGTGAGCGTGAATGGTTTTTCTTCTCTCTGTGTGGCCCTGCGATTGGCTGGTGACCGGTTCAGGGTGTACCCTGCCTCTCGCCCAATGTCAGCTGGGATATACTCCAGCCCCTGTGATCCCAACGGTGATAAGTGGTAAAGATGGATGGACTCTTACAATATAAATGCAGGTGGGCTGAAAGTAGCAAAACATGGACTGAAGCTGTACGGTTGCCTTTTGCCATTTAATAAGAGTAATGTGGTTCAATAAAGGATAATGACTTAATTTTACTGATACCTGTGTAATGGAGGTCCACAAGATGGCGCCAATGAAACATACAGAGAGATGTGGACAAACCACTGAGGTAAAGTGACTTTTATTTTACTTCATAAGAGTCAGACGGTGGCCCAATAGGGCAAACAGCCTACAAGGGCTTAGTGAAGTTCAATAAGATAAAAACACCTGCAAGAACAGAACCAAACCCAGAAAACTCCAGCTCCAAACACAATTACTCAACAAGTACACAATAAAAGTACTTTGTCATTCTTGCAGTTATAGTCCAGTGAGTCCTCTTTATAGTGGTACCAGTTTCCTGATGTGCAAATGAAAGAAACGATCACATTTCGTTTCAATATTTGGCCAAAAGGGTTTAAAATAAACTGTGTCATGCATTCATCAACCTCTATTTGGTACTTTATCACACATTCAGTTCATTCATGTTGGAAAAAGAGGCATCTTAGAGCCAGTGGTTCAGCAGGATTTTTATATTTCACACTTTTGATGGTAAAAGGAAAACAATAACGTGATAAGGTCATGCAGCCTGACTGTCATCCCCCTTTCACTCAGCACAGAACATTTACCGTAAAGGTCCAAACACATGAGCACTTCACATTTAGGAGCGGCTGACTGCTGTTGCTCTGGCAGATGTTTTCCTCTTATTGAACTGCATCGAGCTGTTATAGGCCATTTGCCCTTGTCAGCCACCATCACGATAAAATAGGATTTTATTATTTTTTGAAAAAAAATCATAGCAATAAAAAATATTTTAATCAGCTGCATATGAACTCCTTTTGAGTTTTGATGGTAAAAATATTTGACAAAGTGGAAGTCAAAGTTTCACTACCTTTAAAATGTAATTATATTATCCATACAAATCCATGTCACATCTAAGACTGGGTGATATGGACCGATGTGTATATCTTGATATTTTCTAGCTGATTAGTGATATTCGATACATACATTCTTCTGTAAAAACATGTTCAGTTTTAAGTCAAATCCATAAGAACCAAATGACAGTTGTCTCAAAAGCATGTTATTATTTTGTTTTTCAAGTCATTTTCAGTGCACGTCACCATGCCATTATGTGCACTGACAATGACATGAAACAAAATTATAACCTTCTAAATTAATGAAGAATTCAATGAAGTAAAACATAGAAAGAGAATAATAATTAAACTAGGGGTGGGTAAAAATACTGATTCATATTGATTCATCGATGAATTGTAATATCCCCTCAATTCAATATGGATCCAGCAAATCCTCTGAATCGATTCACCTCCTGTCCAGTGGGGGTGCTGTGCGTGTGATTCGTGCTGTATGGACGAAGGCTGCACTCGACCAAACAACAACAAAATGGCGACCAAAGTGAGCAGCAGCAGCATGAAGCCAGCGCCTTCAACTTTTAATTATGACGTTTTGGGTCATTTTGGATTCCCATGTAAATCCAGAACACAGGAAACAGACAAAAGTAAGGTCATTTGGAAGCTGTGCCAGGCAGAATTAAAGTACTGCAGTAAGAAGTCAAACCTGTGCAGCCACTTACACCCACACCAGGTGGATGCTTTGCAACAGCTCGTGGCTAAGCCTGTTGACAAACAAACGCAACTTGAGAAATCCTTTGCCTACAAACTGCCACCAAGCTCTGTCCTAAGCTCTGTCTCTGGCTGTGTTCATATGTAAGGACTTTTGACCGTATAGTGTTTTAGAAAACTAGGGGTTTAAGAAGATGGCACAGACACTAGAACCATGATATGCAATACCAACATGAAAACAAATGTCAGAAATCGCTGTCCTGAAGCTGTACCCAGAGGTGAAGACAGTGGTTTTGGAGTCGTTGAAGGCGGCAGAAATGGTTGGACTTCCAAAACGACTGACCCCTACATAACTATCGCTTCTCATTTCATTTATTTTTTTATTTTATTTATAACTTTTTATATTACAATACAAACAGAACAAAAGACAGACAAAAAAACAAATAAATATATATATACACACACTGCCACACACAGTACAGTGAGGGAAGGCCAGAAGGCCAAAGTCCATGCCAGACCAGATCAAAGATTATACGGGATGACAGTCCAATATTTAAGTCCAAGATTGCATTGAGGATCCAGGTGTAGAGTCCATAAAATTAATTCCAGGCAGTTAAAGCCTTGTCTTGAAAACAAGGAGTGAGGAAGAATATAACCATACCAATTTAACAACAATATCTGAGTTAAAGAGATACAGTATAAAAGCAAGCATATTTATTTAGTTAACAGTTTGATCTTTTTTCCTTCTTTATGTATTCAATAAAGGGTCCCCAGATCTTTAGAAACTTGGGTTGTGTATTGGACATAGAGTATCGTATCTCCTCTAAGTATAAGCAAGAAACCATGTCGTTTAGCCAAACTTTAAAACAGGGAGGAGTAGTTTATTTCCACTCTCTCAGAATTGCTCTCTTTGCTATAACCAGGCCAAAACTTAAGGCTTGTTGCAGGGCAGATGGAAGGGTTACCAAGTATTCAGAACAGCCCAAAGTAACAACGAGACAATTGGGAAATAGATTTTTTTTATATATATATATATATAAATAACACTGTACAATTGAAAAATGTCTATTGAGTCTGGGACATGACCACAACAGATGAGCCAAGGTCCCATCATCTGTTTTACATCTATCACATTTGGGAGATACACTGGGGTAGCTTCTATTTAATTTGGTCTTAGAGTAGTGCAGACGGTGAATGACTTTAAACTGAATAAGTTGCAGTCTAGCATTAATTGAACAAGTTTTTATTCCATTCAGTCCTTTTGCCTATAGATCATCTGAGATGTCTACACCAGTGTCTTTCAGCCAGGCGTCCTTTATGTGAAGAGATGAAGCTGTAGTAGAAAAAGTTTGACCAAGTTTGTAATCAACTGCTTTGAGGTGGGAGGTTTTTTCATAAGATCATGATAACTGTGTTGTTTTGGCATTGTGTCGAACTAAGGAGGGTACATCTAATAAAATTTCTTATCTGGAGGTAATGAAAAAAATGCCCCGGTGGCAAATTATATGTCAACTGCAGTTGAGCATAAGATGAAAAGCGGTCATTGATGTATAGGTCCTTAATAGTTGTCAAGCCTTTATCTGACCATTGGGCAAATGCAATGTCCATTAGACCTGGCTTAAAGGAGGGATTATAACAAAAAGGTGAATAGACTGATGTTCTGGAGAGACCCAGCACACCCCTGATTTGGTTAAGAATCTTAAGAGAGTTGAGGAGAATGAAATCACATTCTAACTTTTTTTGAGTAATTTTAATATTGGAAAATAATACAGCAGACAGTGATGCATCTGTGAGAGATATAGCTTTGTCAGATTCAATAATTGGCCAATTAGGAAAAGAAACAGTAACCTGCTCTGTTCTAAGTGGAACATGGGTCCAAAAAATCCATGCCCTAGTGTTACATGCCCAGTAGTAGTGACGGAAAATTGGAAGACCCAGTCCCCCCTCACTTGATGGTTTTTGTAAGTGTATTTTGGAGATACGAGGAGGTTTGTTGGCCCAAATAAAAGGTATTATAATAGAGTCAAGTGTTTTGAAAAATGAAGACCTAAGAAAGACAGGGACATTTTGAAAGATGTAAATGAATTTGGGAAGCACCACCATCTTAATCATTTCATTTCTAACTTGTGGGAATGTTCTGCAGACGAGAGTCCTGCACAGAAGCCACACAGGGAGCAATATAGCAAATTCGTTGACAGAGGCAATAAATGAACGAGGTTTAAGGGAGAAAGTCTCTGCAATTGTCACAGACAGTGCTGCAAACAAGCTACTAGCTGTCAGTCTCGTTGGGTCACTGCATGTTGGCTGCTTTGCTCATGTACTCAATTTGGCTTCACATTTAAAAACCCTGCTGTCACACAGCTTCTCAGCAGAGTGAGGCGCATCTCCACTTTTTCACCGGAGCACCTTAGCCTGTCATGCACTCAAGAAAAAAACAGATGTTGCTGGAACTTCCACAGCGCAAACTACTGACTGATGAACCAACACGTTGGAACAGTGCATTAGACATGCTGGAAAGATTTTTGGAGCAGCAACCAGCTGTCTCCGCTGCACTACTTTTCCCTGAAGTATGAAAAAGACCTGTGCACCCTTACAGAGGAAGACATAACACCAGCAGAAGATGTTGCAAAGGCTTTGAAGGCACTGAAGAAATCCACCTTAGTGATGTTTCAGGAAGGTACCCCAACTCTGTCTGTCATCGCACCCCTAAGAGCAAGACTTCTGGAGGAGATGCATCCAGCCCCCACTGACTCTGTGATGGTGAAGGAGATGAAGTCTGCTGTGTGCCAGGATCTCTAGAAAAGGTATTTATTGTTATACAAACTATTTTTACCACACACTACCAAATCTTTTTATAAAAGATTTACTATAATGTGAAACCTTTTTTTAAGATTCTTGGGCCTGAAGGATGAGCTCTTCGTAGCCTCAGCTCTGGACCCACACTTCAAGGCCATGCCTTTTCTGTCAGATGAAGATGAGCATGAGAAAATCTTCATCCATCTCATCACTCTCACTAAGACATTGGTAACTGATAAAAGCTCTGTACAAATATATATTGAATGAAGATGCAGACTGTGTGCACACAGAATATTTTTGTTGTGTTTTCTCATGAAAGCAGTCAGTCTGTAATTATATGAACACTCACTGGTAAATTTTATTAAAAACAATTTTACCTCAAGTATATGCAGCCACAGTACATTTGAGACTAACTGTTTTAAATTATAAAGCTCCTTTTTACTGATGTGATTAATTTATTTTTTCACCAGAATGAGCCAAAAAATGCAGCAGTGAGGCAGTTGAGGTGCAGTGTCCAGATCCACAGATGACAAGGCATTAGATGAAGTGATGAGGTACAAAAAGGTAAAACCACTGCCAGAGGGAACAAGAGGGGGAATACCCCGCTGTTCTCATACCGAGCTAAACTGTACCTCTGTATCCCTGGAACTAGTGTACCAGCTGAGAGGACTTTCTCAACAGCTGGTGACATTGTCACAGCCCAGAGAAGATCTTTGAAGCCTGAACATGTAGACCAGCTGCTTTTCCTAAACAAAAATCTGAATGTGCACACTTGGTATGCAGCCAGAGATGAAGGGACAGGGTAGGAAAGAAATATCATTAAAGTTTACATGTGCTTCACTTTTTCAGTGTTCATACAGAACTGTCATGTTTTCCACTTTTGTGCTCCTTATGCACAAATAAGTTTTCATGAGATGTTTTATTGCTCAAAATGTGAGGTGTGCGTTCACACCACACATGACTTGGCGACTGAGGTTGCGTTGCTCACTCAACTCGCATTGCGTGTCTATAAATAGCTAATTTTGTCACCGCTACGTCGCGTCACTCAGTGACGTCATGCCGGCTCGATTTTGCTCTGCCAGACATCTGATGTGTAGATCACAACAGGTTTCTTTCTGTATCATATGTCATATTTCATATATTTGTATGTGTAGGTTTAGCTGACATTATTCCAACTTCATCCTTTTCACTCATCTACCAACCGCAAAACACTGCAGCTGCTGGACCTGCTTCTGCCTCAGCATCGTCTGTCAGCTGCACCCTCGAGTAGAGAGTTGCCTGCGGTCCCGTCTTCCTCGACCCCTCGAGCCATGTTGCTGCTCATCTCCATCGAGGAAGGACAGGACTGCAGAGAACTGTAGTAGTATAATATTTGTAGGAACTATGCAGAGTGCAGGGCACATCCTGAACCCATGTTGGTGTAACACTCAATGCATCATGCTGTAGGAGGTGATAATGACCAACATTTTCAGTTACGTGCATTTACATGTATCTGTTGATATGTGGATGAAATGCAGTAAAAGCTGAGGAAGGAAATAAAGTGTTGACTGCAGGTAATTCAGTCCTGGGTGTAAAATTGCAGGGCAGATAAAACATTAACTAAGACAGTAAAGTGATATTCAATCTCATAAATCACGACAGATATTACCTACTGACTACAATGAAGGGAAGGGTTGTCTCAGGTGAGCTGTTTATTTCTGAGGAGTTTCTGGCGGTAAAGACGATCACCTCAGGTGAGTAGAAACCAAACTTTAAATACAACAAACTATAATGAATGAAGTGTACTCTATTGTTAGAGAGGCATTATCATTGATTGGAGATAAAATAGCATTTTTTCCTGATCTGTAGGTGTGCACTGACTAATCAGGAATGCAGATTATGTATACCGGAATAAATGCATTTTTGAGACTTGCTGCATGGCCACAAAAAGTGGTGATAAATTCCAGAAATTCATGAGAAATTCAACAGACAACCCAAAACATCTGCAGCACTCATCGGGTAAGTAATGGGGTGTCGGAGACCTGTTTTTGTGAATCATTTAAAATGCTTGTAAACCCTAAAATAGGAAACAGTTTAAGATGTTCTGAATTTGATATAGACTCATTTGTGCTGAAAAGAAAAACTTCTGATGAATTTAAGCGCATTAGCGTTCAGATAAGACTCATAAGTTTTATAACTAGTGCCTGAGGTTCAGTCCAAAGGATGTAAAGTCCAAAGCATTGAAGTTACATATTAACTTTATGCCTCCAAGACAGTTAGAGCAATAAAAAAGAAAAAATCAAGGATGCGCCTAAGAACGCTCTCAAGTTCATGCAAGTATTCCAAAGTAAATGGTGGTTATATTTGATGTAAAATGTGTTTATTTATCCTGTTTGGAAGTGGTTGTTTGCTCCTGTGAGTCTGCGCTGCGGGCAGAACTATTCCTTTAACAGTTACCTGAATATGGTAGCATCACACCCCCATCCTGGCCTTCCTGCTCAGGTTTCCTGTTTATTCAGAATTAATTAAAACATTTGATGTTTTGTTGGATTTGCAGCTCATCACATCTCTAATCTTTTAAAAGTCTGCATGCCTTTGAGATCTTTGAGGTACGCAGAGCAGCTTCTTCCTGTCGTCCCTCAGGCCAGCTAAAGCCTTTTCTGTTGTGGCCCCTAAATTATAAAACCAGGTACCTCCTGAAATCAGTTTTAAGTCCCATTGTAAAACTTAATTTTCTGCATTGGCTTCTAATTCAGTGTGAGATTGATTTTCTTAATTGTTTTTTAATTTAACTCTCTGCTTCTGTGTTTTATTTGAATCTTATATGTCTTTTTAAATTGGATTTACTTTGCTTTTTAAGTTTTTTAATTGTCGGTTATTGCTCAGTTTTATATCAATTTTAATTCTTTTAATTTTATTACCTGTCTGCTTACCTGTTGTTAAACCTAATTGTTTTTAAAATCTTCTCAGTCAAGTGGATTGGATTGGATGGTAGAGGCAGTTACCTTTGTAATTCTGAAATAGGCAGTTTGTTTGCTATGTGAAGTGATTCACTTTAACAGAATGTCTTGTACACTTTGACTTAAATATTTTTTTATGCCTTTGTGTAAATGTTGATCCAAACTCACCGTCACAGACTTTGACCTCTGTTTGTCGGCATCTTCATGCAGAAGCTTAAGGACTGTCTCAGACTGTATGTTATAAACACAACGTTGATTAAAACTCAGTGCTACAACATTAAAAACATCCACTTAATGTTGAAAGGAAACGATTACTATTATCAACAGATTCTGTTATGTGTATTTTTATATGCACCTGTTGATAAAGGAAATAAAGTGTTGACTGCAGGTCCTCCTGATATGATGAGAGGCGGTCAGGACAAAACATCTGTAGCACTCATTGGAGAGACCTGTTTTTGTGAATTATTTAAAATGTTTGTAGTCCCTAAAATAGAAA